>KI911114.1:742691-896623 GCA_000482085.2 Cladonia metacorallifera KoLRI002260
GGGGGGGGGGGGGGGGGGGGGGGGGGGGGGAAACCCTTCTAGTCAGGAACCAGATACTTCTCGCGATCGCACGTTAGAAAATAGATCTATCACCTTAGTTGCGGTGGATTAGGGGACAATGTCATGAGCCATCTCCTACCGAGACGTCAAAGCATGGCGAATAGCATTAGAAATTTTTCTCGAGTCAGTCACAAACCCCAGCTCCTGAGCTTCCCTTTCCATAAATTACCATATCTTGTATCTGATATTCCGAACAAAAAGATTTTGTATAATTTTCCCTGGCTCCATACCCATAAATGCCCAACCGTGCTACTTCAAGGCCCCAATCGCTCCGTGCTCCCCATATACGTCATCGGCGTCCCCGCCTCCCCTCCACCAGATACAGGCGGATTCGACGTAGGAAGCACGCCGTATCTACCATAGGTCTTTTGGTCTATGGAGACGTAGTGGGGAAGCCGGCCTAGGAGGTTTAATTTTCCTTCGATCCAGCGGAGGATGTTTTCGGGGGGAGCGAGGATTTTGAGATAGCCTAGACCGTCTGTGGGAGAAGCGGGATATTAGTTAATGGAATGCTGCTGTGAGAGTGGGTGGGTTAAGGGAGGATGTGTGGGGTTGGGAGGATTGGCTAAGACTGACAGACGTAGCCTATGCCTAGCGCACAGAGATGGCCTAGGAAGGAAGTATTGGGAATGAGGGCGGTAACGAAGATGAGTGCGAAGAGAGGAGTGGTCCATGTTGGGATTTTGTTGGGGCCGATTCTTATCCTCGGAATTAGCAATCTAGTTTCTGGGGGTTTGGATGGGGTCGAGGAAGAAGCTTACTGGAAATGCGCATTTGCTTTCCATGCTTTGATTGCTTCAGCGCCGAGCAGGACAAAGACCCATACACTACTCAGTCTGTTAATGGAATGCTATGTAACCTGGAATCGCCCAGTTTGACACACCTCGCACCCATGACGGATGTGTTTCCTCGTAATATTCCACGCTCAATTATTAAGTATGCGGCCGCAGGGAGGGTGGACAAGGCTAGATTGATAGGGTGTGTAAGCTAACATTAATCATTCTTGTTTCCGATGTTGCACAGGAAGACATACGTCCGAGGAACATCGCTGCGGTCAGAAGCGTGCCATGCTCCGCTTCGAAGCGCTCCAGTAACGGTGCCAACGCAAAGGTATTGAGGAGGGCATGAAAGAAGCCCAGGTGTATGAGAGGGTAGGTGTTTAATCGGTACACTGCCAGGCCAATTTAATCCATGTCAGTGAAGCTCTCTAATAGCATGCAGGATATCGAATGGTGTTATCTCAGACTGCAAGACGTACTTGTTCCCAAGTTGATCTCTGCCGGGACCAGTGCGCCCCATTGTGCCACATTCCATGCACTTTGCAGCTCTAATGCCCAGAATATAATTATAAAGAGTAATATGACTCGCGTGAAAAATGGTAGCCGGAAAATATATGAGCGTAGCTTTGCAGGATGGAAGCCCGGAATTGAAGGCGCCATGACAAGCGTTGTTATGCTAGTGTATTCTAATCTTGCAGATGGCAAGGGATTGAAAGTGAGTCTGTGGTTTGGTTCTCTATTCTGAGAACGCCCATCGTCGTAACGGTGCTACTCGTGGTTGAAGCTTTCTCTGGCCTTTTGCTACTTAGCCCAATCTTTCGGGTCAAACGTCACGCTTTGGGCTCATCACCCGCAACCCTAAATAGCCGCGACGGGCATAGGCGATGGAGCTATCAGTCGATCTTTCGATTGGTATCAAATGTCAAAAGTCGTAAAAGTTCCAGATTCATAATCAAAACCCCTACAATGAGAAAAGCATGTGCGGAGGATAGGCCGTTATAATGGGTGAAGAGGGTGCTGACGACGATGAAATACTGTAAAGCCAATCCTCTGGTTTAGTGGTGTGACCTAATTGTGAACTAGAGAGCTTCCTAGCGATACCCTTGCGGTACTGCAGGAATTTTACTCGGAGAGAGACTCTAGAGAGAAGCGCTTTGCGGACTTGAAGGCCGAGATCGAGGAGAAAGGCTCCCATGCCCAACTTTCTATGGAAATGTTCTCAGAAGATTGGAATGCTAGTCAGTTCTGGGTATGTCTTCGACCACGTCACATTCATACTGCTTCTTAATGGCATCAGTATAGCGATGAGACGGCGACTCTTCTGGCAAAGCAACTACTAGAAGGTGCTTCTGACTCCACCAATATCTGCATTGTTTCAGCGCCAAGCGTATTCGTGCAGCTCAAAAACTTGCTTGTCAGTCTCTAGAAAAGGACCTCCACCCTGATGCTAAGTCTCTCTAAGTCTTCAGGAGAGCATCAAGTATCGACCATCCATCTACTTGAATATGACCATAGGTTCGACGTGTTCGAAGAGTTCGTCTATTATGATTTTGAAAATCCACTGAAGCTACCTGGTAGGTCGGCAGGATCACGTAGAACCCTTTAGACACTTGGAAACTGATCGTTCTGAAAGGGGAAATGAAGGGCAGATACGATCGCATACTTTGCGACCCACCATTCCTGAGTTCGGACTGTCAGACGAAAGGTTGGTTTCTGACAGCACAATCAAGAAGAGCAATGAAATTAGCTGATAGCCACGTTACAGCCGCCCTGACTGTTCGCTGGCTTGCAAAAGCCCCGGCTAAAAATGCCGAGAAAGAGGATCTCCGTATCATTCTTTGCACTGGTGAACGAATGGAAACGCTCGTTCTCAAGCTGTATCCAGGAATACAGACTACCACTTTCGATCCTCAGCATACGCAAAATAGACTTAGCAACGACTTCAGATGCTATGCTAATTTTGAATGTGCTAGCTGGTCGTGGCGGAAATAACGAAGTTTCAGCACCGTGGAAGTTCCCTACCATTTGTTGGAGCTGGTATTACTGGCGCAGTCTGCTTAATCATCCAGTTAGAGGCTTGGCAGAAGTGGAGCGGAGCGGAAGAATATATTTCGTTAAGATGACAAATCAAGTTCAGATGAAGGTTCGAAACGGTGTATGCCTTAGCCGTAGGTGACAGCTCATAGAGCCAGTGGAGCGGGGCTGGAACCCGAATATGTGTCGTTCAGAAGATATAACAACTCAATAGAACGGTTGAAAACAATGTACAGCCATAGGGAACAGTTGCTCATAGAGGTGGCGTCGGAGTTGTAGAATGCCCGTGCTTGCGCCATTCGGTTCGGCAGGGGTGGCCGTTGATACATGTCAAGTGTGATGAGCAATGAGTCAGACATCCGCAGTCAACCGGGTGTGTGTTATGGTGAGGAGGATCCTCCGCTAGAGCAGTTTAGATTTTGCCCAGATCTTTTGTCCTGCCAATAGTCTTTCGCCAAGATCTCGCATTCAATGGTGGTGTGATGATGCTATGGTACCTAGTGTTGCAGAAGGCTGGGGGTTAGGATATTGTAAAAGCCGAAATTCCGGAGTTATGCAGTGAATAATTCTCCACCGCAAATGCCCGAAGGATGGGGCGAATTTGCTGTCAAGTGACATATGACCATCGGGTGAACGAGATAACGCAGTGGGTTTTGAATGCCAATCCATCCCATCAGCTCGCCGGGTTATAGGTCAAGATAGTAAGGATGGATTTCGAAGAGTCGCAGTGGGATGCCTCGGGTGTGGAAAATGAAGGATGATGAGAGGTTGGGAGCTATGTCCGCAGTCTCGGGCACCGTTTCCGCCGATAGTGCGGAATAGGTTTAGTGGAATGAGCATTAACAAGCATCAGCTTGCCTTAGCCGCATGGATGGTAGCTGACCTCATTTGAAGATCGTGATTGGAGCTTTCCTGTGTTGTTCCGAATCTTCCATTTGCTGTTCCATTCTTTTCGATACCACTATTCACCGATTTCTTTGCGAACTTGCATTCCTTGCGTCACTCGCTAATCAAACTAAAGCATGAACCTTCACCTTCCGGCGGTCGTGATCGGAAGCCCGCTGACATATCGCCGTCAGCTGGTGAATAATATGCCACTTAGGACTCTTAAGCCCTCCGCCGTACACCGGTGTTCTTCAGCGCATACATTCCATCTCTTCCTGCCTCCTTGAATCCTTGAATTCTAGGCAACCACACGCCACATCATAATCCCTTGTCACCACCTTCAAATTCCATCTCCTACCCATCTTTCTGCCCATAAGCACTAAAGCAGTATTCACATTCAAAACTCAGCACAGCATCTTTGGAGTCCATTAACCTTCATGGTGTATACACAGGGACTTTCAAATTTTGCAGCGCTTTTGTTGCTGGGGGCTGTGCCTCTCGCGCTTGCCGACGGGGATGAAAGCAATGAGAGCGGAATGGGCGGTATGGGGGCCGAGATGGCGCATCTCACCTCTGCCTCTTCGGTCGCTGCTTTGAATTCGTCAACGGTAGACCAACAAAGCTACTTTACCTACCAAAAGCATGGCGGTCTTATGCTGGCACACATCGCGCTTATGGTCGTTGCATGGTTTTTCGTGCTTCCCATAGGTGAGTACATTCGGATCATGGCATCCTTTAGTTGCCCTCTAACCTTGCACAGGTGTAGTGCTCAGTGTCGCTCGTTCGAGCCTTGCCCTCATCATTCAGCTATCGTTCCTCGGGCTACACAGCTTGGGTCTGTTGTTGGCAACTGTTCATAGCAGCAAGGTTCCAGATCTCTATGAGAACAATGTCCACAATAAAGTAGGCTGGATTGTGACTTTGGTCGTTGTGGCACAATGTTCCATTGGACTTGTGAAGTTGGCGGCGAACATCGTTAAGCCACAGGAAGTTCGAACAGAGGAGCGAGTAGCTTTCTTGCCTGTATCCACCGAGGCCCTGGCGCAGCACCAATCAACGGGTTATCAAGACGCCTACAGATACTCCCAAGACAGCGGCCATTTCACAGCATCAGAACCGTCTCGAAGTCAGTCGTTCTCCTCGACGCATGACGAGGAGGAGGAGGAGCGAAAGCTCCGCGAATACCAGGATGCCCAAGCGGAGGCAGATTATACCGAGAAGCAGGGTTTACTTGGGAATACAAAAATCAAACGTGCTGCATCTCGCATAAGTGCTAAGGTTTCCAAGCGAACCATGAAAGTACTGAACGTCATATACACTGCAATCGACTTTATGATTTTACCGTTTGGCTTCATCGCTATTGTGACGGGGACTGTCGTTTACGGAGGAGTTTTCGTAAGATAGACTCTAACCTCTTTCAGATTTTCAAAGCTAACGGCTAAATAGCGGGGCAATAATGTCTTTAACGGGCTTGCACATACCATTAAGGGCGGAATCTTCTTCTGGTATGGTCTCCTCACTCTTGGACGATGGATGGGATGCTTTGCCGAGATGGGATGGGCTTGGAACGTGAAGCCTCCTGTTGGGCTTGTCAGCGCTCGCAAAGCCCGAATACCCTCGGCCGAGTTTGTCGAATCTTTCGTCATCTTCCTTTACGGTGCGTCCAATATGTGGCTTGAACACCTTGCAGCCTGGGGCCAGCCTTGGAGTGCACAAGACTTCGAGCATGTTTCCATCTCGATTATGTTCTTCGGTGGTGGGCTTTGTGGCATGCTTGTCGAGTCGACCAAAATCCGTGAATTCCTCAACACTACTATCCCAACGTCCCCGGCTGCCTATAGCCTGCAGCCTGTCAAGGACCATCTGAATCCTCCAAAGACATATCCCTTTTCATCGAATCCGTTTCCTGGGCTAATCATTCTGCTACTTGGTCTAATGATGAGCTCGCATCATCAAGCATCCATGGTCGCCACGATGATACACAAGCAATGGGGTACTCTCTTCGTGGGATTTGCTCTGGCACGTGCAGTTACCTACATTCTAACTTACATTTCTCCACCATCCTCATACTTACCGTCACGTCCGCCGTCTGAGTTGATCACTTCTTTTTGTCTAATCTCTGGCGGACTTATCTTTATGGCCAGCAATAAGGATACGGTGGCAGCTATGGAACATCATGGCTTACATGCAATGTTTCCGTTTACGGTGACGATGGGCTTCACCTCGTTTCTTATGGCATGGACTATCCTCGTCCTTGCAGTGAAAGGATGGGCGGTGCGAAGGAGGCAGACCTAAAATTCAACATGCAAACTCTTACGGCCTTTGGTCAATCCGACGGAAAAATCAATGTGTAACGGCCTAGTACACAACTCTCATTTCGACATGAGGCGTTTGGTCTTCCTAGATCAATGATACCACCTTACATTCTTAGCGCGCTTTGAGCGATTCATGTCTATCCCTAGATACCCCTTCATTGTTATTGTCCATAGAATCCAATAATTCTAATGATCAAAATTTTCCGATTTCAATATTAGTAGAAAATTCGTAACTAGTTCGATCTAGCGCGGCTCCTCCTAAATACCTTTTCCCAAATCCCTCCCTCCCTAACCCCCAGCTCCATCTTCTCTCCCCCACCCCAAAATGCTCTACCGCGCCCTAATAAAAACCCACCACATGACCTCCCGCAAAAAACTCTCCAACATCCGCGCTTTAACTAAACAGCACGGCTGTATCGTTTATTTAAAAAGCGGCTTGCGGCCGCCAGCGGTGTTGATTGCGGAAAAGGATTGGGGGTCGAAGGAGGAGAGGAGGGAGTTGAGGAGGATGGAGGAGTGGGTGGAGGATGGGGAGAAAGTGGAGGAGGGAGAGGAATGGGAGAGCAGGACGGGGGAGACGGTGTTGAGGGACTGGGTTAGGGGGGTTAAGGTATGTACGAGAGGGGGGTTTTTTTGCTTTTGTGTTATTTGATGGGGAAATGGGGGATTGTGTGCTGGTTATCTGGGGACAAGGTCTAGGGTTTTCTACTGGAAAGAGATTTATGATGCGTTGTTGAAGAGTGGAGGAGGGAACCACAGTGTAGTTGGTAACTAGCCTCATGATATTTGTGCGCTGGGTGGTATGTTTTGGGGTATGAATATGGGGTCTATGCTTTTACTAATGCGTCTTGGTGGGACAGAGACTGAGATATAAACAATTTCAACTGTTAAAATTAGAACTTGTGGAGGACAGGCGGAATCTTGAGGGTAAGAAGAAGAACATCTTAAGAGTAAACCTTGTGGAGAACAGGGGGAATTTGGAGGGTGAGAAGGGTGAAGTAAGGGAATTTGAATCGCTCAAAGAGTTAGCAGCAGCGTTGCAGAAGTGTGGGGTTTTGGAGTGGTGGAGGAGACATATGTTTGGGATCTACGATTCAGAAGGGTTGAAAGATAAAGAAGTAAATTTGGGGGATATGGAATGAGCCGCTATTCGAGCTATTTATGTTTTGCTGCATCTCGATCACTATGGTAAGTGCACTCCCTGTTTATGAGTGTTCCTCTCCTTTCGTTCATCGCTGCTGGTACAGAATGTATGGTACACCCCCTGGCACGCTTTCACCACGGCAATGTACCCTCTTTGTTAGTGAAGGTACCTGTCTCTCCATCCTTTCCTGCAGTCGCTAACCTGCAAGCGTTGATAGCCCCATTGCTAGGGTGACCTGCCCTCGTATTGAACCCGTTCAAATTCGTGGCGTTGAACCCTGGACAACAGACGTTGACCTCGAATCCCGCATCCTTGTATTTCACGGCGTAAGTCGCCATGATCATGTTCATGGCTGCTTTGGAGGCTTTGTATTGTGGGGCGTCCACACCATAGTATGGAAACTTGGGATCGAGTGTTGCTCCAATGCTGCCGAGTTCCGAGGTCATGAAGATGATGCGGGGGTGGGAAGACTTGCGGAGAAGAGGTACGAAAGCTTCGGTCAGGCAGGCGGCGCTGATGGCGTTGGTGTCCATAATTTGGCTATATTGCTGACGAAGGCTAAGACCTTCAGAAAGGGAGCCTGAGCTAATCCCGGCGTTGTTGATGAGGACATCAAGGCGGCCATATTTCTCTTGAACTTTAGCAACAGCTTTTGAGATTGAAGAGTCATCGGTGATATCGAGCTCAGTTGGCTCGACAGAAAGATTGGATGGAAGAGATGCAATTGCAGCTTGACCCTTCTCGAGGGAGCGGCAGCCCATAAGAACATGATACCCAGCATTCTCTGTAGCGAGCTTCTTAACGATCTCGAGGCCAATACCTTGATTGGCACCTGATATGAGTACAAAAGTATTCTGAGAAGCCATGATGATTGTGTGTTATGGATCGATTAGCTAGTCAAGGAAAAGTTTAAAATATAATAATAACTTGGTTTACCGATTATATCGTTGTAAGATGAAGATATATTAAGACCGATATACTTGAGGATAAAAGTGCAAAGAAACGCAGCTCTTCGACATATCTTGTCGGTGAAGATGCCTACTATGGTATATCTATGAGGTCAGGTCCTTGCTTAATTAGCTTCTCGGATATAGGCAATAGCGAAGCCGACGTTCTGCGAGGTCCTGCAGGTCAAGGAATTAGTTCCAAAGCGACACCAAGACGCAGTAATGGCGGCAATGACTAGAATGGTCCCGGAGCAAATAAAAAGAATTGAAGGATGAGAGGCCGGCTGAGTGCCCTGCATTTTTTTTGATCTAGTAATCTAAGCTAGCCGCATTCGTCAAAATATAAACATCCAGCGTGAATTTCATACTAGCACTAATTTTGCTTAATTCATTGCGCTCTAGTACGTGTCTTTCAACTGTTTCGACTCGCGCAATAGCCCTGAACCGCGCATTAAGATTCAAACACAGAAATGGTTCGGTAGTCCAAGGTTGCGATTCTACGCAAAATCCGAACCCCAGATAGGTTGATAAAATGGACGCACACCATCGAAAGATCGACCTCCAATCACCGTCAGACCTCACCTACCTCTTTGATAACATCAAAACCGCCGCACAGCAGAAGATTGACCTCGCTATACCACGGTCTGCGGCGCCAGAAGGCGAAGACGCGTACCGATCCAGAGTAGAAGAGCTAGTACAAGAGGTACTGGGTCCCGCGTCTATCTCATCACCCTGCAGCGATGACAGATCTCTAATTGAATTGATAGTATATACTCCAAACCTTTACCCTCGCGCTTCCCTCCCTAAGCCTCAACGGCCTCGATCCATCACCAACCCTCCTCCGCCCAGATCCTGCTACGCAAGCTACAGCCACAGATGACAATGGCAACTATGAACCTTACGATCCTCGGCTTGGAGAAAAACTACGAACGCTCTACGCAGAATTCGAAGCTCAATCTACGCGTGTGGCGGAACTGAGAAGAGAAGTTCCTGGTGCGGCTGCAAGGCGGTATATGGAGCGATTGGAGGGAGAGTTGCAGAAGGAGAGGGAAATTGAGGCAGAGAGAGAGGAGACGAAGATGTATTATGGTGTGACGGAGCTGGATATGGGCACGTTAGAGCGGAGAGAGGATGTGGAGAGGATGTGGGTGAAGGGGACGGAGGGATTGGTGGAGCTGGGGAAGGTCCCAGGAGTGTTAGCGAAGCTGGAGAGGGCAGGGAAGGCTGTGGAGGTTGTAGAAGGAATGTAAATGTAAGGCCGCACACACACCGACACATGATTGAAGACGGCGTTCAGGGACCATGGAGGCATCCTTCGCACATTAGATATGCCAATCGGCTGTGGTCTAAAGGAAAGGTGATCGTGTAAGCGATTTGAGGAACAATCGTACAGGTCTTTCTATGGTACGAATGCTCTCAACGTCTATATTGGGTATTAATGTATCGATGACAGCGAAGCTGCGTTCTATGCTTTAACCTTTTGATTTCCCCAAGACCTAAGGTTGATTCGATACTACCATACTAAGATCCCATTGGTGCCTGTTGCGCAGCCTTGCTTCCAGGGCGCGATCCTGCGTTAGATGCAGTCTGAGGCTTTGGGGCTGTGGAAGTGGCGGTTGGTTGGGCTGTCCTCGTTTGCTGGGCCCATTTGGGAGGCTTCGTCCACTGTGGATCTTGCCTTCACGTGGGATGTGATCAGTATAATATGGCGGCAGCGATACAGCTGGTTTGTGCTTACCAAGGGCCTTCGTCACTCAATGCACAACCTCCCTTGCACTCACACGTCCCTCCGAAGATTACCGGTAGGTTCTCTTTGGGAATTTGAGCAAGCAACTCGCTCTGGTAACCAGTTCCTAGGATGTGGATCTTCTGGACAGTGACTGGATCTAAGAATCCCTTGACTACGCTGAACACGGAGGAGAAACCCCATGGTGCATTGATCAAATAGAGCTTCCCCAGTCGCTCAGGGTAGTAGTTTTGCGAGATCGCTGATGCTTGCCTGACATAGCCGTATACTGATTTTACGCTCGTTATTCCAACGCCTTTCAAGTCCATAATCGTGCAGCACGTTTCGAGTAGTTGTCCGGCCTTCCGCGAACAGGCAGGCAAGCGGGGATCTGCAAGTTTCTCATATTCGCAAACAAGGTTCTGCAACATTCTCTCTCCTGTTGTGATCTTATACATGGCAGCAAGATCGATCTTGCCCAATTGCTCAATATATACAGGGCGGCCATCCTATGAACGGGTCAGTCTGACCGAGATTACAATTGTGAACGAGCTTCATCTCACGTTATCGATCTTGTGATAGTATTGGGGGTAATACTCGAAGACTTGAGGTTTCTCCTTGTAGTCGAAATTTTGAACGAGATCATCAGTCCCGAATTCTTTTCGCCATTTTTCGCAATTTATGAACCTGCCAGCCCTTTAGCCTCTCATATAGCGATTTCTCAGACACGAGAAACCGACATCTCCTTCGCAGCTTCGACATTGAATTTCCTGGCGCGTAGGAATCTGAGCTATTGAGTATTAGGGCCGAGGCTTTGCAAATGTAAGCTTATATGTACATAACTCACCATGCATAATGTGTCCAGCCGATCTTTGTAGCCCATTTGCTCTAATTGCGTTCGTAATTGAAAAACCTGAGCATCCTGCTCTGGTGTTGTGTGCCCTGGATGCCCGCTTTGGGCCTCAGGACTCGTAGTGGGGTAGTCATAATCGTCGTACTTGGGATCCGTCTTCAACTCCGGCCTCATGTTGGTAAAGATAGTTTAAAGAGTGAGGTAAAGTCTTATAGGAAACGTCGGTCTCGTTAAGGAAACGTAGTAATGAGTAAAGAATGGGTTGTCAAAACAGGTTGAACGAAGCGTTGCAGAATTGGCGTAGCGGGGTCCAATTTAGGGCTAACATCTTCAGCGCAGGACGTTGAGTTCGTAGCACAACGAGCATGTCTCAGCAAAGTATCTCTGAACGTGTTACAAAGTAGTTGTTTCATTCATGGGTATTGGCCCCTGTACAAGAGATCCCATCGTCACAACGCCAGATTTCCATACTATGATCCACGACCTCGTGCGCCAGGCCTTGTAAAATTTGGATTTCCACCTCTACCTCCTCCCCTTCCAGCACTAAAACCGCTTCCTCTTGAACCACCTCCTCTAGCACCCCCTCGACCCCTATCGCCAAAGCCACCTCGCCCTCTTGGAGCACCCCTGCCGCTACCTCGAGGTCCCCCTCTCCCACCGCGCATTGGTCCACCTCGAGATCCACCACCTGCACGCTTTGGTTTAGGAGCGCCAGGCGGCGGTTTTGGTTTTGGTAGGAACCTGTGCAGCATTAGTCTATAGCCTTAAAGTGCAGTCAACGGTGTGATATACGTACTTCTCTATGGGTAAGAGCTTGTCGCCTCCAATGTAAAATTTATCTCCAGCCTTGAACGAGGTAGCAACTATACCCTCTTGAGGTTTTATTGTAAAATAGACCTGGTTTATAGGACCAAGGACTTCGTCGACTTTGCCAATTGTGGTCTGTAGCATGGTTAGATTATATGCTCCATATCTAAACCACAGATTGCGAACCTTGTTCTCTAAATATATTGGTGCATTGAAGTATGGTAGCTTCGGATTGACTGATTCGCAGACCATCTCGCCTTCGCAGGCGTGGACAAATGATCCCATTTCTGCAATGCGTCAGTCGCTGCGACTATGCTTTTCATGAGATCTTTTACGAACCTAAGACGGCTGCTGGGGGTCCATATGACTGCGGAGGACCACCCCGGCCTGCGCGCACATTAGATTAGCAACTTGCATGCCATTCAAAATAGAAAAATCATGAGCTTACCTCCCCGTCCACCAAACCCTCCACGGCCACCACCGAAGCTGCCACCTCGCCCTCGGGGTGTGCCGCGAAATGACATATTATTTTTGGAGCTGTTGTTGTGGAAAAGTGGATTCCTTCTACGGGCGGTTCTTGAAAGAGTAGCTCGTTAACCCTAGCCCTAATTTGATAGCCGATTTCCGTAGCGGTGTTGTTCAATAAGTCCAATCGATAAAATGTGAATCAGCATTCTAAAACATGGATACAAAGAGCGCTGGTCAAGCTGCCAGCACGTATGAACAGCAAGATGACTTAGCAATCCGTTCAGCTGTCGGTGACCCAACAGCAGAGCCACGAGCCAACCCACCGCCTCAAAGTCCAAAATCCCCAAAGTCCTCACACTCAAAAAAAGCTTCGTTGAACGGAACAAAAGCTGCACAACAAGCGCACGCAAAGCCTGTAACAGCTAAAGAAACAAATTCGGGCTCTTTGCCAGATTTCATTCTTCGCCGGAATGCGCTGTTCGATAAACTTAAGAGTCAGCATCATGCCGATATATTGAAAAAGGAGAAGCCTGAGATAGATGTTGTTCTTGATCTTGGATTGGACAAGGATGGCAAGCCTAGACCGGCAATGCCAGTGGCAGCTAAAGCATGGGAATCCACACCTGGTTCATTTCTCAGAAATGTAGACAAAGACGTTAGCAGCGATGTTGTTATAGCGAAGGTGAACGGGGAAGAACTTTGGGATCTTGATCGGCCGTTGGAATATGCATGTCGCGTTAGCTATGTACCATTTTCGTCTGCAGAAGGTCGAAACGTCTTTTGGCATTCCAGCGCCCATGTTCTTGGAGAGGCCGCAGAATGCCAGTTCAATTGCTTGCTATCGCACGGTCCACCTGTCGAGCAAGGCTTCTTCTATGATATGGCTATTGATGGAGGGTATTTACCCTCAGTGCGAGCCTCTGCGACGTTCTAATGTCTTCTTAGGCAAGTGGTCAAGGAGACAGATTGGCCTCCATTGGAGAGCAAAGCATCAGACTTCTTCAAGCAAAAACAGCCATTCGAGAGACTACACGTATCAATTCCAGATCTGAAGGAGATGTTTGGCTATAGCAAGTACAAGATGTATTACATCGAAAATAAACTTCCAAAGGAAGGTAGTACTGTCTACAAGTGTGGGACACTGGTAGACCTATGTCTTGGGCCTCACATCCAAAATACCGGCAAGATCAAAGCGTTCAAGATTATGAAGGTTGGTCGACTACGACTAGACACGACGTAAGGCTGATCAATGTGTTGTGTAGAATTCTTCATGTTACTTCCGTGGTGACAAGAACGATGATTCCTTGCAGCGGATATATGGCGTAGCCTTCCCTGATAAGAAGCAAATGACGGATCACAAGAAATTCCTGGAAGAGGCTGCAAAGCGGGATCATCGCAAGCTCGGCACTGATCAGGAGCTCTTCTTCTTTAATGAATTGTCGCCGGGCAATGTCTTTCTCCTCCCCCATGGCACCATTATCTTCAACGCCCTACAGAAATTGCTCCGGTCTGAATATCAGAAACGCGGGTATCAGGAAGTACAGACTCCTAATATGTATGATGTCGATCTTTGGAAGACATCTGGTCATTGGCAGCATTACCAGGATGACATGTTTAGTCTCGAGATAGAAAAGAAGAAGTGGGCTCTGAAACCTATGAATTGTCCAGGACACTGCGTCATGTTCCGTCACAGAGAACGCAGTTACCGAGAACTACCACTGAGAATGGCCGACTTCGGCGTTTTACACCGCAATGAGGCTTCTGGTGCATTGAACGGGATGACCAGAGTACGGAAATTCCAGCAAGACGATGCGCACATCTTCTGTACGCAAGATCAGGTGAGCATTTGCATGATTAATAGGTACGAATCTTCGCTGATCACGCTATAGATTACGCAAGAAGTTGAAGGCCTTTTTGACTTCCTCAAGACGATCTACGGGCTTTTCGGATTCACATTCAAGCTTATGCTTTCCACGCGACCTGAAAAATTTCTGGGAGAAATTGAGACATGGAATATTGCTGAGTCGAAGCTCAAAGATGCTCTAGATAAGTTCACCGCCGCAGGTGGAGGTCAATGGGAGCTCAATGAGGGAGACGGTGCTTTCTACGGACCAAAGATCGACGTCACATTGTTCGATACTTTGAGGCGACAATGGCAGTGTGCTACGATCCAGCTTGACTTTCAGCTTCCTCAACGATTTGAGCTTGAATTCATGACTGCAGAGACTGGTGCTAAAGCCAAAACAAATGAGGCTGAGGTGGTCAAATCTGACGATCCTGCCGGGTCTTCTAGTAAGCCAAGAGGACCTGGTCCCGGACGTGCTCGCCCAGTCATGATCCATCGTGCCATCGTAGGAAGCTTTGAGCGTTTCATGGCTATCTTGATAGAGCAGTTTGGTGGGAAGTGGCCGTTCTGGCTGAGTCCCCGACAAGTCCTCGTTATTCCAGTCATGCCGGCGGTCAATGACTACGTCGAGGAGATCCAAAACTCCTTGAGAGCGGCAAAAATTATCGCGGACATCGACATCAGTGGAAACACAATGCAGAAGAAAATCCGCACAGGACAGTTGCAGCAGTACAATTTCATCTTTGGTAAGGCCATTGAATTACATTCCCCCTTTATCGTGAACCGACTAACCTTTCGTAGTGGTGGGCGCGCAAGAAAAGGAGTCACGTTCAGTCAACATTCGCAACCGCGATGATCAGGAGACACAATCAAAAGGAGAGCTGGTACCATTGGACGAGGCTATTCGGAAGTTGAAGGCTCTGCGGAAGGAAAGGCGGCTTATAAATTCCATATGATATACAAGTTGAGGAGGGTTACGAATTGTGCCATATGATAGATAGGAAACGAGGTAGTACCATAATTGAGTGCAATCCTTGCGACCTCCTTTGTACCTCACTAACGGTCTTATCATGTCGTTGACCTCGGACTACTTGACAAGTATCGGCCTAGTAAGCCAATCCCTTAAGCTTGCTACGATTCTTGACTGATGAAATATTTCCCACAAGATTTGGCTGAAGATGTTGCACGGGCGCCTGGTTTCCAGGCACTTTAGCATAGACCACAAGTACGGGCCAGATGAATCTAGGCGTACTGCATGTGAAATCAAGTGCCAACATTTAGTGGTGTGATCAATCGAACGAAGCCAAGACGCGTGACTGCTGATCCGCATCGAAAGCGCCAAGATGACGTTCAGCACTCGCATACCTCAGACCCGTTAATTGAGCTCCTCTACCTATGATATTGTGACATCCCTACTACCTTACCCCTCATCCAGATAATTGTGAGCTGTTCGACATAACATGATTCCTTGACAGCTCCGAGTCTTATCAAGTGCCCGAGACTTCCGGTCTCTCTCCATTCCCCCCAACACCACCTTAAGCGCATAGCTCCTTCCCACCACAGCTGAGCCACCTCTTCTACGACTCCCTCAACGACTAAACATTAGCGCGCTACTTCGGTCTGGCGAATGAGCAGTAATCAAGTGTAGTATTACGTGGACATAAGCTGCAAAGGCTTGTTTGCACCCCGCCTTACATCGGAGCTGTCGACCCGCAACATCGAGGGACAGTATCCAAACCTTCAGCATCCGCAAGCTTCCAGAACTTGGACTATGGCTCAGTCACGCTCTGGGGCAACGGACTTTGCACAAAGCACGGCGGATGCAGCCGCTCCTTTACAGTTGCACCCAGGAGGGAGCGACATGCAGCGTACCAATTCGACAATGTCCCAGTCGCACACGTTAACGCCATCGAGAGGTGGCACTTTGAAGAAGAAAAATTCTCTTAGTCGGAAGAACAGCTTGAAACGAAGTAGTAGTAGGAGGAACAGCCGCCCAGGCAGTGTAAGGAGCTTGACCTTTGCCGACGGTGTGGACGGCCATGGATCAGAAATGAACAGTGCTTTCTATACTCCGGTACCTACTACGGGGACACCAACAGAGATACTGGCAAACAGGTTTCAAGTCTGGAGGAAGGTTCTCAAGGATCTAATCACATATTTCACCGACATCAAGAAGACCTACGAAGCGCGCTCGAAATCTCTCTACACACTGTCCAATGTCGCCATGAACATTTCCACACCGCCTCAACTTGCCACTGAAGGCGGTATTGGCGATGCTCTACATATATTGCGGGACTATCACAAGAAAACAATAACCGAGAGCAACAAGGCCAAGTCAATAGAAGAAGAGATAATCGTGCAGCTGACGGGGCTTCGAAGTGACCTTGGCCAGAAGATTAAGGAGATAAAGAGCCTCGCTGGTGATTTCAAGAACAATGTAGACAAAGAGACTGAGGCTACCAGGAGAGCAGTACGAGATCTGCAAGACGCCCTGAGCAACGTTAGCACAGATCCAAAGAGCGATCCCTACCTGGTGAGACTTTCTGTGGACCGGCAATTGTCTAAACAAATTGAGGAAGAAAACTATCTGCACAGGGTATGTCTGTGGAGCAGCACTTCATGGTGGGTTATTGCTGACTGTCTAGGCATTCTTAAATCTGGAAAGCTCGGGTCGAGAGCTCGAATCTATTGTTATGGGAGAAATACAGAAGGCATACAACGCGTATGCCGGGATTCTTAGAAGAGAGGCAGATGAGGCCTACGAGGCTGTCGAGAGTCTTAGAAGCGGTCCATTGGCCATTTCGAAAGACCACGAATGGAATGCCTTTGTAGACAACAACGAGCATTTCGTTGACCCTCGGTTACCCGTGCGACGACTAGAAAACATAACGTATCCAGGTCAAGATGATGCCGCTGCTTCGGAGGTCAAGGCGGGCATGTTAGAGCGTAAAAGCAAGTATTTGAAAAGCTACACGCCGGGATGGTAAGTGCTTCCACAGATTGCCCACTTATTTCACTACAACTTACCAATTCTAGGTACGTCTTGTCCACAACGCATCTCCACGAATTCAAGTCACCAGACCGTATCGCCAGCCAATCGCCAGTCATGTCGCTACCTCTTGCAGATCAAAAGCTCGGGTCACATTCGGGTCCTGACTCGACTTCACACAAATTCATGCTGAAAGGGCGGCAGAGTGGAGGTATCCACCGGGGTCACGCATGGGTGTTCAGGGCCGAGTCATATGACACGATGCTTGCCTGGTTCGAGGATATCAAGAACTTGACTGAAAAGACTGGTGCCGAGCGCAGCGAATTTATACGACGCTCGCATGCACGGAGCCTCAGCGCAGGAAGTAACAAGGCCGGCTCCATCAGCAGTGATGGCATGGATGAAGACGAGGCAGACCAAGTGCCTTACTCTGCGACAGCATCCCAAGCAGAAATTCCAGCGCAGAAGGAAAAGCTCCCGGAGCGCCCAAATCCAGGTGGGCGTTTTCCGAGTGCTATAAATGTCGATCGAGACTCACTAGTGCCCGTTGCATCTTCTAGTCCGTCGAGTTCCGATGATAGAGAAATTGTAGCAGCGGCTGGTGCTCTCCCAGGATCAGGAATCCCATTTGGTGATTCAGGACATCAAGTACAGAGTGGCGACGATGAGACAAACGTTACTCGAGGAGAGCTAGCCGGAGCATCGACGGCGCCACAACTGGAACAAGCGTTAAATGGTCTACCGTCGCATCAGGGCCAGAATCTGGGAACAACGCTCGAAAGACACGATAGCAAGTATGGCGATTGGATGGGTCCAGCCGCAGTTAGTCTAGATGGGGGAGCAACTAGTGCTGCTGGAATAGAGGCTTATCGACGGCAGCAGACCGAGAACAAAGTCGCTGTTCAAGAAGAAGAGCACCAGGCAGGATTACACGCCGTTGAGGCTGCACCTCAAGTCACTGCTCCAGCACCACTGGGCTCACAAAAGTCAGTTGACCAGTCTGTGAATGGTGCTATCACCACTGAAGTTCCTCCCACTACCGCATATAATCTTTCTTCAACTGCTAATCAGGCTGTTTCAACTGCCTTAGAGGGCTCAACCTCCAAACCAGCTGATCCAGCTCTACCTATCAAAGACTTGGCTGACAGTCCACCGTTGGAGAGCCTTACAAGCGTTACTACTATCAGCGAGTTGCATGTCCCAGGAGAGTTCCCAAAGGGGGGTGTGGCGCAGGACTCGTGAAATAGTCTGAGGGAGTCGAAACGGTAGATTGCTTCAGCTTGTAGATGCGGACAGGGTAGTTACCTTGCGGTTGGAATAGTATTATAGCGGGGTTTCGTGCTCATACTTAGCCCAATGATATCCACATTGTTATTTTCCTAGGGCTTGAAATGTGCCGTCTATTGTTTTGCTTTTGTTTCCATGGCAGATTGTGTCCACTGCATGACTAAAGTGCTTCGACGAGTCCCTTTCCTGTCAGTGTGGTTACATGTTGAATGTGCTCCAAAAAGGATTCCTTTAGCCGATTCCATGATATATATCGCCTTTAAACATGCAAATGGATGTAGTTGAGGTTTGGCGTATCACTAACCAAGCTTCATATCTGTGGCAGTGCATTCTTAAAGCATTTACGATCTATGACAGTGTGATGACGGATATCATCGTCTACCAAGCTCTGGTGTATCTGGTCTGGTCGCGGTTTTGCTTTGTTGGAAGACTCTTTGATTATTACAGTATGTCTCAGTCACCACATATAATTTAACACCCCGCTGGATATTCAAAACATTGTTTTGTAAAATCTGTTGGCTTTGCAGTGGTTTCCATAATTGGTGTGTTTGGTATTGTGATTGTATGCTTTGTGCTCATGATTGGACTTGGAGTTAGGAAGTAGAAGGATGCTTTTAGTGCGGAAGGTTGGGGGGGGCTTTTGAGGGGTTTGTGGGCAGGTGTATGTGCTGTCAGAAGGCTTGGGAAATGCTCGAGTCTTGCGAGTGAAAAGGACTCTCTATCCTTTTCATTATGTCCTTTTCTATATGTCCTTTCCATGGGTTCCAGATCTAGATGTAATAAATAAGTCACGGGGTTTGATCCCCAATGGTCGCAGACGCCTTTTCGATACTGTTGTATAATCTGTTGATTTGGGTTTAGTTATCTTGAATGTCCGAAGTACGTCAGTACAACGGTTCTCTCCGCTGACAACTGCGAAGTCTTCTTCCCTCCTATGACAGCTTCCGCCCAATGCTTACTTCTGTCTCCTTCACCACTGACTCCCCGAACGTCCATTGTCTTCGATCGGACGTGGTCTTTAAAGTTACGCTCTAGAACCGCATCTTTGGCCTTGGGCTCGATGAAGTCTTGAAGAAGAGATAGCAGATGAGGATTGAACTCGCTCGTGCAGCACATAGGAAAACTAAATTCCCCTTCAGGTGCTAGAATGGTTGATCTGGTTGCCGCATTTATGCTCGGATGAATATTGTTCGTATCGATGCAATACGATATGTGGTTCACCTACCAAAGCCCGTCAAAACATCTTCCAAATTCTGTTGCTTAGAAGCTCGCATCGTTGGCTTCTTGCGAGGCGGCTTTGGCTGAAGTTCCTCTAATTTTCTTTTGTTGGAGTTACGCAAAGGATCATCGCGTTGAAAAGCCTCCCGTTTCGTCCGATAAAAGCATTGCCAATTGAGATTACTGGTCTCGTCAACAGTTGGAACAGCCGGTACATATCCCAAGGCAAGGTGTAGGACAGGGAGTTCATCTATTCCTGTGACACCATCTCCTGTCGCCGCGTAGAATTGCTCTCCAACTCGGAAGCATGCATCCGCTGCGGAATCCCAGTCCATGCCTTTTGTGCCCCCTTTCACGTGCAAGCTACTGAGGTCTACGCGTGTTATGGATTTCCAACCATGTTGTAATGCTAGCGGCTTGACTTGCGGACCGAGGTTGCTATGTTCAACCTTGAACAAGTCGAGGGATGGAAATTGATTTAGATAGGTGAAGATCCTGGGCGTCATCTCTCTCTGGCAACGGCAAGTCAAGACACGAAGGACAGTGAAGGCATCAGAATCTGTAGCTAAGCGACCCCAGCCTCTGATGATGCTGTCGTCAATACCAATATCAGGAGCTTCAATATTTGGTCCTATACTTAGGGTACCTACGTTGATAATTCGAGAGATTTGGATAAGATCGGTCCGAGAGCAGGTGATGTTGGAGAGCGTCAGAGATGTTATCCAACTGAGAGAAGGGGATGTTATGGGATTCATATAGTCGCTGAGCTTCATGTTGGGTTCGACGATGTTGTGGTGTTTGTGCTTCAGGTTCTCGTCCACTTCGTGGGGAAATGCGCAGGCGAATATCTTCCATACTTTGACACTGTCCAGTTGCCTACAGGTACTTGTAAGAGGAGTTCAGATCCAAGTTCAATTTGGTCAGATATCGTACGATGCAACGATTTGCTGCCATAGCACGCTCGCAAGCTCCCAGGGCACGCCCTCAAGACTTTCGAGTGTTATACTGTAAGAATTGTAAAGAACGCTCCGAATGGCCATATTTACAAGCGACGAACATCCTGGGTCTCGTGATCTGAAATTCCTAGCCCGGTTTGGATTTCCCTTTGTCTCCCAGAGCCAATCTGCTGTCATGGGTCCTCCAAAACATATTGCCTCTGTAAAAACTTGGCCAGAATCATCGTGACTGGTAATTGGTTTTCCTGCACCGAGGTTATAATCTGGACTATGGAGTACATAAAGATTCTTATTTTTGGTTGGCATAGCCATTGCAACGCCTGTGACACGACATGTGTCTCGGAGACGGAGCACGCGAATTCAGCAAGTCTTCAGCCTCATCAGTCTTCAGCCTCATCAAGCCACAGCGGGAAGGTGGTGGGGTTCAAACTTTCGGATCGTACGCTAGTAAATATCATACTCTTTTTGAACGTCATTAGCCGTTCTTTCCCACCATGAACAACGTCGTTTCGCTGCATATGTTCTTTGCCAATTCATGACGAGAAATCTATAGCTGATCATGTTGAAGAGGCCAAGTGTTTTCTATTCCTCTTACAGCAACATACATTGTTTCTACTGCCACAACTCGAATCCAACCGCTACATCGACAATCTACATCCCACCTTTATCAAACCGGAAGTCCAAGCAAACAAATCCACAACGGCAATGCTACGCAACCGTCAACTCAGAGAGGCCGAATCATGACGATGCGAATGACCCACCATGGCCTGAACTCCTGAATCCTGGAACAACACCGACGCCATACCAGATCTTCAGCATCAAGAGGGGCACTCCTTACTCAAAGCGTCGATTCTATGAACTTGCCAAAATATACCATCCCGACAGGAATGACCATGGCAACAGCCATTCATCTATCAATCATCTACCTCGCTCCATCAAGATGGAGCGCTATCGTTTGATTGTCACAGCTCACGAGATCCTCTCAGATCCAGTTAAACGAAGTGCTTATGATACGTTCGGAGCTGGATGGAATGGAATATCTGAACATGGAGTACCCAAGCAACACTGGAAGTCGCCTAAAGGCAATCGCTGGACAGGCTTCGACACGAACGACTCACCTTTCAATAATGCCACATGGGAAGACTGGGAGAAGTGGTATCAAAGAGGCAAACGCAAACCAGAGCCGGTATACTTTTCCAATGGAGGGTTCCTTACGCTTGTTATTGCTGTTATATTGGTTGGTGCATTTGGACAGTCTCTACGGCTCGGTAACTACGCCGATACATATAAACGACAGGTTGAGCTGGCCCACGATAATGCCAGCAAAGCCCTCAGAAAACACAAGACTGAATCTTCGAAGCTGGGGAATCAGGATCAGAGGTTGCAGAATTTTCTGATGGCTAGAGATCCTCATGGGTATGGCATCACGGACATCAAAGAGCAGAGCTATCGCAAACTACTACCGGAGCCTGAAGTATGCATGAGCGAAGGAATTCAACAACAGGGCCATGTACATGATCAGAACCCTGAATAGTGAGATTTGCTATTCACAAAGCAAACACATACCCACGGATGGCACCGCCTCTAACGTACCCTATTACGGTCTCTGTCAAGATAGGATTTACGAAATTGGCATGTAGGATAACTTTCTACGCAGCTTAATGGTCAAATGCGCCTTTTCCTGTCAGCCTTCGAACGCTGACTGCTAGGTAACTCCTGCATGCTGACGCTGAGTCTATGGCGAAAGAACGCCAAGACATCGTGCCGAGGTACGCCATTCTAGATAGCGCCAGCCGAATCGATACGGATTTATCGTCTGGATATAACGGGAAGAGCAGTTGCTTACTATGCTCTTCTGTGCGTGGAAGCTTATCCCACTTTTAAGATCTTTACGAAGGCCGCTTACAATGGCATCTAGCTTGCCCCATCTACCGGAAGTGCGCAAATTAAGTCCATTGATAATCAGGATCCTCGGCGGAAACCCGGGTCCCTTCAGTCTCCAAGGTGACAATACCCTTACGATGTCTCTCACATTCTGCTGTCTAATGGTTCGGAAGGCACGAATACCTATCTGGTTGGCAATGGCTCCTCTCGCATCCTTATTGACACTGGGCAAGGCATGCCATCATGGTTACCCCTACTTTCGTCTGTTCTGTGCTCCGAATCTACCACCATCTCTCACGCTCTTATAACGCATTGGCATGAAGACCACGTCGGTGGCATCAATGATCTCCTCAAGCTCAGCCCCAATACAGTCGTTCACAAGCATAGCCCGACCAAAGGTCAGAACCCCATCACTGATGGGCAGGTCTTTAAAACACAAGGTGCTTCATTACGCGCTTTCCACTGCCCTGGCCACACTACAGATCACGTAGCCTTCACTCTGGAAGAAGAAGACGCTATGTTCACAGGTGATAACGTCCTCGGTCACGGCACTGCTGTCTTCGAAGATCTCGCCACCTACCTTAAGAGCCTAAACCGGATGCGCGACCAGTTCAATGGGCAAGCATACCCCGGGCACGGCGAAGTCATTGCAGACGGGAAGCGGAGAATTGTTGAATACATCGAGCACAGGAAACAAAGAGAAGAGGAAGTGCTTCAAGTGTTGAAAGACGTCGATGGCGAGGCAACGCCAGTACAACTGGTAAAGGCCGTCTACAAAGACTTATCGCCACTTCTGCATGAAGCGGCTGCGAAGGGTTTGGTACTGATATTGGATAAACTGAAAGTGGAGGGGAAGGTAGTAGAAGGGAATGAGGGTAGATGGTCTACAAGTGAAAAGGCGATACTCTGAGATGAATCGGGCAAATGGGTGAAGTGATCCAAAGCTTCTGGACGGCAAGTCGATAATCATCGTCTGTCGGGCTCCCGGCCGTCTTTCCCACATTTACATGAAAGTGGCGCACAAGTGGGTATGAATTGAGCAAAGTCCTACTAAATGCAGCTGTACAGAGCTAGGGTAGAATGCCTACTGTCATAGATATGGACCTTGAGATTGAATTCACCAGCGCAATGTCACCTTTGGCCTTTGAACACTTAGACACATATTTGTGGATCTTTGGACATATACTTGTGGATCATATATTTCTTGTATTACAATTAAAAGTAGAAACTCCAAGCAAGCTAGGAACGAGAGTCATTGGATCTAGGAGAGACATCTACCCGTCCGTGCGATTCTAGATATCTATCATGCATCATGCATCCTGCATCCCACCCCAAGTGAGTGCATGCGTATCTCATGTGCCCTGCGCCAGCAGACAAGACTTTGCCTGAAACGCCTCCCGTGTATCATGCTGTGCTGCCATTTGTTTGTCTGACCGCTTTGTACATATTGATAATAATGATGCCCCCCCCCCACTCATTGCTCTTGCGTGTGTTCGAAACCCCTGTTGTAAAGAATCCATCTACTCCTTACGCGCCCGTAACTTCACTCTCCACCAACGCATAATCCTCTCTCTGCAACCCCTCCAACGCCTTCCTCCCCTCCTCCGTCAAATCCGGCCTCCCATCCTGCGTTACAGCCTCCCGAAAAAATCTGGGCTTCCACTCCACATTTCTTTCTTTCCTCTGCGTCGCCTTCTCGCGCTGCCGTTCCTCGAGCTCTTGTTTTAGTTTTGTGGCTTCGGCGAAACGTTTGGATTTGATGGCTGCGGTGACGGGGGCCCAGAAGCGGAGGGATTCGTTGGGGAGTTGGGAGGCGAGGGGGGGGATTATTTTGGGGGAGGGGAAGAGGGGGTTGAGGTCGAGGAGGAGGGTGGGATCCTGGTGGGGGGATGGTTAGTAGGGATGTTTTGGATCTTGTATAGCAGAGTGGATTGTACCTTTGCTCCTGGTAGTGTGTAGTAGATTTCGTCGCGCCAGCAGCCTTCTAATTTTGCTAAGACGTCCTTCTCAGGCACGTCTTTTATTCGGTTCTTGTTGTCGTTCTCTGGATCGTAATTGAATATGACGCCGTTGACTTTGTTTTGTGTCTTCCCGAGCCAGCTCTCCTCTGCATAGTTCAGTATAGCTTTCATTTTTGTTTTAGGACAGATTACGAAGGCACTGTCGCTGACATTGACGGAGAGAGATCCTCGAATTATTCCTCCAAGATATGCAGTTGGGTGCGTGAGCTGGTATTCCTCGTTGTCTCGGCGCTTAACGTTTATGAATATTCCCAGGTTGTAGTTCCCTGGTGTCACTTTTATGCTTGTTCCTGTGAACTTGGCGCTCAGTTGGTCGAAGCCACGCGCGCTGACACCTTTGACTGGACAATCGACCCACCAGGCGGATACAGGAGGATGATGGGAGGTTTGTTCGGTAAGGTATGAGATTCGTACTGGCTTGTTCTTGGTGTCAATATGTTCTGTGGCGGATTCTTTACGGCTTTCTCCAAGTATTGGCGGGGCATTATCCTCGACTTCCCAGTTGCACTGATGCGCCGGTCAATGGAGGTATCTTGTGGGCAAGAATGGCTTCAAATACCCGAAAGAATTCTCCCAGTGTAGAATTATACGGTTTGCACGGTTTCCCCTTAACGTACTTCTGTGCAATTTATTAGGCCATTTCAATCTCATCGCTCTTGAAGCCCAGGAACCCACCAAGTCCTTTGTAAACCAAAACCGTATAACAGCGAGCATTCGCCCAAGTGGTTCATCGGAGTCGCCAATGCTGTCGGAAGATGTCAGGGTATGGTTTCGATGAGCAAAAACACGAGTCTTACCCAATGAATGTCTCTGGCCGATCTAGATAGTTCCAGTATTCTACCAAGCGTATTAGCTGGTTTGCCCGTTACCAACAAAAGCCCCGGGACTGGCGGCGATTCTCGTACCAAGATTGGGTGTGGGTTCCAGCAGCTGGGTTGGTAGCGAAAACCTGACAGCAGCGATATCAGAAACGCCTATAAACCTATGCGATCATGTAAGCATATGTCGAGCTGGGAAACTTGGGACCAAATGACGGTTGCAAGATGCCGAAGCCTAGACTCATGCTGTAGGATTGCCGTTGTTCTCCATACTCACTTTCGCAATATACTAAGGAAGGTCTTCAGCTTCGAGCTGTCATCGGGAGCTTTATCAGATACGTAGGAATCAGGCCTTGATATCGTAGTAGCTTCAGTCGTCGAAGCTGTGGAAGTTGTAGTCCTTATTGAAGGCGTGGGGGACGCCTGGGCTTTATTTGTGGATGAATCTGGAGATGGGGTTGTAGTCATGTTAGCGGAGTATATGTAAATAAGAGATGATGGTCGAGGTAGGCGTAGCTATGGAGAGCTCAGCAACAAAGGCTGGTCGGCAGTTGCAGATGGACTCTGGAGATATGACGTTGCCGAGATCTAACATCTATGATCTATTCAGGCGCGAGCGCTAGCGTACTATGGATCTTATTACTCTGTCTCGATAACTGTTTAATCTCATTATAGAGTCTGTTTTACGAACTCTTCGATTTCAATAAGTATTGGAATACGAGGAAATCATGCATAGGTGCTTCATGAGCATTATCGACCGTTGGCCATCCTTCTCCCTTCTCTATCGTTGTACAGGCTATCCGCAGATCCATGTGGGGCTGTCCAGGGACGGGATTGGATGATATACAATTGTGTCTTCAGCTCTCAAAAGCTGCTATCTAGGTGTATGCGGGCGCAGTGAGCATTATCTCAGCGCCCTTATCTCATGTGTTCACTGTCAGCAATTGAATGGTGAAAGATCAAGGCCGGCACTGACTGTGGTTGATGAACTTGATGTGGCGCTAGGACTTCATTGATGGTGACTTTCGAAGGAACGTAATGAGACAGACATACATGAGCAGGGAAAGTCGAGCTAATCTACCTACGGCTTGTCATATATGTGAACCGTATGGTAGTCCTACGTTGTCTAACATTCCGCCATTGTATACTGGACCCTGCGAAATGCAAAATTCGAATGGTTGTCATTGCGCATTAATAGCACATGCATCACCTTTCTAATGACATGTCTGCTGCCAATATACGGCTTCAGAGACAGGAACGGCCATTCCCCGAGAGCTGCTGTAACACCACTCATCTTCAGGAACCGCTAAGCCCCTGTATATATCGGCATGTGATCCGACAACAACGAAGGCATCTTACCCGTATTATCGTTTGTTAGACCGATCAATGCCTTCTGAGGGCCATTGGTAAGTTTCGCCTGCAATCACGTATGACTTGGGCTTTGATTGTCTTGATCTGTCTCGCAATCTTGGTAAGTTGTGTTGGCTGAGATAACTCGAGGTCTGTTGACCAAACCTTCCTCCATGCTGCTCACTGTCCATCTATACTTGCCACCCAACAAGTTTCGTCCAGGAAAAATATTGCTTCATGGACCATGGAATTTATCGCGAACGATAAAGTCTCCTCATCATCTGTTCGGACTGCTAACCATACTCATGGTCATATCAATGCTGCCAGTGTCTTCGCTCGAGAGAGAGGTCGGTTCGAGTTCGCATCGCATTATTCATGACCCCAACGATTATGGGCACATTGAACTGTATGTCATTCGTGAAGTCACCTGAACCTCGAGCTGGAAGGTCGATGTGATCTGCTTGTATGAAGCTGCCGCCGATAATCCACGACGTGACGGAGTCAATGGGAAGAGTAGATGGTGGATCGATGCAACTTCGATGGATTTTCACAGCTCCGATGATAGTTGGCTTCCGGATTTGCCGGTCGATTGATCCCTTTGCGCGATTCGCTGGCAGCATTGCAATCATAGAGATCAACCGTCTGAACGATGGGACAGTTGCTCTATCTTTCCGCCATATGGATCAGCTTCATCAGACTTCGAACTCCAAAACGCACGGCCGTATCCTTGGAGCTCGGAGCCGAAGTCATGAGAGTTGGGATAGCATGGCAGTAGCCGGTAGTCTCCTCGCTTCCAAATGCATCGTGACTTCTCAGAGCTGATCATCGATGAAGAATATGAGAAAAATCTAATAATAGATCCACAACGTCTCTAAATGATCGTCGCCCATACGATCGTCGTCCCAAGGCAGCCACTTTTCGTCGTCACTTTCCAAGCCCAGCGCGGCCCAAGGCAGTGATCGATAGTATCCTGTCTTCCACAATTCAAATTCCAATTCCAACTTTTGGCCAGAACCTCGCGTATATATCCGACGTGCTTATTGGTATCTCTTTTGGCTGGAAAGAGACGCGTATGTTCAGCTTCAATGAGTGCCGCGGAAAAGCAAGATTATATCGAAGTTGCACAGCCTCCATTCAGCCCTACAATGAGGTGATGGCCACCATGATCTACAACGCTTCGGGCATAAGCGAACTACAAGCGCCCTGTGGCTTGACCGCTGTGGCGTCGCCTTGGCGATAGGAGATGTTCTGGAACAACCGTTGAGATTTCGTTAAAACAAGCAATGGAGATCCAGAAGACGCGTGGCTGTGCACCCGTTTTGAGGTTCTCACTCTGAAGCAGTTCTAACCTTACACCCACTACCGCCATTCTCATGGCAAGAGCTTCCTTGAAGCGCCGAGCTCTCGGGAGCACGGGATTGCTATCGGAACTCATTTCTTCAGAGTGACGATAAGGGGTAAGTACCAGGCAATCTCATTGGTCTTTCTCTTCAAGTCGCTGAGATGCGACGGCCGAAAGTAATCTTACAGTGATGCCCAATTTTACGGAGTACCATTCCCAAAGGATGGCAATCACCGCAAATTCAATTACACCAGTAGGGAAGGAGGGGGTTGTCGCAATGCAGGCCTGTTAGAGGACCTTGGATTGGGAGCGCTTTCATCTCGGTTATATTTCGGAATGGGCGTTGGCTGGCGTTGGCCCCAGTACGAAACTCGGTATAGATCAAACGGCGTGAAAGCCACGAATGGCCGTGGAGACCCTCGTGGTATTAGTATTGGAATATGACGACTAAGGCGTTAGTTTCCAGGTAAGCCCTGGTAAAAGTCTACTTTGGTAGGCAGCGTAATAATCATTAGCGCTACGCTAAGGAAGCAGCCAAGCTTACATGTAAGATATACCTACTAGAAGCTTCGATGCAACAATAGGTGTTACCATCTATCCTTTCTAAGCAATCGAAACTTCTAGTGATCTGTAAAGAACATTGGCGTATTGTGGCGCGCTAAGCTTTATTATGCCTGTAGGGAAGTAGTGATTGAAGTGCTTTTGATGCTACGAGCCGTTACATGTCTCTTTAGTCTTTGAGGCGTCTTAATGAGCAATGGTGCCGACTTAAGCAAAACGTAGTTTGAGAGATGGTGCGCACGATGAGGGTTTTGTGTAATGTTGTAATGAGTGAGTTGAAGCCATAAGGACCGGCTATGAGGATGATGGGATGATGAGGAGATGGCTCCGATAGCTGCCACATCACCAGCGCAAGTCTTAACCCGAGCAGTCATAGCGACGCGATCCATCTCTAGGGATCCACCAGTGCGATGGTCATCAGCCACATTTTTACCCTTCAAATCACTGAAGTATGCGCGAAGAGGCGTTAGGGTACGTGTTACCGTCAGAGTCTCGGGTGTGGTAGTAGGAGTAGAGCCACACAGAAGGCGATCCCAGCACCGCTAGTCCGTGGGTTTACGTATGCGTTTTCTGTCGCTATTGTGACCGGGGCGCGGGCAGTCGAGACCGCATGGGGAGATGATCGGTGCAGATTAAGCTGAGGTTGGAAAAGATGTGCAAGAGTCATTGCATGTTGCCTGAGTAGTGAGTAGTTCGGAAGAATGAAGTGGACTACTCTCTCATGCTAGTAGGTGTGGCCGAAAGCTGATCAAGAAGATCGCTCTGGAATTGCACAGCCAGTCCTTACCTAGAAGGTACAACGACGCCACAATAATTGCGGGTCATCAAGTGCAGCAGAATTCTGCGACCGGTGCTGTTCTGCCGGGGAAATAGTCGATAGGGCCCAGGCCTGCCGCTTTTGATCACGGCAGTCAACCCAATTGCCCTCCCCTGGTAGTGTCCCACCCCAGCGCACCCCAGTACACCCCAATACTGCGCTCATAGGGAGTCAAGCCTCAGGGCCCTCACACGTTGTTTCTCTAGTGCTGTAGCCCCCCCTGGTAGCTGCCCTTAGCCTCAAGGACATGGGTCCGTCCATGCGCACCCTTGTCGCGTCCAGTTGGCGCCACGACCCTATTGCTTTTAATACATGTCGAGGCTATTCATCCATCCCCTTAACCTATCAAATTCTTGCCCGTTCGCGCTGGTTCGCTCCTCTCAATAATACCCCAGTCGTAACTGACGCTACCCACTTCCTCATGCACATCACCCTCCTTCGTATCGTCAGTGCCCCCGTTCTGGCTACGACCTGCACGACCTACGATATCTAAAAACATCTTTACACAGCCACTTTTCTATCCCAACTGTAGCTTCATGTTTTGCGCTTCACCTTTGATATAAGTTTACTCGGTTCGTGCCGGGTCACTAAGGGCAATGTTTCGAAATCGGTAAGCACCCTTCAAACCTCAGTTCTATCCATCGCCATCCAGTAGGCGCGCCCAACCTTCACGACACTGATACGTCGTACAGCAAGAATTCGCAAAAACCTTCCACCGAGCTCTATGTTGCCTTCAAGCAGACCTTTCCTCACGTAGGGCCTGGTACCACGAGCGTTACTTCCTCGGCAGCATCCACAGAAACAACTACTGTCACCGCTCCTGTCACCGCTGCTGCTACAGAAACGACACCAAAAGCCATGGATCAGAGGTGCGGTCACTAATCTCATTCGAATATTTTTCAACATACGAAAGTCGCGAGCCATTTACAATCGCATTTTGCGCCGCAATTTTTTCTATTATTTTCTTATATATTGAAAAAATTTTGGTCAGAGGTGTAGATGGACAGTCATACTAACAATCTTCCGTATGGCTGCAGACCATTTGGCGAACAAGAGGGAGGCAAAGATCATGACTCGGGCCTTGGAGAGTCGGATCATTGGAGGTTCACACCGTCAATGCTCGACACAAACTCCTTCGCATTCACCCAATTCGCCAATCAACATTCTGGAGACTTTACCCCTACTCCCACGGGAGGAATGAGTTCGATATTCCACAATCAAGCAGGAGATCTTCACACTCCAGGCATGGGGTTTCAATTGGGGACGCCGCTTTCGCTATCGGCTTCAGAAAGCCATACGAATCCTGCATCAGCAGTCGACATACCCGGTTTCCATCCTCATTTACTTCATACGCAACCATTCCAGCATGCCAACATGTTTGCGCAACAAGAATCGTACGCCCCGAGCTCCTTCGTTCACCAGGACTCAGGTTATGAAACCATGAACGCACAGCATACAAATCTACCGGACGACAAGCTCGCCCTGCAGTCGGAAGCGCATAGAGATTCGACTTACGCAGATTACTCGACAAGATCCTACGAGACCATGCATGCACCCCCAGCGCAACCGATGGAGAAGTGAGTTTTTAAATTACCCAAACACTCTAAGGTGCATATGCTAATCACGTTTCCCGTAGCTTTCGCTACAAAGTCACGCTTGGTGCTCCAACAGCAATGATTAAACAAGCAGACGAGATTCCTGTTACTTACCTTAACAAGGGTCAGGCTTATACAGTATCCATCTGCGACAGCATGGGTCTGGGCCCTACACCAGGACCTGTCAAGTATAGGACTGTCATCCGCATTTCTTTCGAAGACGAGCAGCAAAGACAGCGGCCCTCGGCGTGTTGGCAGCTCTGGAAAGAAGGCCGAGGCCTTGCAGAAGCTCACCAAAGAGGTGGCAAGCTTCAAGCGGTCGAGTACGTTGATCCTAATCAAGGAGGCGATGAGGAGACCAAGCGACCACGAGTCGAGTTAGAAACTGCCTCATTCGACTGCTTTTCAGTAACCTGGACGCCAACACCAGGCTCGAACACAGCTGAGTGTTCGGTGGCTGTCCGCTTCAATTTTCTGTCAACAGACTTCAGTCACTCCAAAGGCGTAAAGGGGATTCCCGTTCGTCTTTGCGCAAAGACTGAGATCATTTCTTCCGGGACGCCGGATTCACCTCCGGGGCCTACGTCAGAAGTTTGCTTCTGCAAAGTTAAACTTTTTCGGGATCACGGCGCCGAAAGGAAACTCTCAAACGACGTGGCTCATATCAAAAAAACTATTGACAAGTTGAAGCAGCAGATTACCCAAGTCGAAAGTGGTGTCAAAGAGGCTGGCAAGCGAAAAAGAAGCGGCGCCGACAAAGGTAGCACTCACCGACCTAGCAAGGTTCTTAAACACAAGCGGACATGGTCTGTCTCTTCCCAAGGCTCCAGCGGTCGACCTGCCGTCGAAGAAGACCTTCATATGAAGCTTGCGACCATGCAAGACATGTTTACTTCTACTCGTCCAGTCAGTGTGCTCTATCTAAAGGGGTACGAGCAGGACGATCCAGATGCTTATCCGGTCAGTCTGCCTGGAGAACCTGCAGACTTGACCAAGGTTGGCAATCTAGACCGAAGAACATCGTGGGAGGACCGGAAGACGAACACTGAATCGACACCTACCAATTCTGCCGTCGTTTCCCCTTCTCCAAGTTCACGCTCAGACCCAAGACCCAGTGAGCCATCTACTTTCCAGAAGCCTGCGCCATTCAACATGAACCAGCCATTGCCGAATGACTGGGATCATCTTGCTCATTTTTCGACCTCGAGCTTCCCAGATTACTCCAATTCCGTTGTGAAGGTGCCAAGAGGCCATGAGACTGATAATTCGTCATCATGGTTCGAGGCCTACGAAGTCGATCCCTTATACAAAGCTCCTCCCGAGAGGTCTAACAAGCCTGTCGCTAGCTTTTACGTTCTTATCAAAGTGCCTGGTAACGTGCCAGAGAACGATTATTACAGAGCAGTCTACCTGATGGAGAGGACTGTAAAAGACCTCATCACCAACATTGCTCTCAAGTGTGGAGTAGACCATACACAGGTTGCTCACACTATTCGAATAAATCCGAAACGCCTCAAGATTGTGGTTGACGATGAAGTTGTACGAGAACTTCCTGAGGGTCAGGATATGATTGTTGAATTCACGGAAGTGGAGACGAGCCTAGGTTTCAAGAAGGAAACTGGATCTACTGCTACCACTCCTAGAGCTGGTGGAACGCCAACGAACAACGTCCCGTCGAAGGCGCTGGAGATGAGACTTGTGTATTAGGATATGCGGCAGCCTCTTGCGTTGGCTTTGATATGATACCCCGGTTTATTTAACGACTTTACGACAAAGAACACTCGCTCACGCCTTGGCACTTATTTACCCTTTTATATAATTACGGAGCGGCCTCGCAACCTGCCGTTACCCATTGGCTCAGAAGGAAAATTGTTTGATATGTTTTTGCTTTACATTGACAGGATACCCACGGGGGATGGCAAGAGGATTATACACGAGTCCTCGACTTACGATATACACGACATTTCATTCTTGTGTTCACTTCGACAACCCCCCTACGGTCTGAGGGGGATAATGCTTACACGTACACGAATTGTATATACTTATCAGAACCGCCACTCCTGTGATATCTCCTTTATCTTTGGCTATGTAACTAAGATACCCCTATATCTCTCTTGTCGCTTATCGACGTGGCGCCATAGAATTGTCGGACCAATTAGAAAATCTTTTCAGAGGGAACTAATATTGCGTCACCTTGCTGAACGTGAATCCCTAAACAAAGAACGCTAGAATCATATGCTTTTTCACAGAAACATTTGTCATTGCTGCGACCATTTAATTCTCTAGCACGATACTACTGTACGTGTACCTTAAGCATACTACCTTATTCCTTATTCAAACGGAACGGTGAGGTCAGTGAGTATGGTATCCGACCGGCACGGAAGCCAAACTCCGCTCAATTTGCGCCACGCTATCATGGCGAGAAAGCTACACACATCAGACGCACAAACGCGAAACACACCAACACCAAGGGCCAAGCCACAATCAAAGGGACGAACGAACGAACCCCGCAAATCCCACAGAACAGAACCTCTTGCTTTCCACGCAAAACGGCTACCACGGATATGTAGAAACGTGTAGACACCCAGCCCAACCAACCAACCATCCCAGAACCCTTTTCCTTCTCTCTGACGCACGTCTCATCTCACCCTTGACCAATAAATCCCCTCTCCTAACTACGTAGGTGGGACCAAAACACAAACCAATGCACCTCCACCGGAGACCCCTCCTCCAAACCCCCCAATAGCAAAGCCTCCTCCCCCAAAACCACCGCAAAAACAAAAAACCCCGCGTCGCGAACAAAAGCCCCCTCCCCCTGTGGCGCAACCAATCGGCCTCTCTCGGCACCCCTCCCCAGGGATCCCCATGTCGAAAAGGCCTGTTAGCGCCACACTTCAATTAAAGGAGGTTAGCGCCACATATCTACTACATTCGGCTAGCTTAGGATGGTCGATCGGAGATCAAAAGCTAAGCTAAGCTAAGGTAGGTAAGGTAAAGGAGGTTTTGCACAGCCACAGTGCTTGTATGTGATCAGCGGGGTGATCGGCGTTCATGGGGTCACGGGAGTCCGCCCATAAACTTACTTCTAGGTCTGGGTTTCCATCCCTAGCCCCCAACGGGGTGTAAGAATGATGATCCTCCTCGCTCTCCTCCGGATCAGCGGTGGCTGGAACGGCTCTCTTTTATTCTACTATCTACTATTTGCTATGGTAGGGAAGGGATGGTATTTTTAGTGGGATTGGCAGTGATCCATGCTGGTGCAGGGCGGTTGTACCCGGTGGGTTTGGTGGTCGATTTTTTCCTGTGAGGCGAACGAACACATGTGATGACATTGTGCGTTAGTATGCGGCCGTTGAGATGCGGCGGCGGTGAATGATCATGATCATGAAGAAGATGAAGACAGGCAGGTGATCCCCATCTTCTCGGTTGGAGACATGCGATGATAGGGATGTTTCAATCCCGGGTTTTGTTGTATCGGAGCATGCTGTCCGGCTTGGTTGATTGGCACTGAGGGCATTGGGCATTAACCGCTGTAATTAAAAAACCAACCACGCCGACGATGGATTGAATGAATGAATGCCGGCAGACCGAATGAGTCACGGTATAGGTTTCCTTAGTATAGCTTCATTTCTGGGGGAACCTGCATTTTCTTGTTGCCACCAAGGGATCAGCGAGTGTTTGAGAAGCTGCACGCTTGGACCTTTCCCTGCTAAGGCTGCATATTGCCAGCATCAAATAGACAACGAGATGCGATGCTTCAAGGGATGCCGATGCCTTGTTGCCTGCGTAGACCGACAGACACGCGTCCTACACCGGGGTTGAGCAGGGAAGGTGTATATTATTGACTGTTCATTATTCTAAGCTTCCAAGGCTTAGCTGTCTAAGATCAATTCCTGTATTGTCGTAATGCTTCCATACCAGCCCTGTTTCTCAGAAGCGAAAATAAGATCCCCGAGCTATGTACGTGCAATGGTACCTATATACCGCAATGCTCTAACTCCTGAACATTCAGCCATAGCTGAAAATACCGATATTATTAGTATGTTTTGGGGCCCGACCGGACCTTCTATGAGCAGCCTAACGGTTCCAACCAAGGCATACCTGGTGATGAGCGCTCCCGGAAAGCATGGAAAAGACCACATGCAATGCATGCCGAAGAAGATGAATTTCCGCCAATGCGTGTATGCCGATGGTCAACGTGTAATGACAAGCGAAAAACCGTCCACCCACTGCCCGCATGAACCTGAAACGCCTGCAATGCTGTATCCCCGAGGTGGTATCAAGGTGTGCCTGAAAAAAGAGGTCTGTCAGTGAGCGTATTGGATAGGTGACTATTGTTATAGGTAAGCTAAACGCACCCTGAACCACCAGTAGCATTCCCGTAAACGCCTGACCGTCTCCCCAAGCTGGTCAGGATCTCAAGACCGTCAATCCAGAGTCCTGCTCGCAAATAGAAACCCAGTAGAATCTCGCCTCGCCGGGTATCTAATCATCTGTAAGCACCATTCCACAAACAAGATAGAGATCCAGTATACATACCAAAATTAAACTCGCTACCACCTGGCGAGCCTCCCTTCTTCCCAAAGAGCTGACTAGTCGAATCTTCGTACAAGAATTCAATGCCATCCAAGGCAAATCCATGATAAACCTTGATAGACGTAAGCAATTTCGTTTGTATATGCGCCGTTTCCAATATGACTTGTTGAGGTTGACTGCCTTCCTGACTCGAATTTCCTAGTTTGCATCCTTTATACCCAAGTTGCCCGTTTGGAAGTTTCACGGTTTTACTTTTCGATCTGACAAGCATGCCAAAGTCTTCAATATCATAGAATCCTTGGCCAACCGAGTGGACCGTGATCCTGAGTTTCTTTGCCTTCTTTTCATCGGGTAGCCGAACTTTCAGGTCGCTTTCCGTGAGCACTATCTGGCGTGGAGGACCTCCTGACTGGCCATTACTATTAGTGAACTCGATCCACGCATGGCATATGTCGTCTCCATTTGCGAAAATCTCTACAAAGGCGACTCCCGTAACAGCAGTAACAATAACATTTCCGTTGTCAGCAGGCCAAACTTGGATGCTGTCGTCTGCATTGAGGGGGGCGTCCGTTGGCAAGCGGAAACATGGATGATTCTTGAACCGTAAGGCATCGAGACGGTGCCATCCGCACTCATCTTTTGGTAAGCAAAGTCGTAGACCAGGCGATTTCGTTCTCGTTGAATAAGGTTCTCTGCAAAGGAAAGTCCGGTTGAAGCGTACATAGTCTCGTAGCATTATACCGGACTCTTGATGAGGGCAACCAAACAGGTGGCCCGTCTCGTGCAGATGAGCACCGATCCCAATGTTCGCTGCTTCCCAATTACTTCCCGACTCATCACAATCGTTAGCTACGAAATTAGTGTTAGTCCTGGTGCAATCCGAGAAAGCTGGCACAACCTCTTCAATGCTCGTAGGATAGCTTTGTAGAGCTTGAGAGCCAAAAATCGCGAGCTGTACTTCACCAGACCCACCGCCCAACGCAGCATGACCGGTGATCGTCTTTGCCGTTGTATCCCAATGAGAATCTAGCAGCAACAAAGATATGTATTGCTTTTGTCCAGCAATAGGCTTGAAATGTTTTTTGACTGCTGCCATCGCAATGGTGAATAATTCGCCTTTTCGAGTCGCGCTACCATATTGTTGCGCAATATCAAGGTCCCTAAGCTCTTTGACCGTCTTGTCACACCTGATGACGTGGACTTTCGCTTCGTTCCTCATCTGGCCGAGTTCTTTATCTCGGAAAGTGAGTGATCCAGTCTGCCACTCTTCTTCGAACCGGAAACACCGTCTGCCGAAGGAATGACGGTACATTTGCTCGCCAGTAAAGGCCTGCCACAAATATGCAGCCATTCGGAATTTTCGAATCGCAGTATCGAGATTATTGCCCTCTCTTTGTTTCCTTTCAGGTACGGCATCGTATGTGCCTGGGGAGTCCTTCCCCAGTAAAATGACTAGTTGTAGCGGTGGCGAATTGATCAGAGGAAGGAAATTGATGCTCATCCAAGAGGAATGGGCCGGTACAGAAGACATACTGGAAACCACCTTAGGTGAAGAGAAGTCGAAGCGTAGGCGGTTCGGTCCAGGGGTCAAATGTACCAAAGCCTTGAAGTGAGAGTCGTTGACAGGCCATACCGTTGCCGGAAAATTGTCTTGGTGGTGACACACTGTCAATGTCCCATCTAGTAATTTCTCCGAGGCCTCGCCAATTTGACCGTATATGAGTAGGACCTTTTGATGTACCTATCCAAGCAGTTTAGCAAACGTCATCCTGGTCCCTACGAAAGTGCTAGCCGAAGTATAACGCACCCACGAGTTGTCAGAAATGGATATTATGCGTGGGGCGAATGCTGATGTTGGCATTTTGGGAGTAATAGTGCCATTGATTGAAGGTGTGCTCAGGCCCTGCGCACAGACATGTCAGCACCACTGACCAGCGTAAATCCCCACAGCCTCGAAAGAGGTTCGAGCTCAGCGTGCGGATGGACGCACAATGAAGCTACTCCTGTTGCTCACTCCACTCAAAGGCATCGGCCTCTGGGGCAATGAGTTCATGGTTGTTTGCGACTTGCTTGTAGCAAGGTTGGGTGTAGATTGATGGGGCTGTATTGACGATGGGGGTGTAGAAGATCCGTAGACCGAATTCAATGTGGAAGAAGATTTGCTGGGAGCAACAGCTCCATTTGAACCGTTTGAATTTGTAGAGCCATTTGAAGGTCTATCTGTTTTGTCTCTGTTTTCTGTTTTCAAGCCGGTCTTTCTGCGCCGGAGCTCTCTAAAGAAAGGCATTGCGACTGCCCAACACCACCTGACTTATCCAATATACTTTTCTTGCTCGGTTACTCCCAAGAGAACGAACTCCCTCATTGATGTCCAAAGTGCTCGTTAGGTCGATGTATTCCGACAGTGGATGATCTCCGGAGGTAACGGCGGTGAAAATATGCTAGGGGTTCCTTGAAACGAAGAATTGCGTATACGTCAACGAAGGCGCTCCATGGTTAGCGACAGGATGATCTCTCAACAAAAGAAACAGCAAGGAGAAGGAACAACCAATGCGAAGGAAAAGGAACGAGCGAAGGGTGGTGATGGTAGTAGATACAAAGGGAGCAAGTCACAAAATACGGAAACCAGAAAGAGCTATGGGCTTGTCACTAGTGTTATCTACAATCCAAAAATATCTGTGCATTCGAGCATTGCAGATGGTGACGAGGTGTTCAACGAACTTATTGAATAGTGCAAACCTAAGGTACTGGCTTTCTATTCTACGACTATACATGAACCAATTGCTGTAGTGTTCCCTGCATTGTGGGTGTTATCAATGCTTTCTGCATGCGTAAGGTGGTGAAGATAATTACAGTGTACAGCGGGAAAATGTTGCCAAACAGATTGCTGACGGAGCCAAAGCCGCCAATCTATTCAGTTGGACACCTCACGCTTGACCTTCTGGGCGACTCGTGAACGCCGAAAGAGAGGTTGGGGCTGCGGGAACTGGCACGGCTAGGGCAAAGTTTATCGCCCATTTGCCAGCCTGTGAAATGCCCTATGCCAAATGCTTCCCCTCAGGACGCCATGTGCCTATTACCAACTCCCTTGCATCCATTGTGATACACTCTTCTACAATTTCTACTCTCACTACTATGTCCTCGTTCATGGGATAGACGAGCCTCCAAAGGCTTCTGTCTTCCAATCGAGAAGGTCTGGCACACCTTCCCACCTATACGCTCACGCTGCTCTCGGCCAGCTGAAGTCTACTCCTTGCCGGCTTACCGCCCACCACTCTGCTCACTCTCACCATTTGAACTTGGCACATTCACAAAAAAAATTGCACCTACGAGTACCTTCTCAATCAACAGACCTATCATGTCTCTGGATTTCCGCCATACCACGCCGGAGGATGTTGTTGGAAAGGTGTTGCGGAGGGCTGAAGTGGCTAAGGTAAGACTTCTATCAGATCAGCTACTTCTCACGCTTGGCATTAGGGACAATTGGCTAATTCAATATCTCCTAGATGGCCAGAAAACTACATGATCGGTTAGCTTTAGCCAGCTACAAGACCCAGCACGGTCAGGAAAACCTGAGCTTCAGCGACGTTGAAGCCCGCCTTGAAAAGACCATACAGCGAAAAAGACCAGTCTCGAGCCTTGGCACATGTTCATCCACCACGTCAAGCTCATCAGACCGTCAGTTCTTTTCAGGTGGCCTCGCCTCCTCACCACTTTCGGCCCCCTTTTCCTCAGACGAAATTCGCAGCTCGGTTAACACAAGAGTATCGCGTAAGCGCAATGTCTACCAGTCCACATCCATGGATCTCAGACAATTGCCTAGCAAGCGAGTCCGATCACAGTCAAACGCTCCTCCACTGTTCGATGATCTACGACCGTCTTGGAAAAGCACACACAATCTTCCAGAGTCATCACCCATATATCGTCACCATGAATCCCACTTCTCAAGCTCCCATGGGCATAACATGTCGTTCGCCTCCGACATATCTACCATTCCAGCTTCACCAACCTTTGGACACGCATCTGATGATGATGACAATAATGACATGCCAACGCACTCCTTTTCAATAAATTCTACCTTCCGGTCTTCGCCACCACGTACACCACCTCCCACGCGAGGTCGCGCAGCTCGCCAACGCAAAGGGGTAAACGAAGCCGGCGAGGAAGGCGCAGACTTGCTCCTCTACCTTGCAACATCGCCATCACCCGCGAACCCAGGCCCCAGAGCATCCCAGATATACCTCCCTTCAACACCGCCTTCCAAGAATCCAGCCCTTCCCTCGTCCATGATGTCTACACCAGGTATCGGTGGTTTCAATACACCCGGCCAATTTAATTTCGCAGACTTCGTCAACATCACACCCAGCCCTGCCCAAGGCGCGTTTGGCAATCGTACCCCAGGCATTGCCAAAACGCCTCTCGCAGCAAAAGAAGCCAGAAGAAGGTTAAATTTCGATAATCTGATCCCACCAGGCGGGAGCCCAAATATAAGTAACATTGGACGTGGATCCATGAACAAGGATTCAGGTCTCGGTATGGAATTAGGCGGAGAGCTGGTCTCTTAATCGATATCTACGCGCTTGGGAAGGAAAGTCTGTACGCACGGTTAACGGACGACGCGTTACGGAGCTTTTGATGACGGATGGCGGTGTCATGCAATGCGCATTATTCCCTGTGTATTCGGCTTCTACTGTCTATGTTTTATGATGCACAGAATCATGTTTCATATCCACTTTATAGCTGAGCAGAGTGTAGTGATAATGATATATGGTATTCTACAATTATTGTGCGTGACGCGCTAGAACGCGAAATGTACGCGTGAAGAAGGTGCGCTAGTCTGTATAAGGAACACATATTGCGAGGCGATAAAAATCTCGGGATAGGATTCGATACATTACTCTTGAATTGTAGTGAGAGGACTTGGTCAATATTGTATTTCATGCTACTTGTAGCAGATCTCAAATCCATAGCCTCCTGAGAGCCCGTCTCGCTCATTCTGGTTGGCTTTTGTTCCTATCGTACATCTCCCAGGCTCACGATCAGTGAGATTGACACACCTGCTAGGTGTAAAACCAAACGTAAGAGCGGAAGCTCAGATCCATTGGTCAAAATGCTATCTTGCACTTTGCGGATAAGCATCCACCACGAATTGAAACCTGCGAATTGAAGCGTGCCGCCTGGACTGCGTTTTCATTGACGATTGGGAGTCCAAGGTGCTTGTCGCTTCTAGCCTTGCACGAGGCTGAAGGCGTAGTATCCGCAAGTATATTGAGGGCTGTAGAGAAAGCTGGTCGTGGCCATGGCTTTGCCGTTTCCCCACGCTTTCGGGGGTAGTATCAGTGGTATGCTGGATAGATGGCTTTGTCACTGTCAAAGAGTACAGGCACTCTCCGGCTGAGCGTAGTGTCCGAATATCTTGTGTCCATGTCTCCTGCCTCAGCTGCAGTTGCAAGGGCTTCTGGATGAGGAGCGAAGAAGCAACGTGGCGTATGCCGCCAATGAGTTTTGAGAACTGTGATCTAGCGCAATCCCACGCCTTTTGATTAGAGCCCTCATTTCACACCCCTCGACTTCCCTCTCGCAATGCCGCTTCCCCTACTTCCTCTCATGTTTCCGCGGGGTAGTCCACCCCTGCTATTCATGCCACCCCTAACCGGAGCATCCCCTCCTCCCCGCCTGTTCATAACGGAGCTAGGGCGCGCCGCTGGCGCAGGTGTTGCGAATTTATTTGGAGCCCGTGAAGAGGGCGGGTTCTCAATGAAAGAGGTATCAGTTGTCATGAACGTCTCATCACCAAAGTCAGTTCGGGTATTGTGATCTGTAGGATGGCTATGGTCTTCGTTTTGTTTGGCGCGTTTGAAGGATTCTAGTATAGGTGCCTGTTGAGGTTTGTCAGAGCCGACACGGTCATGTATATGGGCTGGCGTACCTCAGGAAAATCTACACAAAAAGCGTTCATGTTCATGCCATAGAGGAAACTTGCAAAGCTTTCATTGAATCGGCTCAAACTCTCGTGCATCAGCTGCAAATGCATGAAGTTGGCTTCTAGATCGGCCATTGAGTCTGAGAGCTCCGCGAAAGCGGGCTCTAGAGACTCTAGCGGGAAAGCTGAGGAGCCAGATTTGGGGGTGAAGGTTTGACTATCGCGAAGGGACGTCCGGGAGCTCGGTCGAAGAGGCGTTGAAGGACGTGAGGGCGGTTTGGTGCGAGTCTGGGATGTAGAACGTGTGGGATTGGGAAGGTCCATGTTGCAAGGTCGCAATTGTGGTCAGGGTTAATCGACACACAGGCACCTTGAGCTGGAAGTCTTCGATTTTCTCTTTCAGTCACTGTTTACAACGTTGTTGTTATTGAAGAGCCCTCGCGTGCCTCGGACGAACATCTCGGGGATCTCCTTCGCGCTTGCGCCAAGCGCGCTTTAGTGCCACCATTTGGGATTAGTCTGCCCTAGAAAAGATTTCTTGCAAGAAATACCTGAATTGGTGTAACATCTCAAGACAGACGGGTCTACGATAAGAATGCGTATAGAAATCTGTTCCTGCATGTTTCACTCTACAATTGCTTTCCTAAAACCTAAATCCACGGTAAAACACGCGTTTCAATGCATGCACAAGCTCTCTATCCAATGCCGGTCTCTGCCGGTCAAAACGAGTGCCGAAGGCCGATAGAGCGACCGCAATATGACGCTTCTTGATCCCTTCGAGGGAGCTGACAAACGAATTATGCAACCGTCTTTGCTATTCGCATCCTTCCCCATCTGACAAAGCCTAGGGTACCTATGGCAATTCGTTCACTTCTCGGGCTTCATATATGTACTCTCACGCCATTCTGCGTTGCAACCTAAAACCCCGCCAACATACCTTTGTTATCGTCTATTCGCTCACTCCGAAGTCCCCTGTCTCAGGCCGGACAGCTTGGAGACAATCCTCCTATCTTTCCTACTCGTACTATCGTTACAAGCCACAACTGCATAGTAGCATCAACTACACCACAGCAGCACTTTTCGTCGCGACTAGCCTCGTGGCTAGTTCACTGTATTATTATCAGCAACTTCGGCAAAAGCCCGAGGGCGACCTTCAAATCATTTTGGAAAAGGGTAGCGAAGCGGAAGAGTACGCCATAATGACAGGCACACCTCTGCCGGGGCGACCCGGCAACCTGACACCAGAGCAAGAAGTCAAATTACAAGAAATGTGGACGGCCACCCTACATATTTTTGGAGTTCCAGTTCCTGTAGATCAGAGCAATGGCGATACCGCGTCAACAACGGGATCTGAGAGTCAAGAGAAGCGGTCGCGTGCTGGGACCGATGGTTCCGAGAAGAAGAAGAAAAGTCGCATGAGCATGTTCAGCCGGAAGAACCACGATGATTCTAGTGCCGAAAGTGTAGATGGGACATCGATTGCGAACGGAGAAGATAAATACGGGCAAACGAAAGAATTCCACAAGGTACTTGCCAGTCAAAGTCCAGAAGATATACGGACAGCATTCTGGAGCATGGTCAAGCATGATAATCCCGATGGTCTCCTTCTTCGCTTTCTTCGTGCACGGAAATGGAATGTTCAGAATGCGCTCGTAATGTTAGTCGCGACAATGAATTGGCGAATGCAAGAGATGCATGTCGACGATGACATCATCAAGAGAGGTGAAGGTGGTGCCGCAGAAGATAGCAAAAGCTCGAATGCCAATATCAAGAGAGAAGGGGATGACTTTCTTGCTCAGACGAGGCTTGGAAAGAGTTTTCTGCATGGCACAGATAAGGAGGGGAGGCCCATGTGCTTTGTGAGAGTCCGGCTTCACAAGAAAGGAGAACAGACGGAGTCTAGCGTTGAAAGATTCACCGTGTATACAATCGAAACCGCTCGGCTTCTTCTTCATTCAAACGTGGATACTGCTGTGAGCATACTCGGCTGCTATGATGCAATCGCAGCTAATAACTCTTAGGCTATTGTGTTCGACATGACAGATTTCTCTTTAGCAAACATGGTATGTAACTCTTCGCATTGGGAGATGATCCGCAGGTGCTGAGTTATGAGCAGGACTATGGGCCCGTTAAGTTCATGATCAAGGTCTTCGAGGCCAATTATCCCGAAAGTTTAGGCGTTGTACTTGTCCACAAATCGCCGTGGATATTCCAGAGTAAGCCTTTGTAAGATCCTGATCCGTTCAGCAAAGTATGCTGATTATATTAGGTATATGGAAGATCATTCAAGGTTGGTTAGATCCAGTGGTGGCAAGTAAAGTCCATTTTACAAAGAGCGTCGAAGAACTTGAGCAGTTCGTCGATCGAAGCCACATAACCAAGGAACTCGGAGGCAACGATCCATGGACCTACCAATACGTCGAGCCATTACCCGATGAAAATAAACTGCTCGCAGATGACGAAACGAGACAGCGACTCCTCGATGAACGAGCCAGCGTTGTCAAGGAATTCGAGGCCACGACTCAGCAATGGATAAAAGATTCGCAATCACGAGAAGCACTGCGGCAGAAGAGGGCCGACCTGGCCGAACGTCTAAGATCCGGCTATTGGCAACTGGACCCTTACGTGCGGGCACGGACGCTCTATGATCGTACCGGCATGATCAAAGATGGTGGGAGGATACAGTTTTACGAGGATGAGGCTCCAAAAGCCACCGTTACTTCTTTAAACGCCGCACCTGCGCCAGCTGTGAATGGGCCTACCCCTGCAGGACATGGGGATGATGATCTGGACTAAGGGCCACTCAACCTTTATCAGGCAAACAAAAAGCGATCCTGCGTTCTTGCCTGTGTTAAAAGCAATGGACTGGAGTGTAGTGTGATGCTTTATGAGAGCATGAAGATATCTACCCTGTAAATATCGGACCAGTACTGTACATATTTCTGAAACTCTGAAGCTCTACATCTTGGCCTTGACTTGATTGAAATATTCCTTCAGCTTGTCCATATTTGTCTCCTCTGCTGGCCATGTGATGCCAAGGCCCTCTTGCTGGTTTGGCTTGGGTATCTATGCATTGAATTAATCTTAATATATCACACTCAGATAAACTACATGGACATACCACGTGGAAGTGCACCTAAAAGTATTGTAATTAGCATGTACAAACTCTCTACTCGAATTCGAAGAACCTACATGATCAACCAACTGATGAGCCAATCTCCCATTATTTTGCAGGATATTATAATTCTCAGCACCCGTAGCCTTCGCAATCTTCTTTGCTACAGGCTAACAGGACACACATCAAGTCAGTCCATGCCTTCTGCAACCCTTTTTCGAAAGTACAAACCAGACACTCAGCCAATTGCTCATCCGGGATATCAGCCAATTTCTCCCCATGGAACTTCGGTATCACGAGCTGCGTGGCAGTCAGTCAGATCCAATTCGCGTCTCTTTGCTATGTTGATTCTCGGAATATCACAAGGTTAGCAGACTTACAGCATGGCCCTGGCTCAAAGGTTGGATATCCAGAAACGCAAAGACCTTCTCAGACTCAAAGAGCTTGAAGCTCGGTATCTCTCCTATCAAAACGACGGGATAAATAACGGCTATTTCAAGCTTTGGAAGACAAACCTTTTATTATTTTGCAGAAAATACAGGCTGCCATTTTGCTGGTCATGAGTCGTGACTTTGGTGGAGTGAGGAGGAAAGCGGAGGTACAGTGGCTACTAGGGTGGAGGGGTGAGAAGTCAAAGGTTCCTTTTGCCCCGCACCGTTCAGCATGAACTTCATCTTGCAGAATATTTTGGCCGAGGGCGCATTCCAGAACTTGGCTACATCTTCCCTCAGCACTCAATGAGGTTGATCAACTAGTCTCCATTCACGTATGCCGGTTTCGAAGAATGCTGGTGTTTGACAAAAATAAAGCATTTCATGTACAAGCCTAATGAACATCTCACATACTGATACCTACGTACAAATGCTGCAAATCAAAGGCTCGTATGCACTAGAACCCTGCTCCATTCAAACTAGCAGATTCCAGCCTGTGCATCTCTGCAACCTCATCCATCCTCAAGGTCGGTTATCTTGTATTCACGCGTAAGGCCTGCCCTTGACATTTGCGTGGAAATTCTCAAGCATGGGCTCCACTCTCCTCTGCATGCCTGGCCATAGTGTTCAATGCACTTCCATCTTTGAACCATGAGATCTGGCTCTCATTGAAGGTGTGGTTCAATTTCGCCTCCCAGGTTTTGCCGTCTTTAGGATGGACTCTGAGTGTCAAAGGTTTGCCGACCTCAAGCTCTGTGCACATGACGTCAACTTTGTCATCTGGATTGATCTTGTCGTAATCGGCTGGATCAGCGAATGTTAGTGGCAAAAGGCCCTGTTTCTTGAGGTTGGTCTCGTGCTGGAGGTAAACGCGGATCAGCAATGCCTCGCAAGATGAAAAGCAATAGAAAAGGAAGATGCAAAACTCACAATACGAGCGAAGCTACGAGTGATGATAGCAAGAGCACCAAGATGCCTTGGTTCCAGCGCGGCGTGTTCTCTTGAACTGCCCTCGCCATAATTCCAGTCACCAATAACGACCCATTTGATACCCCTCTTCTTATAGTCTCGTGCAGTCGCTGGGACAGCATCGACCTCGCCAGTCACTATATTCTTTACTTTATTGGCTTCGCCATTTGCAGCATTAATAGCACCAATCAACATATTGTTCGAGATGTTGTCGAGGTGCCCTCGATACTTGAGCCAAGGACCAGCCATGGAGATGTGGTCGGTCGTAGTCTTGCCTTTGGTTTTGATAAGGATCGGAACGTCCATAGCGTCTTTACCATCCCAAGCCTGGAAGCCGTTGAGGATCTGAAGTCGGTCGCTCGTAGGAGAGACAGCCACAGAAATCGAGGCTCTGTCCTCGGGTGGCGCTTGATAAGTATCCCGGCCGGGATCATACCCACGTGAAGGTAGACCTTCCCCAGTGGGCGGAGAAAGCTTAAAGTCATTGCCATCCTTGTCCTTCAAGGTGTCGGTAAGTGGGTTGAAATTGAGCGTCCCAGCCAGCGTTAAGGCAACCACGAGGTCCGGTGAGGTAACGAACGAATGAGTTGCAGGGTTCGCATCATTTCTACCAGTAAAGTTGCGGTTGTAGGAGGACAAGATTGAGTTGGCCTCGCCTTTCTTGACGTCCCTTCGGTCCCATTGCCCGATACATGGACCACAGGCATTTGCCAGAACCATGCCACCAAACTCTTCCAAAGTCTCCAATTGACCATCACGCTCGATAGTAGCTCGAATCTGCTCAGAGCCTGGAGTGACGGTGAACATGGACTTGGCTTTGATACCATGGTTGAGCGCGTCACGAGCAATCGATGCAGCGCGAGACATGTCCTCGTAAGAAGAATTGGTGCAGGAACCTATCAGGCCTACCTTCAGTTCTTCGGGCCATTTGTTAGTAGCGACGGCATTTTTAAATTTCGAGATCGGAGTGGCCAAGTCGGGTGTGAAGGGTCCATTTATATGGGGTTCCAGCTCGGAGAGGTTCAACTCAATGAGCTCATCGTATTGCGCGCCTTTATCCTCCTTTAATTCTGCAGCGTAATTCCTGGCGAAATCGCCGATGGCTTTTCGCTTGGTGGCTGCCAAGTAATCATACATCCGGTCATTGAATGGGAATAACGAAGTGGTGGCACCGATCTCAGCACCCATATTGCAAATTGTACCCATGCCTGTAGCAGAGAGCGCATTGACTCCCGGGCCGTGGTATTCGATGATGGCACCGGTTCCACCTTTGACAGTCAAGATACCCGCAACTTTGAGGATGATGTCTTTGGGCGCAGTCCACCCAGACATTTCTCCGGTGAGTCTAACACCAATTATCTTCGGTGCTTTCACTTCCCAAGGTAGATTGGCCATCACGTCCACGGCATCTGCACCACCAACCCCAATGGCACACATACCAAGACCACCCGCATTCGGTGTATGCGAGTCGGTACCGATCATGAGGCCTCCAGGGAACGCGTAATTTTCGAGCACAATCTGGTGAATAATGCCTGAGCCAGGCCTCCAGAATCCAATATTGTACTTTGCACACGAGCTTGACAAGAAGTCGTACACCTCTTTATTAATGTCTTGAGCTCTTGCAAGGTCTTTTTCGCCGCCCACTTGTGCCTCAATCAGATGATCGCAGTGGACGGTAGTCGGTGTGGCCACAGAGGGCATGTTTGCGGACATGAATTGCAGAATGGCCATTTGTGCTGTTGCATCTTGACACGCAACCCTATCAGGCCTCAACTTTAGGTATGACTTCCCCCGCTCGATGTCCTGGCCATGAGGGTCGTCAAGATGTGAATAGAGGATTTTTTCCGCGAATGTCAAGGGACGATTAAGACGGGATCTGACAATAGCGAGATTCTCCGACATTTTCCTACAATAATAGAGGTCAGTAACTATTGCCTGAGACTTCTACGCCGACGTTCAGTGGCATCCTTCGTATGACTGCCCAACAACGTGTGTGGCATGCATTGTGCTTCACTTAGGTTTTCTAACATACTTGTAATTGATATAGTGTCCCTGTTAGATTGTATTAGTCTGCTGCGTAGGATCTGAGCGCGTTAAGGGACCGATCTTGGTTCCCTGTGAGGTACTTACCTTTTCCCAATTGGTCATCTCGACCTTTTGAGATAGTGGATCATCCGTGACTGTGGCCAGTGTCCGAGACCTCGAGAGCTGTTTTATAGCCATGTCAGTAAGGTGTGTGCTTAAATGGGCAATGGACCTGCTATGGAGGTTTTGGAGCTTGAAGATCGCGACTATGCAAACATAGAGTGGAACATACGACTCTGACACTTGGCACCTAATGAGACGTCTGTCAGTATAATTGAATCTTTAATAGCTCAAGTACTGCTGCTATCTATGCAACGCAATGTGACGTGCGGCGGTATCTGTAGAGCGGAGTAACGGATGGACTTACCAGCTTGCCCAGACGGGCAATGTGCCTGGTTGAAATCATGATGGTGAAGCCTGAGTAGAAGAAAGCCTTAGGCCAGCATCAAAGCATCAAAGCATCAAGAGTATTGGTGAGTAGGTGAGGAAGCTGCTGCAGACGTGGGGAAAAGACAAACGCCAGAGGGCAGAACGGCGTTATCTGCAGACCTGCAGGGCGGAACCGAGGAATTTCCCGTAGCCAATCACAGCAAAGTAAATTCTGGTCACCACTACAGCCGTTAATTATCTTTACAGAACGTTTATTTCCAGAGTCCGGATTCTGTCTGGTTCAACGGTTTAATGGTACGTGTTAAACCTTCAGATCTATTCGGTAAATGCTTGGCCAACCAAAGCGCCTTCACATATTCACAGTAAAAGGTTTTAATACACTTTCGGCAACAGTTCATCCACCACATCCAATCTTTCTACGTCCTTGGGTAACTTGCATATTAAGCAAAGCCCGTCAAGCACATTGAAAACTATGGGATCAATACGGAGAATCAAGACGAAAAGGAGAACGAGGTAATGTTCCCATCTGAACCTGCCGATCTGCTCAAGAGCTCAAAGTTCACTAGGGATCTCGACCAAGTACATGCGGACTTAAAATCGTCGAAGCATCTAGCGCAGCACCAAGCTGCTAAACCTGCAGAAGACCTACCAGGCCTGGGTAGATATTATTGTGTGGAGTGTGCAAAATGGTTTGAAGGCGAGAATAGTCTGGTCCAGCATAGGAAAGGGAAGAATCACAAGAGAAGGTAGTGCTCTCAATACCGGAAAGCTTCTGTTGAGCAGCATGACTTCTATGTCGGAAGGCTGACAGCTCTAGACTTCGAGCTCTTCGCGCGGAACCCTACACCCAGAAGGAAGCAGACGCAGCCGTAGGACTTCGAACAGACAACGGACCAAGAAGCGAACAACCTGTGGCGTCTGAGAGGCAGCAAGCATTTATGGAACTCGAGGCTACTTGAGATCATTGAAGTCTAATTATACATGTGGCACCATGCAAAGAGCTCCTAGATGTATTCCGACACATGAGACTCCATTCCACTCAACGATGCGAAGTCTAGTAGCTTCGCATCAGAACCAACTCGACGCGGCATGCAGGAAGACCAGCCCCTAGAGTAAGCCTTAGAGGCAATGGAAACACTCAACGACCATAAGAATAGTCGTCCTGAGGGTGCCATGATTGAGAGGAGAGAAGCAAGGCGGAGTAGAGTAGAAAAAAGATGACGACAACCGCATAGTCTACTGGGATGTACCTCATTCGTATATATTGTTAACCTACGAGTCAAAATTCAGGTTCTAAAAACGTTGTGGTCATATAGTCATAATTTCTTAGCAGGCAGTGAACCCACACTGTAACCCCATATAAAAGCGAGACCGGAAATAGTCGCGTCTTAGGGCTGATAGCCCTTAGTCCAACATGCCCCTGCGCCGGTGCGAATGTTTTCCCGAGCTCCCAGCTCAGGAGAGCTTACCACATTTACACACCTTCTGTACGTTCCTTATCTGTGTTTACTTTCGCCTGTTCTATGTCGATCTTTCAATGATAATTTATAATTCTGACTGATTGCCCTTCTTTGGCGCACAATGCCGCCCAAATTTAAAGATGGACAGGAGGTGGTGGCCTTTTCCGGTGCCTGGATCTCTTGGGCACACACTATCGTGGCATATGCCGCCTTCATCGGGGCACTGATTACCGGCCTATACCTTCACTACCATAAGATTGTTGAGAATGAGTACTATGTACGTGCTAGTTGCAGATGGATCTTGTTCTGTGAATACTGACACGCCGTGACAGGGCTACCCTGAGGAATGGTTTCCATCAGTCTCTGCAACAATTGGCGACCGTTACCCGGAGCGTTTTGTATTTCAAGTCTTCATTGCCATGACTTCAGGTAGGCAAAGAAAAATTCCCACTAGAGGTCCCTCCGGTTAACCAGATCCCTAGGCCCTCGCTTTGCCCTCGTCTTCCTCTGGTATGTCCTGACAGCACGACCGAATTCGGTATTGCCAAAATTTGTGGCAGGTGTAGGGGTCTTTCGTACACTCACATGTGGGGGATGGACGTATGTTACATCGACAGACGACCATGGCTGGCATGATATCTTCATGATATCTTATTTGGTGGCTACGTTGCCCTGGACCCTTGGGTGCATAGCACTTAGCCCAAAGGGAAATTCAAAAGCTCTTCGATACAGGAAAATCTTGGCCGGCTCCTTCTTCGGGACACTGGTTCCTCTCATCTACTTCTTTATTCAGCACAAGGTTCATAAAATTGCTGGAGGTGAGAGATCCTTGAGTACCACGCGATCATTCAATAGCTGAGCTTGAAAAGCATACACCACATACGCTTTCTTCGAATGGGCGTTGATTCTCTTGGACGTGGGCTTTGACGCTGTTACGGCACTAGATTTCGAAGGGTTTGAGCTTGTGGTTAGAGACGTGCAAGGGACAAGCAGAGGGTATGTCTATTGGCTTCCCAAATATGCAAATGTAGGGACGAAATGGCCTATCTATCAGCATGAAACTGACTCAACGGTCAATTAGTAAGGCTCAACGTGTCGTTGATACAGCCCTGGCGAAAGAGTAAGTGGTCTATACATCATATGCCTGAACAAGTGACCAACAATTACTTCAGGAAGGACAAACCCGTCAGCCTAGTTTTCGGTTCTGGCTTCTCCTGGTCGGAAGCCATTGACGCTGCTGCTGACGTATACAATGGTGTAAGCACAAGAACCGTAAAGCTGTTTGAGAAGCATCGCTGAAACGTGTATAGTATATTTTCTGGTCGATGCTCACGTCTCTTGGACTTACTGTTTGGTGTAAGTACATGCCTATGCTAAGCTAGCTTGTATCTGAGGAGGCCTTTCTAGATTTTCCACTATGGCATATGGGAATCTCGGGCTGGGAGGCTATGGTCATGTGCACCGTTTCACCTTTCCTGTTATGCTCCGCATCTTTCCGCTCCCTGGTCATCAAAAACGTTCGCTACGTTCACATTCTATCGCTTGCAGGCTTGCTGGCGTACAAAGTGAAAACGCCGGAACTTCGGCTCTTGTCTGTAGCATTGGGGGTTTCCATGAGTTGCCTCGCCTGGTCAGCTACATGGTATGCTGAACGGTCGCAAGGCGCTCGCCTCGAAGCGCGTACACTAGCTTGGTGTATGGGCCTGATTTTATCGAGTTTAGCAAAGTTTGCTTGCTATACCAATAACCCGATTTGGCCCATCATGCATGCAGAAAATGGAGGGTGGAACAAGACTGGGCTTGCCCTGGCAGTAGTAGCTATCTTTATATCAACCAGAAGGTCTCCCGACAACAGAGGCGGTTACGAGGTCGCTGGAGTCCCACGGGGGTCTGCCGCTCTAGCAGGCTTGGGACTAGGCGCCCTGTTTTTTGGTATGCATTCTCTACTATCGGACTCGAGTACCATGATTCTCTGGGTGTGGGAAGGGTATCCCGTCAGAGGACCTATCGCAGCTAATGGCGTGCTCACCATACTAGCTATGGGTGGTGGTATCGTCCACGGCATATATCTGCAAGAGAAGGCTGCAAACTGGGTCAGCGTTGGTCTCCTTGGTCTCGGAGCTTACTTGTTGACCAGTTATAGCCATTGGACTGGGTATCTAGGTGCGATACTCATGGCCGTAGAGCTATTGTCGCTTGCTTTCCCTCTCATTGCGTCAGGCGCACGACTCGGGCCTCTGGCCTTTGGCTTGGGCTTCCTGGTGTACAACGTCATGGTACTCGCCCATGTCTGGGTCGTCGCCTACGCCTTTGTCCCTGGAGGCCCTTTGATGCGAGAACACACTGACTGGATAATGACGGCTACTGTGCTCTTCATAGGTCTTGGTATCTACAATGTGGCGTCAACCAAGAACAATGGCACATCGCGCCCGAGGCCAAGCAAGGTCGGACCAAGTAGATTCAAGTCCTATTACTTATATGCGCTGATGGTGCTTGAACTTCTTGCTATCTCGATATCCTATCTCCGATTTCCCACAAACGACTATACGCCGTACCATAAGGATGAGAAGGTCATTACCGCGGGTATCTGGACCATACACTTCTCACTTGACAACGATATGTGGTCTGCGGAACGACGAATCCGCGATTTGATCAAGGAGATGGAGGTTGATGTGATCGGTCTCTTAGAGACAGATCTTCAACGTATCATTATGGGTAACCGAGATACAACACAATTTTTGGCTGAGGACTTGGGGATGTATGTTGATTACGGTCCAGGCCCGAACAAGCATACTTGGGGGGCAGCACTTCTCTCCAAATTTCCCATCTTGAACTCTACCCATCATTTGCTTCCATCACCAGTGGGCGAGTTGGCGCCTGCCATACACGCAACACTTGATGCGTATGGCGAACTTGTTGACGTTGTTGTCTTCCATTCGGGCCAGGAAGAAGACCCAGAGGACAGAAGACAACAGTCCGAGTACCTGGCGAAGCTGATGAAGGAGTCGCCAAGACCATTGATCCTTATGAGCTATTTGGTCATCAAGCCCCAAGAGGGAAACTACAACACCTACGTTGGCGAGAAGAGTGGAATGAAGGACGTTGATCCGAGTGATTGGGATCGATGGTGTGAATATCTATTATACAAAGGCATTAAGCGATCGGGGTACGCACGTGTGAGTAGATCGACAATTACAGATACCGAGCTCCAGGTAAGTTTGGTCTATGGTTTTGCTCGATCATCTACTGACAGCAGGACACTAGGTGGGTAAGTTCATCGTTGGTCAGGCAGAAGGCAGTGACGAGCGCATCAGCGAGGAGCAAGTGCCCGAAGGTCAGCGCTTTCCAGCGATGTTCAGAGGCGAGGGTGTTCGAGGGCATCAGTATCACGTGTTCGACGAGCCGCGATACTACGCTTAGACAGATATCTTGTATTTGAAGCTGCGACGTGTCGATAGATGAGACAAATTTCAAGTGGTGTGATATACCATAGATTGCCCTCGAGGAATGACGCAGCGTATCGCGTATTCCGCGTTCCTGTTTCGCTTCCCGAGAAGATTGAATACGAGGTCCAAATACGCTTAGGCGCTTACCGCAGTAGGGGTTGTCAGCCAACGCTTTACGAGTAGTGCAGTTTCCACTGTAGCACATAGCGACCCCTTACGGTCAAGAGGAGCGGTTACATCGAGGAGTACTGTAGAATCTTGTAGGTAGGAAGGCCGTTGTCTGAAGTTTTTCAAAGCGTGACGAGTCTGGATGCTTTGAGAGGGACTTATCTTCTTGTTCCTTTCCCCTTCTCAGTCGCACCATTGCCGAAAGCGGAAGCCAACCGACGAGACTAATCGTCTTAGCGCCGGACTAGGCGTCCTAGAGGGCCAGAAACGAAATTACCTCCAACTCTTTCTCCTCTCTGACCGTCCTCTCCCTTAACCATTGTATCAACCATTTCAAGAGACTCGAGGAGGAAACACGCACATACTATCGCTCAGGGCTACAATGTCAACTCTCAGCAGTCTTTGCTGATTTCACTCTTTCGACAAGACGTACAATTTTGATAGGAGCTCCACGTTCGTTACCGACAGGAGGGCTTGCATGAAGGGTCGTTTTACCGATCATTTGACACTTGAAACGCATCGACTACATTCCAATCAGTTCAACCACCTCCAGAAACCAACCCTGAGATCCTACATCTCATCACCGCTGCTCTGTCACACCTACACGCTCTCAATAACACACAAACAAAGGGCTGCTGGCAGTTCAAGAGTCGCGGATATTTCCCTTCTTTCTCGCCTTCGATCAAAGACTCGACAATTGACCAATAGATCTTTCAACACTCACTCTCCTTAACCACTTCGCAGCAGCAGCATCACTTTGCGCGAAAAACTGCTCTCTTGGTCTTCAGAAGGAAAATATCGTTGTTGTTGCACAAAGACTGAAAACCTCATTGTCTCTGCAAAACAAGTGATTCTTAATCCACTCGTTGGACTTTTGAACGTCAATCCTTATAACCAGTCGTCGATACTTAATGAACAAAGGTACGTAATGCATTGACCTCGAATAAGTATAAGATCAAAACTGACTGACGTCTTCACCTCAGACTAATATCCACAACCACCATCAAACGATCATCAACCTCTACCATCATACTCCTCATACACATAGCGCCATGAAGTCGAGAATATCAAAGGCCGTTTCAACGGCTCTTCCTATATTCTGCGCGTTTGCGTCAGCATATGGCCAGAATTCTGATCTGAAACCTCTCGTAAGCAAAGGCTGCTATAGCTCCGCGGGGGATATGACAGATTTGGGCTCGTACACATACCAATCTCCTGGTTACTGCCAACAACAATGCGTCAACCAGAACAAACCCGTGATGGGTACGACACAGGGATCGAATTGCTATTGTGGCGATTTGCTTCCAGATTCGAGTGACCAAGTCTCCAGTTCTCAGTGCAACTCTCCATGTAATGGTTACGATCAGGATATGTGTAAGTCATGGTTTCCATATGTTAGATTCTCCATACTGACCGCGTAACAGGTGGCGGTTCTAATGCGTGGTCTGTTCAGCTTACTGGATTGGACGACAGTGTTGGAAGCGAATCGGATTCACAGTCCAATTCACAATCAAGTGCGAGTAGTGCACCAACGTCTCAACAGGCTGCTGCACCGCAACCAACGCCATCTCCGACCCAGAAAGTATCTCCATCCGTAGTCACTAAAGCCAGCACAATAATGGTGACCGCACCGGGGCAAACTAATGCACAACCACAAGAGACAATCATCACCACAACGAATGCTCCGTCATCAGGTGGTCCAAATAAAGCCGGCGTAGCTGCGGGCGTTGTCATCGGTGTCGTCGCCATAGGTGCCATCGCAGGTGGCACCTTCTTCTGCCTACGGAATCGCAAGAGGCGAGCTATCGAAGATGAGTACCGACGCAACCTTGCAGGGAGCTATGGCCCAAAGCCGCCAAGTACTGCTGGCTCGATGTCCGATTCACGACTGGAGCCATCGGTCATGTTCCAACGGAGGCAAAGCGATGGAAGCATAGCAGACAACCAAGATTATTCGCGGAGGATTTTAAAGGTAGGGCATCTGATGCGTGCTGGCACTATGACAACCTGACATTATGACAGGTTACAAACCCCGACGATAGTTGACGTTGAAACCGCGAAGCTTATATCACGAAAACGGACGAATCCCTTCCCTTCATTTAGCGCTTTGTCATCACTCTCACCTTGATGGTTTCCATTGAAGATCTCCGGTTATCCACTGTATCTGTACTATCGGTTCTATGGCGTATGGGTTGATGATGTGTGACGAAGGCACGAAGCCCGTCTTCAGCCTTGGCTACGTGTCGAAACACGAAGAGAGAGCTTTGAGATCGGGCTATGCCCAGCTACTGTGAAAGAACATCTACATTCATTGGGTCGGTTCTGTTCTTGGTGCATCAGATATCTGGAGCACCATCTTTTTCTCTGTTGACAAAGGAGGCTGTTGGAGGTGCTTGTATACCCAGTTTTCTGAGTAGTGAGCATCGTCATATCTGTCAACATCTTCCGTGGGCGGCTTTTCTCCATACGTTGGGATTGCACACGGTGCGAGGGGGGCCGGAAAGCATTGGCTTAATCGACTCGAGTGTTCAGTAATACTAGAAAGTCGGAAGCGGAAAATTCAGTAGACAATAAAAGATCTACCCCAGTAGTAACACAAATGCTGTGCAGATCTCACCTTGGTCCCTTGGCCCCTTGCTGTCCCATGAAACATGATATATCCGGCGTGAATTGCCAAGTGTGCAGTTGTTATACCGGAAGTCGTAAAGGCTGATGGCCGATGACCCATGACGCACATTGCTGAAACTTGGCCTGGCACCTGTCATCTTCAGCCTTCCCACACCCGCTCAGCCCACCTTCGCCATTATACTACCTCAAGCATAAAGATCCCTCACCACACTGGCTCCCTTATATCTCCGTCTCTAAACCAACTATATCCTGCGCCCCTTCCTACAATGTCCCTCCGTTCAAACGCGGCCAATGGCGCCGCGAATAAGAAGCCTACATCCTCTCCACAAGCAAGTCGGTCTTCCTCCGCTCTGTCTAGCCACCACCCCCTTGAGCACACGCGCTGACCCCTCCTCCAGGTCAAGAAAAACAAGCCAAACTTCTAGCATCAGACACAGGCCACTTCTCCATGATAAGGTGCCCCCACCGCCACCTCCTCCCTTCCTGCCCTCACCCTCCCCACCTAACGCCCCTCTCAGAGCTCTCCACCTCGCCGACCTCATTACAGAACTAAATGGTCTGTCCCCCTCTCCTGCCCACCCTCCCCCTAAAACCCCACCCAAAACAAACAAAAACAAAAATCTTACGCACTACCCAGGCTTCTGCGGTTTCATGTCCATCCTCTCCTCCATGCGCTACTGTCTCGGCCCCCCCAACAACCACAGCAACATATGGGCCGCCCTAGCTTTCATGCCGTTCGGGCTCTTTTTCGATTTCATGGACGGGAAAGTAGCGAGGTGGAGGGGCAAAAGCAGTTTGATGGGGCAGGAGTTGGATTCTTTGGCTGATCTCGTATGTCTCTTACCTACCACCATTTCCTTTGCCCTTCCCTTCCCTCGCCTACCCTTCCCTTCCTATACAATTCGACGAATTATATCTATACAATAATAGTGCTAAAAGAGATGTGTATCACTAGATATCCTTCGGCGTCGCCCCCGCCGCCGCTGCTTTCGCCCTCGGTCTCCGCACCCCGCTTGATACCCTCTTCCTCTCATTCTTCGTTCTCTGCGGCCTCACCCGCCTCGCTCGCTTTAACGTTACTGTCTCCGCGCTTCCTAAAGATGCTACTGGCAAGTCTAAATATTTCGAGGGCACACCTATTCCTACGTCTCTGGGGATTGTTTCTGCAATGGCGGTGTGTTTGTGGAATGGGATGGTGGAAGGGGGGGAGAGGGGCGTGGTAGGAGGGGTGTGGGGTGAGGGGGGTGTGTTGGAGGTGCATCCTGTTGTGGGGGTGTTTGTGGGGTGGGGGTGTGCGATGGTTAGTAAGAGTATACATATTCCGAAGCCGTGAGGGGAAGGGAAAGAGATATATTCTGGGTTTGTGTTATCCGAGTTGAGCTCCAAAAGCGTATCGAAGAGGCAGAAGTCATTCCCTAGATTTAGCTAGTGAACGCGATGATACCACTCTGACAAAAGAAAACTTTGCCTATTCAAACAGCGAAACTCAATATGATATTTTCGCTACCTATCCCTCCATTCCCGTTACCAAGGAAGAAAAACCCAATCCCTCTCCACCCTCAAGCGTCAGCACTCATCCCATCTCCTTTCTCGGTCTCACAGCCCACACTTCCAATCCAGCACTCCGTTCAATTAAGCATTAGATGACCACCACTATGAAAGTCCTCTTCCCTCAAGAAACGCAGGGAAAAAAGAACACGAATACTACCAATAACGAACGACAACCAACCCGTACGACGTGTAATGGAATATAAGTCAGATTTTGATAAAGGATATTTCATGGGACATGATGAATGCGCAGCGAATTGTATCGTAGAGGAATATCAGTGCCAGTACGTGTAGAGAGGTACAATGAAATAATATGTAGCAAATAAAGATTATAATTGTCGAATTATTACCTCCCAGCTCCGAATATATAATACATGATCACCAAAATATGCCATCCTATTTCCCAAAGCACTCGCTTACTCTCAAACCCCCGAAAAGCTCCATCATATCCGAATAGCAACCCCTTGCCCCTGAAGCTCCTAGTTCTTGAAAACATCATGCCAACCGTGAACAAGTATTACTCCCGAACCAGCCGGGAAGATAGGGGGCGTCAGCACTACAAAAGTAAACCACCCATAGATAAGATACCGTCAATACTCCACCCCACTGTGCAAGCTCATCCTATCATTTCAGGCGGTTAGTGGATTCTTCCTTGACGTATCCCTGACCCATGGTTCGACGGCTATCCACTCCTCCTGCCTCCCTAGGTAAGCATGCTCGAATGTCTTGCGAGTCGAGCTGGTGGTATCCAAAGAATGCAAAAGCGCTGCCCCCCAAATGTTGAAACGCCGCGCAGTAAATATCCATTCGCCTTTCCTCAATTGAGAATCCTATTGCAAACAGGCCTAGAAAATGATAGAAGCTAGCGTGTATCGAATTTAGCGATACTACCAGCCTTTCTTCCTTGCGAAGCGCTTATTTAGGAGCGCCAGCACTTTCGAGACGTTGAATAGAACGTATTCGAGGTCGAGCGCCTCCTGGTTGTCTTTTTGCATCTCAAGAAGATCGTCTAGCTTCAGGTCCAATTCAAGTAGACCACGAGTTCTCCCTAAAGCATGCATCTGTTAGCGGCCGGATTTTGGCAGATATCCCAAAGAGATCACTTAACTGACCTTTGTAGTGCAGACTGATGACAAACGTTCCAGGTAGCGGGCTTGTAAAGTTGAAGAAGATATTTGCTCTCCGATTCTCTGGCACGTTGCTCCTTTGGATGACCCCTTCCTTCTCCAACTGCTGGTGGGTGAATTTGTACGGTCCCAGCACCTGAACCTTCTGCTTACCTCTACTCTTACCCTCGCTCTGGCTTCGCACGTTGTGCAGATAGGACTTATATGTCTCTAGTTGTCCCACGAGGTAGGTGTTATGATCACGGATAGTACGGAAAACCTCTTCGAGCTTTTTCGTCTCCTCCAGCACCTTCTCTTTGAGAGAGCCGAGGTGAGCCAATTCATTCTCGACTTCATCACGCAGAAGAGAGAAACCATCAGACTTGTCAATGATTCCGAGTTCCTGCAATTGACTAAGAAGCTCCATGCTTCTAATGCCCTTACGTACCATGACAGCGTCGTTCTTCAAAGTTGCCGCTCCCTCAGCAACGCGGTCAAGGCGAAGAGGACGCCGAGAGACCGAGGAGTTTGGAGGAAGCGAGCGCAGAATTTGGACGAAGGTCGCTTTAGCTTCCATGAAGAAAACTTCCTCTGCGGTAATGTCCAAAGCGGCGTTAATGTCATCAATGGCGTGCTCCCACTTGCTAAAGAGAGGGAGATTTATGGTGCGATTATCTTTTCTGGGCAGCTGAGCTGGCGCAGGCCCGAGTTCTTGGAGAATGAGATTCAGATGCGAATTGTCGTCCTTGGCAAGTGCAGCGCTGTGCTTTTCTAGCAATGCATGGGTGGCATAGACCTCGTTCAGCGTGATTGAGAGCTCAAGATCCTTCTTGGAAAGTGCAACGTAATTGTCCATCTCCAGACTCTCATAGAAGTCCTGTACCTCACACAAGTCCAACATGAATTTATTCACACGCTCTTTGTTTTGAAGTATGAATGGCTGGAGCTTCATCATGTAGGGCTCTTTAGCGTATGACGGCTTGTTCGCTAGATTCTGTAGCATCTTGGCAATGTAGGTGAGTGTTCGCCTAGGGTTCTCATCGGGCTGCCCTTCGATAAGCATATACGATCTCGGTGTGACTATTGCTGGGTTGATAAACCTCAGGAAGAAGAAGCCTCCAATCAAAGTACACACAGTCTGGTCATTTGCGTCAGGATACTTTCTCTTTGATAGACTTCTGATCTGTTTGCAGATCCATCGGATACCGTATGGAGTCTCGTCAAGGCCTTGGATGATTGTTTCCAGGAATGAGTTCGCAAGCTCCATCAACATCGTGAGCCTTGGGGCAATGATAGCCTGGACTTCCCTATTCTCTGCTGCTTGTTCAGCAGTTACCCCCCTTGGAAGGTAGTCCGGAACGCTGCCCGTATCTCGCTCTATCTGCTCGATCATATTTCCGTACACTTTCAAGGGGTTGATCTCTAGATCCTCGTCCTTCAACTCGATTAAAGAGTTGATCTTCGATTGCAAAACAACCTTCAGATAGCTCTGGCCGGGTCCACGTCTTGTATAAGTAGTCATCATACGGGAAACAGGGGTATTAGCTCGTAGTAACGATGAATATTCAGGGGTATGATCAAATTGATATGTGAGTACTGATTGAAACATAGTGAGTAGAAGATGCTCCTCTCGGCTTTCGTACTGGTTGCCGTATATCGTAAACATGACGGTTTGTAGCAATGAGTCAATCTCGTTCATGGTGACCAGTCGACATAGATGGGCGATGTGTCGCGGCTCGGATTGCAGTAAGAAGAGCAGATTACCATATTTCTGTGTTTTCTCATCATTGGGGAAGAAGCCTTCTTGCAGATCTGCAGCATCCTCTAGATGGTTTGCGACCTCGTTTTGCTAAGAGGCCGCTCTTAGTTATATGCGATGAAACATGCTCGGGGAGTACATACCTCTTCTAGCGCCATACGGTTCTGGATCAGGAGCGCTATTCTAGAATCAAGATATCGGACATCCTTTTCGAGCACAAAATTCTTCTTGGATTGGCTTGATATTTTGGCCTTGTAATCTCGCTGAACCTTTTGAGCTGTGAAACCGTTAGCCAAGAATGGCCCGCATTATTCTCTGCGGGATTCTCTACCTCTTGCTAGATCATCCTCAATTTCCAGGTCCTTCTCCTTCGCAGACATGGACAGGTACAAAGCAGTCGAGTACCTCTTCGACTGGCGTGCCGCGCGTCCATCGTTTGATGAGACAGTATTCTGCCGCGAGATGGGTACGTGGGACGACGAGGACGAGGTGGACGCCCTCGAGAGGTGTGGCATGATCGCTACAGACATGCTGGGTTTGAGGGTTGAAAGCGACGAAGAAGGCCAGCGGTTTGGGACAAGCCCGGAGTCTCACGCAGCGTGGTAAGGAGACTGGATGCAATGATGTTAGATTGCTGGGTTCGCGCGGATTGTATCAAATGCAATATCGGTCCGCTCGTTGTTGGGCTTCGGTGGACTCTGACGTCGACAGGCGTGGAATGTGCCAATTTCCAGTCGCCCGGGCTCAGGAGCGCAGCAAGCACCCCAGCAAGACAGAAACAACTCGTGCGATAGATCTAATTGTCAAGTTATAAATGCGCAGGCACCCGTGAGAGTAGACTTTCGCAGTAGCATTGAATGGTTGTCAGGATGCGTGAAGTGGGGGACTGGATTGGGACGACGACTGTTTATGCTTGTTGTGCTTGCCGATTTTGAGCTTGCTGGCAAGGAGAATGCGATAAGAAAGGGTGAGGAGGTCAAACGCCTTCAATGTGGTGGCGAATGTCGTTTCGAAAAAGGAGATTTGATGAATGGCGTTGTGGTGCAAGAAGCACCTTGAGCAGGTGGTGAAAGTGAATTGTTTATACGTAAAGGACGTGATGTGTGAGCCAGCCTCCAAGCTAAGGCCGTTGCGCTAATTAATGCAAGGGCAACTGGACAGTCAAAGCTTGCATCCTCGGTTGCAACTTGTAAAAGCCGTACGATAACCATACGACAACCACAGCGTTGGGTCAACAAAATGTTTTATGCATGTTACCCACGCGCTCCCGGTTCGTACTTTCCCTCGCCCGTCCTCTACTGGTCTCGTACAATGCTTCCAAATACCATACACCAGATATTAGCCTGATGCGGAGTCTAATGTATACCTTACGCCCTTCTCATGAATATCGAAAACCATTGGTCGAGAATTAACGATAGGCTGAAGCGACTCTAGTACTACATTAGACTGGATCATGGAGCCATTAACCTGCCATCCCGATCCCTTGGGACGTTTGGGATACTACTCGATCATCGAAGGTTCTCTTTAGTGTCTTATTTACAGGTCCAAGCCTGTATTTACACAGTGGGTGGACAAAAATTTGGAGGTTGTCTCTATTCTTTGTATGCTGCTCATGATTGGTGCCTTATGCTCCAAAACTGTGACTTGCCTTATTATATTCTACGTCATGAAGCTTCTCCTTGTTATCTGTTAGAGAATGCACCATGTTCGCATTTACAAGGCATCGTGCCCCCGTTGTTGCAGATCTTTACTGCTTTGAGCAGCATATCTCTTAGTGTTTCAGCCCTTCAGGGACGAGACGATAGGGCACTATCTATTAGCCATCCCTGTCTGCTTAGCCCATTATATGCTGACGTGCAGAGCCAAGGATTGCGGACTGCATGCAAAGTCATCATGCCGGAGACGCGGCACCAAGTGGCCATTGATCGTTCAATGTGGCTGCAACGAGAGGCACAGCTTCTCTCACGTGCACCATGCTCTAATACTTGGACATGGTAGAGTCGACAAACCGCTATCTCTGTCCCACACGTACCGAGACATTTTATGCCGAGAGATCTGCAACACGCAGATGCAAGATGCAGGCGTGCGAACATCCGCGGAGCATGCGATAATCCACGTGAGCGCCCTGAAGTATTAGTGCAATCCTGATGGAATGCCTCAAACCCTGAATGTCAGGCTTCTTCCTCCAACATCCTTCTTTGTTTTCCGCATGCCCTTCGGGGCATCCCGCGATTTGCTGTAAGGATTGACTCCACCCTTCATATCATTGCCATGCTCCCGGGAAGCATGCAATAATGATTGCGCGTTGGAATAGTCGAAGGCCTCTAGCTCCCCATACTCTTGGTTACTGGCGACATACTCTTGATTACTGGCGACGCCAGCCGCCTCACGCAACGATTTCTCCCTTTTCAGCCGCTTTCTTTCCATCCGTCTCAGATGCTTCTGCGCCGCAGTCGTCTGTGGTTGCCTATTGACTTCGATCTGGTCATCAGTATTGCTCTTTGAACATTGAACATCCATTTCGCCAGCCTCCCCATCGGCTTCCTCTATTGTTCCATCACCTAGCTTTGGCGATTTTGGTTCTGGAGCATTGATCAAGTCAGCAGCCTTGCGTTTACGTGCTCCGCCAGCTTGTTTGACAACAAAGACGTCGTCTTCCTTTACTCCCCTGTCTTTGATGTATTGATGCTCGGCGCGTGCGCTGGCATCAGTCCGCGGCACTTCAGTAGCAGCTGTTCTTGTAGACTTGGAATCCTCAAAAATCTCTGCACTAAGCTGTGGCAGTGGTAGCGCCAGGCGAAGGTTTCCGTTATACAGCTGTACCTTGGGACCTTGGGGGCTCTTACTAGGCTTGCGAATCGTCAAGCCCCAAAAATCAGAATTCTCGGCTCGAGCCAGGAGGTCATTCAGCACTAGCCCCTCTGCTGCGCGTTCTTCTTCCTTTGTGGGGGCAGTATCTGCATTTCTTTGATCCGTCACATCCTTCCTAGGGCGAAGAGCATAAAAAGGCCGCACGAATTGGCTCAAGTCTGCCAATTCGTCTTTCATTTCTCGACCACTTGTGCCCATTTCCTTAGCCTCCTTGACCAAGCCGAGCAATTCCTTCATTCTTCTCCTGAAAATTGGCGACATTGGATGTGAGCAGCCAAGTAGCGATGGCATATCCAGAGGCATTTCTCTAGCGATGTTGAAGAGGGCATTCTTCGACATGATATGATGGACGCTCTCATCTTCCTGCCTAGCTACGTCGTCTCGCCATTGATGCACTGCCTTAAAGACAGCAAATTGCTCTCGACTGAACAAAGCTGGATTCCGACTAAGCATGTGGTACCAACCTGAGGCTCCCAGTCCGCGCTGAGCGTCATATATAGGAACCTCGTATTGCTGGAGGGCTTCTTCTTTCGAATGCTCCAAGACTGCTTCTATCAGGTCACCCTCAGGATCACCGGTGTTGGAATTTTCGATCAGCTCGTTGCGCAAGTTGTCATATATGTACAGGAGGAAGTGGGTGTCAGAGCGAGCATAATTAAACATCTCTTCTGGGATTGGCCTATATGGTCAAATTAGCATGAGCTGGAGGGTAGAGGAATTGTGTCGGCATCACGGACCGTATCCGCCAGTCGGCCATTTGGTACTGTTTCGCCGCGTCAAAGTTGGCGAACCGCTTGAGTAGGTAAGCTAGGCTTTTCTTTGGGTATCCTAGAGATCTGGACGCATGGAAGGTGTCAAATAAGCCAACAATATATAGACCAAGATCTCTTTGTAGCCATATCATGTCCATGGAGGCGCCGTGGAGAACCTGTATAGATCAATCAACGAATCATCGCACTATCAACCCACGATACTTACTTTGAGAATCTTAGGGTCTGCAAAGACTTCGTTGAGTATCTGGAGCTCCCGCCGCCATGGTTTGAGAGTATCAACGACCCAATCCTTGTCTCTTGTACTAATTTGCATCAATGATACAATGCCGATATAAGAGTGCTCGTCGTGATGCTCCAGATCAACAGCGATCTCCTTTGCCATTCTGAGTTCATGAAGCATGGACATCATCGCCTCGGGTGTGTCGACAAATGTAGCTTGGGTTTCTTCGAATGGCAGGTAAGGTATAGGATCAGATCTTACGTGAGTTGCAGGAGGATATCTTGACTGTTTGATTTCCGTCTCGTAGGGATGTTTATATCTAGAACAGTGTTAACGAGTCCTTGTTGGAATTCATAGCCTGTTACTAGCAGCAGCAAATGTGGATAGCATACTGCAAAGGACCCTCTTCGGATGGAGCAAGAGTAAAGCACTCCTCGAGCGGCGTGATCGCATGCGGCTTTGATAGCAATAGAGGCTTAAAAGGCGCGGATTGGTCGTTTGTAGGAACGTTGGCAAAGAGCAATTGAGGTTTTGGGATGTATTGACCGTGGAAGGCTTTTGTGGGTCTCTTCTTCACATTGGCTGAAGGTAGAGCATTTTTCATTCTTTCCTCCTGGGTCGGACTTAGCTTCCTGACAACACCTGTATACTCATCAAGGCATGCATCCGCCTTCTCAAGGAGGTTGTCGAAGACATCCACAAAGCCCATCCAATTGTCTTCGACTGATTCAGGATCAGAGATCTGGGGCGCAGTAATATCAGTCCCAGATGTAGCTGTCCGAATTAGTCTACGCGTAAGATGCAGCAGTCGCGAGCTCTGTTGCTCTAGCAAAGGCACGATAGAGGGGTTTGAGGACCGCTGAAACGCAAGATCCTCATTAGCAATTTGCCCAGTAGTCCGGGTTGTGTCAACCAGAGCCGAAGAGATGGCATCTTTGATATCCTTGAAGCTACGGTCAAAAGCCATGACTGCGTTCGGGTGTTAGTGGCCTGTCCTCACGGTTGAGGCGACAAACGGAAGATCAATGTACTTTTGCAAAGTCCGTGGTGGAAATATCGGTCATAATGATCTGTTGTAGGGATCTCCAGGTGCTTGACTAGCGTTGCCGCAGAGCCTCAAGGCTGGGCTTCTGCGATTTTGTGCAATGGTCTCCCATTGCTATTACCACCAAATAAATAACCAAGAAAGGTTCGCAAAAGCGTTTCTAAGGATGTCTTCCTCACTTGCACTGGAATGCAATCAGGTGAAGGAGTAAGTCTCTTATCATCCTTTGGTTGACGATTTTACTGAATGATTGTTGTCAAGACGCTACGATTCATGCTTTCTCAAGTGGTATAGTGATAGTAGGATATCCAGTGACTGGATATCATCAGAGACTGATCACTAATTAGAGTACCTTCGGGGTGAGTCGACTACGGACGAGTGCGAGCCTCTGTTCAAGGATTATAAGACATGCCTTACGGTAAGCACACCAGACGGCACAGTACGATCTTTCGAGTAACCGCTACCAGAAAGCATTAAGAGAGAGAGGCATTGACTCAATGCTGGAGGATGCTAGGAATGATAACAAAGACACTGACACTGAGCACTTAAGGCGTAAATGTGAGCGTCACGGGCCCCCCCAAACTCACGACTGTCTTGAAGGATCTAACAGTCTAAAGGATCTCGTTTGATACGATCAAATGTACACTACACGTTAGAATTTCCTCTCAGTGATGCCCCATGTTCCCTCCTGATAAGATATTTCCTAAGGATGACGCTTCCACGGAGAGCTAGGGCTTGAACCCTGCCAAGACCTTCCTCCTAGAGTGCTTTACGCGTCAAGTCGCGTTCGCGTCTAACGCTCAATCTACCTACATATTGTCTTCAACAGTGTTACTCCCAAGTGGTATGCAAATAATTGAACTTCGAAGACTGCAATTATGCCGCACTCTACGGCAGCAGATCTAGTCACTCCTTCTAGTCCTCTCGAAGAAGACAGTGAGCTTCCTGATGCACCTCCACATGCTTTAGATATCAAAGAAGAAAAAGAAGGAGACAACCAGAAAGATTTAGAAATTAGTGTCCCAGTGCGGGAAGACCTAAAGCCCGACATCAAGCTTGAAGATCTTTTCGACGATGTTGATGACGAGGATGAAGAGTTCCCAAGCTCTGGGGCTACTACGGGAATGGTCGAAAGTAGCCCACCAGCCGTACCAATGTGAGAGACTTTGAAACATTCATAAGAGAATACTAAGTGGGAACTACCAGAGCGCTTGCTCCTTCGGCGAAATACACAGACCCAGAAGTCATGCTGGCTTTCTATCAACGCCTATTCCCCTTTCGTTACCTGTTCCAATGGTTGAATCATTCAATAAAACCGTCGAATGACTTTGGTCATCGCGAATTTGCTTTCACCTTACAGAACGATGCGTATCTTAGGTACCAGAGCTACCCAACAGGAGACCTGTGAGCATGGATTCCCCATCCCCTCATATTTCACGAAAACCTCACAGGAATTAGCCTTCGAAAAGATGTTCTACGTGTCAATCCTTCCCGTTTCGAAATAGGTCCAGTATACACCGCACCCCCTCGAGACCGGAAGACCTTGCGAAAGTCTACAGCATTCCGTCCCATGGCAAAGGAGCTGGTCTTCGATATAGATCTGACCGATTATGATGAGATACGAACCTGTTGCAGCAAGGCCAATATCTGTCATAAGTGCTGGTCGTTCGTCACTATGGCTATAAAGGTTGTTGATACGGCTTTGAGAGAAGATTTTGGTTTCCAGCACATTATGTGGGTTTACTCGGGGCGAAGAGGGGCGCATGCCTGGATAAGTGACAAAAGAGCGAGAATAATGGATGATCAGAGGAGGAAGGCTCTCGCAGGATACTTAGAGGTTGTCAAAGGGGGAGCACAGAGCGGAAAGAAGGTCAATGTAAAACGGCCTCTACATCCACATCTGGCGTAAGGTCCCTTCCTCGGAAGATTGTTGTGGGCTTGCGCTCTGACCTATATATAGCCGAAGCCTAGATATTCTGAAGGACCATTTTCAACATGATATCCTTGAAGACCAGGATCCGTGGGCCGAACCAGAGAAGGCGGAACGCCTACTCCAATTACTTCCAGACAAGGCTCTAAACGACGCCCTACGCAAAAAGTGGGACGCAGCTCCTGGTCGCTCAAGTGCTAGTAAATGGGCAGATATAGACTCCCTTGCCAAAGCTGGAGCCAGCAAAACCTTGGATGGTAGACTGCTATTGGAGGCAAAGCAAGATATCGTGCTCGAATACACCTATCCACGCCTCGATGTTGAGGTTAGCAAAAAGCAAATACATCTACTGAAATCTCCGTTCGTCATTCATCCAGGGACAGGCAGAGTTTGTGTACCTATTGACACTCGGAGATTGACAAAATTCGACCCGCTTGGTGTGCCCACTGTAACAGAGCTGCTAGGAGAGATTGATGCTTTCGATGGCCAAGATCTGAAGGAAGAAGACGAAGGGAAGAAAATTCAAGACTATGAGAAGACGAGTTTGAAGCCGTATGTTGATTACTTTCGGACGTATGTGGCAAGCTTGCTCAAGGATGAGAAGGGGGTGAAGAGGGAGAGAGTAGATGATGATGCCATGGAATTCTGAGGCGTTTGTGGAGTTATAATATAGTCTACCAAAGGATTTCACATATTCTTTATGACCAATGTATTAAGAGCTGATATGGTAATGTCTTCTTCGTTGTATATGCATTGGTGGTGGCCTTGCAGGTGCTCGAGTCGTTTAATATTATTCTCAACTTGCGAGTGTCATAATATGATCGAACAACCCTTCAATTTTACGTTTCACAGCTCCAGTCCATCATAAGGTTAGACAGAAAAGGATCAGCAAAATCCGAATGCTAGCCCTCTAGATATGTAAGGCTATCTGGGTAATCGGCGGGGCTGCAATACTTTGACACTAGGTTTGGATGAGGCATTCGTAATCATGTCGTAGACAGGGTATCGGAATTCACTGATCTGCCTAGCTAGAAACACATCTGTAGCTGTACATGTATCAGAGGCGCTATGCTCATAATCATAACACATGGTATCATAGAGGAAAACAAAACTATATAGTCCTTTGAAGCCCATACCCAATCCAGGCTCGAACTCCAATGCGAAACGCTGATGAAGAAAGAAATATCAGAGTGCATATACAAATATTAATTGTACCGTTGCCCGCTATACTTGAGATCACCGCCCTCCGTCAACATGCGATGCAACTCCGTATCCAAAAAGTTGAACTCCATCTTCTTAGTACAGAAAGCATGCTGCTTCAACAGCGTGCCGGCCGTCGGTCTTTCGCTCGGATCAATCGTGAAGCAATCCAACATGAATGCGAAGGCCTCCGGGGTAATTGTGTTACTAACATCATCAGGGATAGGAGGCGCTTGATTTAGGCTTCCAAGCTTGTAGATCGCACCGATGGCTTCTTCCTTGCTCCACGGGCGTCGACCGGCGAACATCTCAAGCACCACGCATCCGAGGGACCAGATGTCAACTTTGGCGCTGTAGCCTTGACCTTGGGAGCGGATAACCTCGGGGGCCATCCAGAAGACAGAACCCTGCATGCTGTTCGTGACATCGTTGCCGTATATGTTATCGGTCTTCTTCGAGATGCCAAAGTCCGAAATCTTGCACGTACCGTCCACATCGAGAAGAATATTGTCAGCCTTGAGGTCCCGATGTAAGACACCCTTATCATGGAGGTAGGCGAGGCCAGCGAGCGTTTGTTTGGTAAGAGAGCTAACGAGGGATTCGTCGAATTTCCCATGTTTGCGGAGACAGCTACCAACACTACCACCAGAAATGTATTCGAGGAAAATGGAAATCGAGTATTCCTTGCGTTCACATCCAAGATACTGGACGATGTTGGGGTGTTCCAGATCTCTCATGGTGTCAATCTCCTGGTCAAGAGCGCTGACCATTTCCTTCATCTTGTCTTTGTCATTGCCCGCTGCTTTCTGATTCACTTCGACCTGCTTGACCGCCAAAAAGTCTCCTGTCGTAAAATTAATACCTAGATAGACCTTTCCATAACTGCCTTTGCCAATAAGCTGGCCCCTACCGATCTGAAACGAGTTGACGCCCACAGGAAGATCTTTAGGTACCTGCTCGATAAGGCTAACGCGACTTCCTCTTCCGGGCTTGATCTGGACGATGTTTGCTCCAAACATCTTTGTACTCTTCCGGCGCATGAGATTGGTTGACTTCCTATCTGTAGACACTTGGGTATTCCGCTTCGACGATCCTTCGTACGCTCCTCGCGCGACATCACGAATGGACTTCATTCTACCAATGCCTCCACTCTTACGGATGCTTCGCTGGGCCATAGAGTCTATTGTTGCTCTGCTTTTCAGTGTTGAGTCTTCAGAGCCCAGTGTCTCGGGCTCTTCGGCTATGGAGTCGGGACGGACTCGATCATACAACGAAGTTCTGATAACACGCTTCGAAGCAAAGGAAGGCTCCGCCATTGCGGTGTCTATAGGATTTTGCTCAATTCCAGCTTCGGGGGAATTGGGGCCAGAGCCAACAAGGTCCTCAACTACTGGTTGATCCAGGTCGAGGTTCGGGAAAAAGGCATCGAGGTTATTAAGCAAATCCTCTGCGGGTGGTCGGTTGGCCCAGACATCATCTCTCGCAAATGACTGTCGTCGAGCAAGTTTGGCCGAATCTGGGTAATCTGCTGACGTCGCTGCAGATGTAGTTGGGTCAGGAACGTGTCGTTCGATCCTTGGCTGAAGCGGCTGAACGGGGTGACCTTCATCATCAAGTTCAGGTCCTTCACTTGACGGCGCTGCGGATGTATTCGTTGAAGTGTCTGGTGTCTTGAATGTGACGGATCGGCCTTTGACGGATCGGCGTTGGCTGCCATCAGTATCCACAGTAAGCGTTGGGCGTCTCTGGACGCTAGCATCATCCCCTGTCGAGCAGGTTTTCCCTTCGATCTTTGCAAGAGGCTTCGCAAAGAGCCCATCATCCGAGTCGTCATCCGATCCTTCTTCTAGGCCAGCCCTTTGATCAAATTGAATTTCACTCTCTTTGAACTTAAACGTAGGTCCATATGATTTCGGCCTCCCAAAAACCGAAGTCTTACGCGATGGTGGTTGTTGAGAGGATGGGCTAATATTTGGTGAAGGGGGTCTCTGCAACGTTTCGATAGATGGGTTCTTTGGCAGTTGGGTTTGCAGAGCCAGACTAGGTTTTCGGGTTTCTGCTCCATCGGCAACATCTTCTTGATAGTCAGGTATTTTGAATAGCATATCGTTCTTCCCATAGGTGAAGCCGGGACTTCGGGGAGACCCACCTGGGCTGTTCGTGCCCGATCCGTTTTGTCCAAACCCTACTAACTGCAGAGAAGGAGAGGGTCTGCTGCTGTTGACCTGATCGTTGGTGTTGGTATTGCGGATTGACATGTTCCTCCTAGAACCAATCGGTTTACCAGCAGAGCCGGCGACTTTACTAGCTTCCACTATAGCCTCTGCAACCCCGGCACTCACTGATGGACTGGCTGCTACAGCTTTCCGACGACCTCGTTCTGCCATCTCCTCAGGTATAATGTCTCCTAAGGACTTCCTTTTTGCGAGCTCAGATTGACTTGAGATTGACGACCGGAGCGACTCGCCGGTTTTCTTGCTTAAGGAATTAGCTTTTTCTAACATCACTGACCCGGGAGGTGGCGCGGGAGGCTTTCTCAGCGGTACTAAGGGCTCATTCTTTCTATCCTCGTATGGTGATTGTCTCGGGGCGTCGAAATTGATGACTCCATCACGCCTGAAGCTGCCTGGACCTACATCAACAGGAGAGGGTTCCTTTCTCGTCTTATTCGGTCTCCCCTCTCGATATGTTTTGCCTTTCTTCTCAGTCTGTTTTCGATGTTCTTCGGCTGCAGCGAAAAGGAAATCATTCCATTCTTCATCAGCCGATGCTCCGTTCTCAAGCGCCGCTTTGAGTTGTTGTAAGCGTTCCTTGGCCGATCCCGCTGCCAAAGACTCTCTCGTGAGGTTCGATGTGTCATTGTTGCTCTCAACAGATCTTGGAGGATCCCTTAATGCAGCGCTTTCACCTTTAAGCGTGGTTTGTCGCGAATTTAATGGAGGCGACTTAGACCTTATTCTGTCTTTCGATCTCAATCGCGCGTAACCTTCATCGTCCAAGGCTTTCCTTGGAAAGAGACTCCCCGCAGGTGGTGAGGCTTTAGGAGACATACCATTTACTAGACCAGCGGACAAGGGTGGCGCCAAAGATGCTGATGTAGGACCCCGCCGGACAAAGAATTTTAAAGTACCCGCGGAGTCTGCGCTTGAACGCTTCGAAAGTACTAGCATTGGGTCAGACAGCGGCTCATCATGCTCAATTTGTCCCGGTTCCGTAAGATAGATCTGGGCCATATCATGATCAGTGTAATTCAGTGCTCTACAAATGCTTTCCCGTAAGGATTCAGCTGTATCGGCTTCAGTGACATCCACAAGACGGAAGTTCCATTGATCAGGGGTGACAAGGACGTATCTCCTTCCACCGCTCTGTCGAGAGAAAGCTCGATCACGCGTCGCTCGATCATGCTCGGACATCTTGCTTGACGCCGATTCAGGCCTGTCTAATGATGTACTACTATTGTTCATACCTGGCCGAGCGAAGGGCAGAGTTGGCGGCGTATGCCGATAGTAACTGAGTGGACTTGTCGGCGATTCCAGATTGTGGTCCTCCGGAGAGGGATGAGAAGTCTCATCCTTCTTTCTCTTCCTGAATCGGTCCAAAAATCCTTTCGTAAGCTCTTTAGCACTTGAAGGAGTTTCCTCGTTGCCTTGCTTTGACGACACCTCAAGAGTCGGGGGTCTATGGCCGTCTTGACCATTTCGTCGATCAGAGCCTCGGAGCAGGTTAGAGGTAGAGCTTGCAGCATTATTAGAAGCCATGGAATCGGTACTATTCGTTTTTTTATGGCCCGGGCGGCCATATGGTGGAGCTGATAAAGTGCTACTAGCTGCAGAGGGGGCAAGCGTAGCGTGTTGAGTTGCAGGGCTACCACTTTGAGGACTGGCATCGTAACCGGAGCGAGCAGTGTCCCCTATAAAGAGAGGCCCGCCTGCAGTGCTTGTTTCGCCTGAGGCACTAGGGCTATGGCGCTTTGAGGCTGCATCATTGATGTTGTTCAAAATGCCTCGCGTAAAACCTGTCCGAGTTTGAGGTGTTTGGGACATCTCAACGAGGCCAGGATCGCTGGATGATGGATTCCCATACGCGTAAGCCGGAACTGGAGCTGTGCTACTGCGAGTCTTTGATGCCATACGCGGATTAAGAGCATTCCCAGGGGACCTGAATTGCATACCAGGACTATCTTCGCCCCCTCCTGCAGTGCTTGGTGTCGCTGCGAAACCCTCTTGACGGCCTAGATTTGGAGAATTTTCAACTCCCCCATCGGTAGATGCACTTGGAAGTATTTGCATTGATTCGTGACGTCCATGAGACGGCTTTGCACCGCCATCTGCACCTTCTGCAATCTTACGAACGAGCCGACGCATTCTTTTCCCCTCTTCCCTCTCCCTCGCCTGATCCCATCCCGTACCGCTTTTGCTACATTCTCTGGCCAGTCTAGGGTAAACAACTTGATGCATCATCCCAAAATTGCCTCTGCCACCATTGCCGCGACCTAAGTCCAGGAAGTCTGCCCCATGCATATCCAGGCCTCTAAATGTCTCTTGCCAATCGTTCGAGAAGCCGTTTGCGGCAAGCCAAATCAGCACGCGATCAAGAGGCCACTGCAAGCTCGGGTCATTAGGAGACAACATTGTCGAATTGTTGCTGCTAGTGTGACGGTGACCTATGGTGGGGGTACCATCTTGGACCGCAGAAGCAGGGGTTTGCACCTGATTGTTTGGGAGGGGGGCAGGATGGTGGCGACTAAGAGGTGTTTGAGGGACAGATGAGTCATTCCGATCACTGAATGGGAGGGCATTGTTAGGCGAGATAGCAGAGGTAGGGCCATTGAAGAATCTTTGCTCGGCCAACATTTTCGCTTCCGCAGCTGAGTATGAGAAGCTTTCATCCCGCTGTATAATTGGCTCTTGTGTTTGCTGCGAATACAGCGCAGGAATTCCCACACCAGGCCCAAAAGAATCCCCACCGGGTATATATGTTGCTGATACAATAGATTCATTCTGAGGAGGCGGTGGAGGTATCGATAGAGCTGCAGGCTGATTATTTCGGAAGGCAGAGTACTGGACGTATTGGTTCCCAACTTGGTTTGGGCCCAGAGGTGGTGGTGGAGGCAGATACCCTTGTTGACGGCCCCAACTCTGCTGATTCCATCCTGTAGGAGCATTACTAGATGCTGTAGGAGGAGGACCAGGCGGAGGCGGTGGCACCATGTTATGAGAGCTGTTGAGGGCCGTCGGACGAGGTGGTGGTGGTGGTAGCGCTATCATATGGCTTTGCTGCTGCTGTGCCGGGGGCGGCCCCGGTATGTAGGGCGGATTCATTTGCGCTGCTGGAGGATACCTCGCCCCTTGAATGTATTCGAGCGGTATCTGGGACCTTCCAGTTGCACGGTTTGGAACAGCACGGTACACGTTCTGTTGTCCAGTGGCTTGATCAGTAGTGCTTGCTCTTGGCCTCTGCGAAGCGGACTGTGTAGACGACGGTGTTCCACCGCTAGATATAGCGGGGTATGGGGAACCAATACCTTGTGAAGGTATCAACAGAGACGATGCAGGATTCCGGCCGTAAGTTGGCACGTCGTTTAAGACCAGGTCCTCCGGCACAGCCGATCCATTTGAGTGTTGCGGATAATGGGACGGCGACGGCGTCGACGTTTGCCTTGAGTTATGATCAGAGTGATTTGATCGTGCCGAAGACGACCGTTCCCGCGATGTCATTGTCTAACCCTTGGACTAGGATATAGAAGGACAATGACTCGACTCGCGGATCATTGGATCCTGCGGGCTTCGTTTCGTAGAGGTGGGTACTCCATTGAGGGATCAAACGAAGCGTAGCAGATATTGTATTGTAGCCAGATGATGATCAGACCGCCCCAGGAACCCCCCAGCGGTTCGCAAGCGTGTAGAGGGCGACGCGAATGGAATTCGAAATGTATTCCTCGAGCTGGTCACCGATCCACAAAGAAAGCGTCCCAAAAGGCAAGTTTCGCTCATGTATTGCCAACGCTGTTAGCTTCGGTTCTTCAGATCTGAAGATTCAGATTAAGGATGGTACTTCATTTCCAGTTGTTTAGCAGTTGATCGTGCGCCAGGATGAAATCAATACCAAATATCCGCTTGCTGCACCCGACTACGTCAAGTGCCACATTAGACGCGAGCTGAGAAGAATATGAGGGTTGTGGCAGCTGTTGAGGTTGATGCAGATGTCCTCACAATCCCTTCCCACTACTGATGGTCAGCCTCATTGTTTGCGCCCAAGGTCTGGCCGTTATTCTAAGCCGCATTTGGTATAGCCCAGTTAAGCCACTTCTTCCCGGTTTCTTCCTCATCTTGCTCAGGAAAAGGAACATAAGACGCATAAAGGACGACTGCCACTACATAGACATCTTTGAATGGTATCACACATCTGTGGTTTCGAGATGGCTAGCAATAGAACTCATCCTATCGGCTTTTCGCGACTAAATCAATATCTACAACCGCTGGGTGGGCTTATCGTGTGCATATGGCAGAGGCAAGCAGTTAGCAACTACTGGAGGCTGCACCTTGTACCAACATGTGGACCTGAGACAGTTGCAATCGTAGGTTTGGTTGTATTGGGCCACTCAAAACATTGAGCATATCGCTAGATAATGTACTTGACGAATTTGCTCGTTGCGTTTCATCCCTTGCTCACCAATAACAAGTAGACCCAGAAAGTGAATGCTCAGCTGCACAGATTCCCAAATCCGGTGAAAGATTAATGCAGGACTAGGACTAGACAACATCCTAGTACCAGGTCCATAAAAGGACCTACCAGGCTTCCCAGGTCACGATTGTGCTATCTCCTGGGGACCCTTTTCGAGTATTCTGAACCGCGCAAGCCTCGATATGCTTTAATATGCGAGTCATTGGGACTCGGTTCTTTGCATGTACTCGAGTCATAGGTTCTCGTCAATTGCATGGGCTGTGCGAATCACAGCACGATATATGCCGTCCACCGCCCGCACGTATTGTAGCATTAGATCAATCCACTTCAGACAATCAAGCCCCGAAGACCTTCTTACTCGCTCAAAGAGTCTCTCCCGATTCACCAAGAATAGCTGGGATGCTTACGCCTGGTATCCGTGGCCTCCGGCTTCGCTGCTTGGGGCGTTGTTGATGAGCTCCTAAGAATCTCCCTGCCGAAGATTACACCCAAAGTGACAGCGTTGGTCGGTAGCCTTTTCGATCTTGCCGATTCACACTGCCCGAGGGCCTCACCTTCACGACAGAAGTATGACGTGGTCAACAATGGGAATATTGCGAAGGATACAATTCAAGAATTCAAAGCAATGCTGAGGGAGGAAATCGAAGCGTTGCGGGGGTCACGCAGGCCTTTCACTTCAATACGTTGAACCACTGATCACACGGGGATTTCAATATGTAGACTGTCGCCTAACAGAAATGCTAGACGACAAAAAGCCCACAGGCGAGAGGACGATCAAGATACTGAGATGAAGGCAAACCGTGAGATGATCGAGCGTGAAGGTAGTGCCTTGGATGCCCTTTCGCGCATACTGTAACTCTCGTCTTTGCCAACCAGCTCTAAGCTAAGCTTCGTCTATTGTGATCACTTTATAGCAAAATGCAGTTTTCATCACGACGCTGAGCCTTCATAGGAATATGGATTCGCATCACGGTCGAACCTCGAGTTTTGCCTCTGTTTGATAATCTGTGGGATTACCACAGCCGGCAATTGCCAAAATATTCTAACACACTTCGAGATGTGCTTGAAGAGCAAGGTGCAGGCAGGAGTTGGACGTAGTGGAAGTCAAATCGGACACCCTGGCAGACACGTAAGTGCGTGGAGAGTTGTCGGCCTGGCTCTGACAATTAGCGGGTGGGGTTTGCCCTCAGCGGAAACTCGCAGCGCACTGGGATACCTGTCTCTCCTCCGTCGCTCTGACCGAAGGCAAATGTGCCAGGGGTTCCTTGCCCAGCACGAAGAATGCATACGAAACGTTGTACAAGAAAGCACCACAGACATCGTCGCCAAACCCTTTACTCGAAACGATGTGTATCCCAACAAGACATGCGATGGTCTCATGATTAACATGGCCGACAAGGCCGTCCCCTTCGCAGTGAAGTTCGGTGGCGGCCTCTTCCGAAGTAAACTGGTCTTGAGGGTGTTGGTCCGGTCGATGACCCGAGCTTGCTTGAGCCATCGACATAAATTAAAGAGCACCAGTACGTTCTGGCGGAACACTATAACAAGGTCAATTGAGTGTCCAAATTGAAGACGTCGGCACTTGGTTGAGGACACTGGATGACATTGACCTTCACTCAAGCTTGAAAAGAGCGAGGTCAGCGGAGCGTGCAGGAGTCATCGATACAAATTCATCTTAGTACAAGCCCATTGTAAGATACGAGAAGGCTGGCACATTGCCCAAAGGATTATGGTCATTCGGGCTTCCGATCCTCTGATAGGCTCAGTCATTGTGCAAGTACAATTGGTCAAGTTCGCTGCTGCACAGTTGAGTGTACTGCGACCTGCTTCGGGCGAGAATACGCCACCTGAAATTCCTGTGTGTCCCATGGCAAATCAAATAGAAGTGGTTTCCTGGTGGCTTGATTTCGCTTGATAAGTGCTTTTCGATGAGAAACTTAAATTAAGCCCAGAACATGTAAATCGAGACTAGAATTGACCGTTAGCTGTGAGATCTAGATCTGAGGGAAGCGGGTCGTAGCGTGTAGTCCGTGTGCAGATGTGCAGACGCTTGCATCACATGTATTTGGTAGAACACGTGTTGTGGGAAGTATGAACGCGTACTTGAACATGCACGGACCCATGAAGTATGCAGGCCGGGACAGTACAATTTGTTGTCCGGATAATGAAATTTCTCCATGGAGTAGAGTGGCTCTCTACTAGTGGGAAGCTCCATGATCGCCGAGAATGGCATAATAGCGGTAAGTCTTAGCTCTTGAGTGGTCCTATTATCTCGATAATAGAAGCAGTGATGCATGCAAACTTGTCCTCTGGGCAAACAAATACGCCGAACTCGACATTCATAATGCTGGAAGATATACGAACGGGTAAGGGCAAAGCGACAGCAATAATCAGCGACATGCAGGTTGCAGGTGTCTGGGACCACAGAGAAGACCGCACTCATTCTCAAGTCGGCCAAGCTTCAGGCGTCATAGGTCGCCAGCTTTTGAAGTAAGGTAGTGTCTATCATGCAAGGCTTACCTTAGGTACTCCTTCGAGTATTACGTGGGCGAGAAGATCGATTAGTGGTCGGATTCGCTGAATGGGGGCGTGTTTGAGGCTATCAGAGAGAGATATGAGGACCACCATCAGTACAAGTGGAACCGTGATGTCTGTCTGCGCTGGGTCAAAGTGGTGTTCGTAACCAGGATTCGGTTCATTCGACCATACCCAAAAGGTTGAATGATTGACTGCGGGAAGCGAGAAAGGCGAGTAGGAAGAAGGCTCGTGCACTTGTGATATTCCACAGGGAGGTACCCCTTAGCCAAGGCAGGGCTTTGTCCGGGTATGGGGGATAAAGGTTAGGAAGTTTAGGGGGGTTGACTATCTTTCAGCCATGATGCGGAGTTGTGACAGTGGCCGGAAGATCCCCGGGAGATGGCGACTGGCGCAGTGCTTATAGGTACCCACAACTGCCCTACTGGTGCAGCCTAAGGAAACCCTAGAACTAGAAGTACTAAGGTGACTCTACATACTTCTTCTGGCAGGTCCCACACACGGGTTGATAAACCGAATTGGGTTACTTGAGGCTGTCTGCCGTAGTCGACTGTCTCCCCGGGCTGCGCTGAGTGGTCAGTTGGGTTTGGGGCTTGGTGGATTGGTGGATTGGCAGATTTCCAGGGTGGCGAGCCGGGCGACTGAATGTTCGGCCGCGCAGGGTGCCGCTGCTGCGCTGCTGCGCTGCTCTGCGCTGATCTTACTGGGTTCTGTCTGGGGTAACGCCAAGCCAAGCCGCACCTAAAATTAGCGGCGTAGGCCAAACACCCAGAAGAAGAGAGACCTCAGGGCCGCTTGTCCAAACTGCCCTACAAGCCTACCTTGCTAGTACGCGAAGGACATCCTCACTGCTCACTCGTTGGCATAACCCATTCTTTTCCCTCAATCATCAATCCTATTCCCCTGACCATCCAATCTGCGCTTGCGTTGATATCCAGAAGACGCATAATCGATAGGCTTTGCTATGGGCTCCCCCGCAATGACTGCCTGCAAAATTTACTGACACCCCTTGCCCCCGTTGTATCAGTCGCATAGTATTACCAACCCATTGCATCACCCAACGGTCTCGCCTATAACTCACGAGGCCCCTCCTGGGCAAATCTTTGCCCTTGCGCCCGCGCTTACGACCCCGGCCAACGTCTCGACCCTTCAAGGCTCAAGGCTCATCGAGCGCTGTTAACTCCACCATCTTCCTGCCAAATTCCTCAAGCCGGGGCCTCACGAAGTAGGGGCATGTTGCAAGACCCTCGCGTCGACCGCAGTGACGTACAATGTCAAAAGGGTTAAACTATCAGGTAGCTCCAAGTCTGGGTAAATCGTATCAGGCGCAGTTGGAGAGCCGTTCGGCGGGGAGGAGCCGCGATGGATCAAACCAACGTGGGCAATATGAACGGCTATTACGAGAGGCAATACTCTTCGGAGGAATTGCAAAGGTTAACAGATATGAACAATCATGATGCGATGATGGGAATCATGACACCGAACGGTATGGACAGCTCGGGCATGATTGGTGGAGGTCAGACGCTGGACGACATTATCAGTCAGAACAACGAAAAATTAACGTTACAAGAATTGAATCGTCGCAGGAGCTTCCATCATTCGCAATCTTACGGTGGTACAAGTAGGGCGATACAGGAGCAGGATTCTAGAAGATCATCGATGTTGGAATTTGGTTCGGCAAACAACGGCGATCTCGAAGGCTTCCAATTCGATCCAGCCCATGTACAATCAAATAATGGTATGCATCACACGCCAAATATCGCCCAGCGAAGGCTCGAAAGCCAAAGAGACAGACGACCACTGTCCAATGAGAACCTGGCCCTTAATACAAGTTTTCCAAACATGGCAACAAGCTATACCCCAATTTCGTCTTCATCGCCGTATGGTCAACCTCTCAATTCTTCCAATTCACTCAGCTATGACATGCCCGACGCTTACATGTCGAGTAATATGCTCATGGGTATGGAATATCCTACGCATCCCTTGGATAATGGTACCGGTAGCATGACCCCGAGACAATCTTACAGCCAGAACAATTACACCGGTGGTCTAACTAGTTCACCGTTGCAAGCTAACCTGCAATCGTCAACACCCGGACAAGTCCATGATCCAGGGGGCGGCAGCCTCGGCCAACAAGAACTGATGGACAAAATGCCCAGTATGCAAATGTCAGATCAAATGCAAAACCTGCAAGTCAACCTGTCACAACCACCAATATCGATGTCAAGTACAAGTCCTGCGATGCAAATGTCCGGATCACAGGGATTCCTCGATTTTGATCCTCCTCCGAAACCAAAACCCACACCGAACCTTGACATCTCAACAAATGCCGAGGGACAACCGTTTCAAGGACAGAACAACGCCGCACAGCAAGTTGTGCCACAGTACCGCAATGCTTACTCGTCGAGCGGCTTCGACATGCTCGGTGTCCTTATGCGAGTCGCAGCACGGCCAAAGCCGCAAATCAACATTGGAGCGGTCGACATGTCATGCGCTTTCGTGGTTTGTGATGTCACTCAGCACGATGTACCTATAGTCTACTGCTCCGATGTTTTTGAACGTCTCACTGCTTATACCAAACACGAGATTTTGGGAAGGAACTGTCGTTTTCTACAGGCGCCCGATGGCAAGATTCAAGCTGGGGTAAAGCGGAAATATGTTGACGATCAATCCGTACTGCGAATCAAGAACATGATCAATGCCCGCCAAGAGACGCAAATAAGTCTTATCAACTACCGGAAAGGAGGCCAGCCGTTCATGAATTTGCTCACAATGATCCCCATAACGTGGGACTCAGCCGAGGTCAAATATTATGTCGGGTTTCAGGTCGATCTTGTCGAGCAGCCAACATCTATAACCAACAAAAATCCAGGTAATCCTACGCCTACCCTGTTTCAAAGGGCAGTGACACTAACTCTACTGCAGACGGTTCCTACAGCATCAATTACCAGCGCGGTTTATTGCCACGTTATGTGATACCTGAAAATCACACCCAGCGAGACTCAGAACTTGGTCAAACTGTTGCTCGCGATGATGTTTCTACAGTCCTCAGTACGATCGGGTCAGGCGAGTCTGAACTCTCGAAAAGGATCTGGGACAAGGTCTTACTTGAAAACACTGACGATGTCGTACATGTGCTCTCGTTGAAGGGACTATTCCTTTACCTATCTCCCTCTAGCCGGAAAGTGCTTGAGTACGATCCTAGCGAGTTGGTGGGCACGGCCCTTTCCTCTGTTTGCCATCCTAGCGACATTGTCCCTGTAACCAGGGAGCTGAAAGACACTTCGACTGGAGCTGCGGTTAATGTGGTCTTCCGAATCAGACGAAAACACAGTGGCTATACATGGTTTGAGAGCCATGGATCCCTGCATCTGGAACAAGGCAAAGGTAGAAAATGTATCATTATGGTTGGACGGGAACGACCAGTATACGCATTAGCCAGGAGCGATATCCTCTCCGTCGGTGGGTTTGGGGAGAGCGAGCTGTGGACTAAGATGTCCACCTCTGGCATGTTCTTGTTCGTCTCGTCCCACGTACGCAGCCTCCTTGATCGGCAACCCGAGGACTTGGTCGGCACGAGTGCAAAGGACTTGATGCGAGCAGAGTCGAAGCTTGAATTTGGTCGAATGCTTGAGCTTGCACGTACCGGCGTTCGAGTGACTTTCAAACACGACGTGCAGAACAAGCGTGGTCAAGTTCTGCAAGCTCGCACTACGATTTACCCTGGGGATGCATGTGAAGGGCAGAAACCTACTTTCTTGGTCGCTCAAACAAGGCTGCTGAAATTGCCACGGACCATCCATAGGCAAGTATCTAGTGCATCACAAAAGGTCGACCCTAAAGCCACGAGTCCGACCTCATCTGTTGGTGGTGCGTCTGGCGGCCGTCAAACCCCTCACTCAGCAGATGGGGGTGTCAAGAGTGACCAGGTCACAACTCAGGCTGGTGGCAGTGGTCTCGTCATTGGCAATCAGCATGAAGCTCTTGCTTCAGAAGAGAATGTCTTTGATGAGCTCAAAACTACGCGGAGTACGAGTTGGCAATTCGAACTGCGCCAAATGGAGAAACGAAATAGACTACTCGCAGAAGAATTGCAGGGTCTCCTCTCAAGCAAGAAAAAGAGGAAGAGGCGGAATGGAGCAGGTCAAATGCAGAAAGATTGTGCTAATTGCCATACCCGGGTCACTCCCGAATGGAGGCGAGGGCCAAGCGGCCAGCGCGACTTATGTAACAGTTGTGGGCTCAGATGGGCAAAAGAGGTGAGTTTCCCGGTGCAGCGTAGCCAGGCACTAAGACCGACAATTAAATGCTTATAGAACGGCCGAGTCACCCCACGAACCTCATCTCAAAAGAGTGATAAAGGATCCGCCTCACCGGCGCGGTCTAACTCACACAATTCAGCTACGGGAGCCGATCAAGGTGCAGACCCAATGTCAGTACCAATGCAACAACAACGGTCGCCTCAAGGCCTAAATACTGACTCGCATAATGCGAAGCTGGCCCGAATGGAAGCAGCCGCCTCGCAAGGATATGGAGGTGGAATACCAGCAAAGATAGAGGAAGGCATCGAGCCCGGAGACAACACTCTAAGGCCACGGTATGCGAATGGGGAAACTTAGGGAGGGAGGCTGCGTTGCAGGACGTCCTTTGAAAAGAGTTGACCTAGTTGCACGCGAATGCGGACATTGATACCACTTAATGAGCCATCTTACCATCTATGGCGTTTTTGGATGATTGATTTCGGCTTCCGGAATAGTAAGATAAGCGTGAGGAGGCAGCATATGGTTCAACTTTGCACATAGCTACCTGAAGCGACTTTTCCGCAAGGCGCCGGGTTCGCCTTTGGTGTTTGTTTGGATTGGGTAGCGGAGCCCTCGTGCTCAACAAATGCGCTCTCGAGCTATTCACAGGGTTACACTTGTTCATTACTCATTTTGTCATCGCGTAATAGCAAGACCAATAAAATCTTACTCTATACGCAGTGAGACCGTTGTGCGGGCCCATGCTGTGACGATCCTACACGTGCCTCTCAGTCTTGTTTGCTGTGTGCCTATCCTTTCTCCCAACTCGAGGTTACCCCTGAGGTAAGTTGAGGTATAGTGAAGGGAGGAGTATGACATACACCTGAGACAATGCTGCCCCGCCCGTTTGTCCGCCTGCGAGATATGATAGTTGAGGCAAGATTTGTAGATGTCATTCATGCGACCCCTGTTGCACAAGGCACCAACAGGCACTACTGCAGGCAAATTGCTCCCCAGATCGTCGTTGGTTCTCCTGAATTTAGCATATCCTTACTCTATTTGGGCCCTGCAGAACGCCAAAAGGGCCCCATGTCGCCTAGCTCCAGATAGACTTAGGGAGCTAAGAGATTAACAAGACGGAAGAAAGTAGACTCGGAGTATGTTACTATGTGGGCAAGCGAGATTACCGGAGTACCTGATCATTTCTATGGGGGTCGGGTCATGATGCAAAAGACGAAGAGCCCAACCTTGACCTTTTTCTTCTCCAACTAGGGAACGAGACCGAGGCCCGGGCGTCAGGAGCACATGGCATTCAGGGATGCTGGGCAACCCTAAGGAGGGTTCGGGGGGGAAGAGGGCCAGGAACGATCGTCACTCTGTTCTTATCAACCCCCCCAGCTGCTTGGCCTTCTGGCTTGCTTCTAGAAGGCGTGAAGTTTTCTATGAATTGCAATAATAACAAAACCCGCCTCACTTTTTAACCCTCCCCCCTGAACAACCATCATCACCTTCACCAAGCCTACTTTCTTGCTTCAATTGGCCAATTGAGGTCAGGTACAATCCTGTTGACCTCGGACAATTTCAGAAGAGCGCCTCCTACGAACCTCGTCAAAAGTGAGCCACGAAGCGGCATACAAAGCCACCGACCACCCCCCCGGGCCCAGCACGGGACCATAACGCCCAATGGATGACGACAACCGAATATCGATAACAGTGTGTGGGGACGGTGGTTGCGGTACGCTTTTGCTTCTCGAACAACTCAAGTTCTCGAATGGCACTGATTTAATGGCTGTCAAATAGGTAAATCATCTATAACATTACGGTTGGTGCGAAGCCAATGGACACACGAGTAAGCCATTGCAATTCTCACTTGACTGAATACACTGCTGACCACCCTCGTTCCTCGCAGATACGACCCCACAATAGGTACTTGCGCCTCACTTTGCCTTTCAAGACAAAGTTCAACTCTAACAACCAGCTTCAGAGGACTCCTACTCGACCACCCGCACGATAGACGGCCAATCCTACTTCCTTTCCCTAACCGACACTGCGGGACAAGAAGAATACCGCGGACTCTGGGCCGCCTCAAACCTCAAGTCCGATGCCTTCCTCCTCGTCTATGACATCACAAACGCTTCCTCGCTCCACACGCTTGATTATTTCATGCAGATGATAGATATAGAATGTGACACTCGGCAAGACGCTGGGGCGGTGCAGCCTGTGAAGATCATGGCTGGCAATAAGTGCGATCTGAAGGAGGCTAGGGTCGTGAGTAGTCGACAGGGATTGGAGTATGCGAGGAGTAAGGGATGCGGTTTCATGGAGACCAGTGCAAGGGAAATGGTCAATATTGAGGAGACCTTTGCTCGTAAGTCACACTCATAGCATCTCTGAACACCCTGGAAGTCTTTTACAGGAGGGACCTATGTACTCCACATATCGGTCAAGCTTTACAATTGCTGAATACAACCACAGTCATCGTCCGTCGTGTCGTCGCCGCCCGTCGCGCACATACTAGCGGTCTCTCAGGAACTCCACAAAAAGGAAACGCCCTCTTTAGCCATTCGCAGTCCGCATCACGGACTCAACCGCTGACACCTTTAGGCGATAAAGAAGGACTAGATATGACCGATTTCCCCGAACGGCCTGGAGCTAAGAAGACAAAACGGGGAGGCTTTTGGGCGAGGTTCAAATGCTGGTAAAAAGCAGGATAAAAGGGTACTGGTTACCTGGGTACGGCAGTTGCATTTGGGTGGAGTGACGGAGTGACGATGCTTTACCTTCTGGAGTCTTGCATTGTCTAATTTGGTGATTTGCGTAGATGATACCTAGAATTGCGATTGACCAACCATGTTGGGGGGTTTGGATGATACGGCAATTAGAGTAGAGTAAGATACCTCAATATCTATCTACTAGGTAGTCAAACTTCGGTACGAAGTACACTGCTGAAGATTCTGGCACAATGAGGCCGCATAGAAGTCGTTTGTCAGTTCCCGAGCTATATTGCTTGACTTGACTCTCATCTCAACATCCTTGTTGTGGAGCTGCGGGCGGAATAGCATGACAATGGTGTGATATCTGATAGGGCTTGTCGGCTGTGGCTAAGGCTTTGATACGCTAAAGAAAAATGATCGAGCGCGGTGACACGGCGGATGTGAGATGTCACTTGATACACATACGCGAGAGAAAATGACATACGTACATACGTTCTGTGTGGGGAATTCGCGCAAGTTCCCTTATCGCTATGCTTCACTCTTCTGACCATGTATATCCATCTCAATCCACGCTCAACATATCAAGTCACCTGGTGAAGTCTACCCACTCTGCTCTTGTTAGGGGGCAATCGTTCCTCCTCCAGCTTCTATCCCAATAAAGAACAGAAGCTACAATTACAGCCAACCAACGCGTCCAAAATGGCCGACGAAACCCTTCGACCTACTTCCAGCTCCAGCTCCAGCTCCAGTCATGCCAGCCCTGCTCCCCAACGTACTCCTTCCCAAAGCATGCGTCTCAATGCTCCTTCCCAATCTCCCGGCCACAGTCATCGCCATAGCTTCACAGAGTCACTTCGCGGTATGCCTCCCTCACCACGCGCCAATCGTCAACCCTCCATGTCGCAAGCGGATATACAAGCATTCCTCAACAACCCTCCCACTGCAGGAAGTCCTGATCCGAGATTCGTGGGACGCGACTGGCAGCACATCAAAGTGGGGGAGTTGGTGGATCCTGAGGATCTGAGGTTTGTTGAGTTGGACACGGGCATCGAGGATGCCACCAATGTATGTCAGATACGCCTCCCTGCTGGACCCATTCTCAAGTGCTGATTGTTTATGTAGCTTCTAGCAGAATCTGGCGCTCCTGTACTACTTATCCGAACGGACAAGACAGAGAAGTCAGCCGTTGCGACTTTTGACTACAGAGACCTCACACAATACCTGCTTTTTGCAACGGGCCAGCTCTTCCCCGACGAAGAACACCTGGCCGTGTTTCAGAATCTGGCGAAGAAGGCACAGCAGGGACAGAAGATACCTCTGCGTGATGCGAAAAGCTTGGGAACCAAAGAGCCGTTCATCACTTTACCTCATTCTGCTGATCTGGGTGCTGCCATTGAGACATTTGGGGGTGGCGTGCATCGTATCGTCATTCTAAAAGAGGGCACCAACCATGCTGTTGGCATACTCAGTCAATTGAGACTGGTTAAGTTCTTGTGGGAGAATGGGAGGAGTTTTCCTATCATTGATCAGCTATACCCGAAGGAGGTCAGGGAGCTGGGTATTGGGGCTCAGTCGCCAATCACGATCAAGTACGCCATCCTACGTGCATTGTCCAAGCAACTGAGCTTGCAGCTGACGTTGTGGATCACAGTGGTGACAAGCCTTTGAAGGAAGCTTTAGTGATTATGAACAACGAAGGTGTTTCCTCATTGGCTGTCATCGACAACCAGTACAACGTTGTGGGCAACATATCAAATACAGATGTGAAGGTACTCTATCAGCCCATGATTCTCTTTAATGCACAATAGATGCTGACAGGATGCAGCTCCTGACAAAGTCAAGCTCAGCCCCTCTACTCGAAAACACTTGCATACACTTCATCTCTGTCATCCTCTCCACCCGTGGCATGAATGATGGCAAAGATTCGTACCCAGTCTTCCACGTATACCCGCATTCGACACTCGCCCATACGGTCGCTAAGCTGGTCGCCACAAAAGCTCACAGGTATTTGTCCCTCTCTTACCACCAACCGCCCCTCCAGCCCCGTACTGACAATCTCCCTAAGGATGTGGGTTGTCGAAAACCTCACCCCGGGCGGCACTCCCTCCTCCTCAGCTCCCACAACCCCCGGTCCTGGGCCTGCACCCCACCAAACACCGATATCAATCTCCCATCCATCCGTACCCCATCCGCCGCACCTCTCCACCTCCTTCTCCCAACCGTCTCCCCCTTTCCAACCTGTATCCACCACACCCTCTGTTTCCGCGTCTGCACTACCAGGCCTACATATGTCAGGCCGGCTTTCCGGCGTCGTAAGCCTGACAGACATATTAAATTTATTCGCGCGAGCTAGCGGGCTGCATCCTACTAGTCCGGAGGAGGCAAGGAGGCAGCGGAGAGGGAGTTCGAGTAGTTCGAGGAGCGCGACCGGGGTAGGTGGGTTCAGAGGCAGTGAAGATAGTGCGAGGAGTGGGATGCGATAGGTTCGATAGATCGTGATAATGGCTATATTTTTCGCTTCCGGTATCTGGATAAAGCGGGAGGACGGCGTTGCGGTGCATAGGTGGTATTGTCCCTTTCTAAGCATAAGGGCGGATTTCTCTGCTTGCAGACATAACGATATGATTTGCATGGCGTTTCTTCGATTTACGTGATAAGATCGTATGTAACCTTGGGGTTCATGTCCCATCCATCCCCTTTCTTCTTCCACGCTCAAGAGGGAAACGCCCTTCCCCAACTCTTTACGACACTCATCCCACTTCTCCTCCCCCCTTCTTTTTTACAACCATAGCACACCCCCATTCCTTCCTCACCCTCCCATTACCGCAATCATCATAGCATAAATACAATATACCCACACCTCCTCCATTTGCATCCCCTACCTATCACTCTCTTCCTCTTTTACAAAACGCTAATTACATACTTTCCGTCCTTTTATCTTTGAGATTCAGCTGAGGAATAACGCTGTTGGTTGGCTATTGGGTTCGTATTCTGCGACGGTTTTGCGTTTTGATGGGGGTTTTGGAGGGGAGGTTGGGCTGGTGTGGGATGGATGGGTGGAGGGGAGGATGGAGTGGGATGGGGGAGTGGTGTGGTTGGGTGTGGGGTTACGGTACATTTGCTGCATAGTCGATCTGTGCTTGCAGGTTCATTGATGTATGCGTTAGTGGGGACGGTGGGGATGGAGTGGGATAATAAGACGGAATCTAAGAGTATAGTAGAGTAATATTATTTTCTATTTCTAGCTTAATTGAGATACCGAATAATGCTGTTTGAATCAAAGCAGTTCGCTAGGTGGGGTTATGAGATGGATGTTAATGATGGAATTCTGGAAAGATGAATGAGAATGTATGTAAACCGAGAATAGCTCGCTCTTCATGAATTGGATTTACTCCCTTGTATGGGTTATGGGTGGAAGGATGAAGGGTCTTCACAACTCCAGATGTATCTCCTCAAGAGTGCTGGACCTCGAGCGCAGCAGAGCGGGTCGACTACTCGTCGTTGGATCTTTGCTACCGGTTATGTCTTGGAGTTTGGTGCAGATCCAGGCTGAGGCGTACATATTGACCCTATTTTCCCTTCTTAACAGGCTCTTGAATAAGGAGTAAAATGCGGGTCTGCTTACCTATCAATACACGTTCCTGGTGATCTCGCACCAACCCTCGAAGCTGAGAAGCCATTCTTCTCAAAAACAATAGTATACCATGGCTTCAAGCCCGCTGATCGTAGAAGTACTTTACCACCGATCTTCATTGCGCGGTTTAGTGCTTGGACTTGGGTGTGGGCTTGGTCGTCACCGGGGTTGAACCAGTCCATGCTGTCCATGACCTGTATAAACTTTCAGTGTCTGAGTTCGGGCTTTTAATTGGCCAGTTGATGGCTTACTACAGCGTGATTCAATTTGCCGGGAGCGAGTCGTGCTATGACTTCCTGGAGTTCGTCAGTGTGGATGCGGAGGTTGTCGAACGCGCCTGGTTGAGAAAGCTTGCGGTGGGCTCTAGCCGAAAGGTAGTCCGGGTGGCATCTGTAATCGTGATTAGTGGTTATGCTTCCTCTCGTCAAACAGCTTTATCTTTCACCTTTGTGAGTACTTTCCCTGCAAGCACAAAAGATAGAAGTAGTTCTCATCGCCAACAAGTGTGTTTTTGACTACAGGATCGAGAGTATTCACCACGTACTCCCACATGGCTTCGCCGCTCAGATCAGTATTGCCGGAGTCACCATGTTCTTGGTGGTCTGAAAGTATCATCCTTCGTTGTGCTGGAGGTACGCCTGCCGCTTTCCATGCAAACCACTCAGTGCTGACTATTGCCCAGTGTAAGAGTCTGCTCAAAAGTACATGTCGGATCCTAGGCCATATTTCTTGCTGCTCCTTGAGAGTCTTGGCATTACATAGCTTGTTTACTTCTGACCGTAAGCCGAGTATTGTGAAAAGCCAGCGAACAAGCATTATTGCGTGTCTATGCTATTAGTCAGCAATAGGATACTTGCTGATCAGATTTAACTACCTTGAACCGCCAGTCTCGTAGAGCCCGCGACGCGAGGCGAATATGTGGGCATGGTTTAACCAGTATTGACACGCTTGCGAGCTCATGTGGGGGCTGAGCTTGGTGATCAATGCTTCACGGAAGGCGGGGAATATGCCCTCGCCAAACATCTTCCACACCTGAGGGTACGGCAGGCTTCGAAATGCTGCAATCTTGAGCTCCAATAGGTGGTTCTGGTTTGGGTTGAGATCGACAGCATGGATGCGTCTTGGGTTTGCGTTGTAAAGATAGTCCAAGACGTTGTCCCCTGCAGAACTCACGCATAGAACCACATCGTCGTCACGGATCTTCAGTAAACGTAGATCCACCCGGGGGTCTTCCCATGTGAAAGCATAAATGTACTCATTGTTGAACTGCGTATGCTTCTTCAGCTGGTCGTCGTAGTATACTCGTCGTTGATTGTTTTGGTAGAATACTGATGGAAGCGGGAGGTTTGAGCTCAGGTTTATCACAGCGCACTGATATGCCTTGGATCGAAGTTCAACTGGTACAGTGTTTTCAACAGCCTGATACATCAAGGCCCGGTGATTTTGCGGAGACAGATATGGGGACTCGGTACATGATGCGTCGAGACTTTCAATGAAGCTCTGTGCGTAGTCCGGATTGCTCGCAGTAGGACACACGAGATTGCGTTGTGTGCCCAAGAAAACTTCACGAGAGTGAGAATTAGGCGGTGAGGCAATGGATGAAAGTGTGCATACCATAATAGGGTATTCCGCCAAGCAGGTAATTCCTCTCATCCACGGTCTTGAGTGTGCCGAATCTGTACTCAAGATAGTCTCTTCGTGCTCCCTCTAAACCTACGCGGTCGACATCGAACCATGCTCGCCAGAAGACCCTACCCAGCCATGTCACATGTCTATTGAAAGATCCACCAGTGTAAGTACGCCCACTGACTTCGACAATACTCTGGACGTAAAAATCCACTACGCCGATGATGCCCCCTTGAGAAAGCAATGACGGAATTGAATCTAACACGCTATAATAGTCTGGTATCATGCTGAGACTGTATGAAAATGTAACAAGATCTGCACCCTTCTGGGCGTCTTTACTGTTTGGCGCGGATGTTCCAAATCCCAAAGAGCTGGAGCCGGCGGTTTTCGCTGATCCTGTAGCCTCGTAGCTTTCCAAGCGAAAAGTCCTGGCGTCTTGGCATACTATTTCTACATCCCAACCCAAACGGTCGAATCTTTTTCTGGCTACCTCTAAAAGTGATGGAGAGAGATCGACAAGATATACTTTGGCAAAGAACGTGGGCACATCTAGGAAAGCCTGCATCGCCTCTATGTTGTATCCTGTACCACCTCCGATGTCGACCCATATTGGTTTCTTTCTTGAGAAAATTCCCTTCTCGGCTTTGTAATTCAATTGTGCAGCGGCCAGTCCGAGCATATCTTCTCGACCACGAAGAAGGACCTTGCGCGAGGCATCGTAAACATCGGCCTGTGCTTTGTAGAAGCTCTCAAGAGCAGCCTGCTGGCCCGTACTTGCCTCATCTCCGTTATGTGGTTTGAGAAAACACGCATAGAAGAATTTGCCTAAGGTTGCGATGGCGCTAGACCCTTTGGATAGTCGAGGTTGTGAAAGAGCGGTAAGTAGGACTCGACGAGTAAGAACAACAACAGCGGTTAACGCAAGGAATATGTAGAGATGCTGCACGCGGAAATTGAGGTCTACTGGCCATGTTGCTGAGGCCAGTGAAGGGAAGGACATTATCGCAAACTTGACGCAGAAGAGAGAGCTCTGGCATTAAAGAGAGACAAAGTTTGAGCAGGAAGATTTGACACAAGACTCATTATGTACATGGCTGCATGTACCACAAGCCAACCGTTACCCCACCGTGTGTTTGATGAAGCGGCGATATCGCTCGCTGCACGCAGGTGAAGTCTTCTCGTTATTCAACGGGAACAGTGGCCTATCAAAGACCCTCGTGGCAATTGAGATTGAGTGAAAGGCGGCAAATGACCTGCAGGGCTTTAAGCATATTTTAGACTCTCTGATGGTAGTCTGAGGCCATTCCTAGATTTGCGTGAAAGGAATACTCTACCCGCATATGGTCCACCTTGTTGGGCACAAGAATAGCTCACAGATAGCTCACAGATCAATCAGGGGCCCCCACATGATCAGCGGGCAGTTTGCAGATGGGCCAGACCAGAGCAGATGGATAGACGCCTAGATAAGGTACGATGTGGTAAGACAAGGCCCGAGAGCCTCTCTGACCCTGTCAGATCGTAAGCTCAGAGCATGTGCTGTGAGAGTTCCATCCATTGAAGCAATTATCCTTAGTTCCATTTTGTTGAGCTTTGAGGTCGGAAGTCGGTGCGAACTTTGTGGACAATACAATGCACGGTACAACCAGCAACGTGGATTAACCAATGATGACGGCACGGGTTCGCTTCGTGTACGACCCTTTTGGGTATGACGCCACCAGTCTGCCGTCCGCAAGAACCCCGCCATGCGAGCCATCGTGGGGTACCTAGCTTGTCTTTCCAACGCTGTCCTCTCCAGTGCGCTATCCAATGGCGGGTTGTTATTGGTACATGCACCTTGAAAAGGCTCGCAGCGCCTTTTCAGTAACACCTGCTGAGTTACCCTGCCATTCATGGACAATTTATGTACGATGCAGCATGACCTTGCATGGAGATCTCCCCGTGCTCTTCATAGACCCCTCCCTTGCATCCTTCCATCCTCTAAAAGGACTCAACACTCAGGTTCCCAAAATCCACTGACAATACCTTTTCCTCGTCGTCGGCGTCCTTGGTTGGCTTCGCTACAAAAGCCCCAACCCAACACTCCCCCTCCATTTCCTCGTCCTCTCCAAAAACCCACGTGACCTCCCTAATCGGCTTCTTCTCGACCCCCTCCATCATATATATACACAATGTACTCCCTTTCTCTCCTTCAATCACCTCCCGTTCCATCTCAACAGTCACACTTTTTTCTCCGCTTGCCGGAAGAGGCGAAAGACTCCAGTCAGCCCACCGATCGCAGGCTACAGTACTGACCTGTGGCGCGCCTTTGTAAAACTCGATGCCGGTTTTGATCCACTTTCGGTACGTAGAGCCTGGTGATTGAGGCAAGGCGAGGCAAAGCCCTCCCTGGTCATATAGTGTTTTCCAATCAGCCGAAACGGTTACCCGGGCACGGCGGAAAGTGGACATTTTAACGGAGCGGTAGAGGAAGGGGGCGTTAAACGTATTTGTCGATGGTGGTTTGCGCCAAATATCGGTCCCCGGAGGGCTAGAGAGGGTGAAGTGGGAGGGGAGCGGCAGGGTAGGACCCTCTACTGCTGTATGAGGGTTGACCAATTGGTAACTCATTGTTGAGACGATGAATTCTGGTGGTTGATCTGGAGGGGACACTCATACTGGAATTGTAGGTAATGGGCACGGACCCTGAGGGCGTTGCAACGCCGAGCTTTTCCCGCATTGATCGACCAATCACAGAAAAGGGCCGGAGAATTATCAGACTTAGCGGAAGACCAGCTTCAGATGAGAGGCGGCCTCACCCACACCACCAGCAGGCGCTGTTCCTGCATTAGACATCTTCAGTCCGCAGCGTCATCCAATCTTCCAATTGCACAATATGGGAGTAGTGACTAATCTTCTTCCTCATCTTGGCCTTCTTCCACCGGCCTGCCTCCTCCTTTAGCTTCCTGCTTGAACCACAATTCTGCTAGAAATTCTGCAGTGCTCGCTTCATCGATGCTCTTGTCTTCCCTAACCTTCAAGAACCTTGGGAACCGCATACTGAGGCCACGATTCTCATCGACAAATCCAATAGCAGCAAGGTAAGTGGGACTTTTGGTAATATCCGCGAACGCCATTTCCCATACTTCTTGAGGCTCAAACCAAACATCCGGACTGTATGGGTATTCTACGTAACTTGGTCGACTGATCAAATTCGCTCCTGTTTCCTCATTGTACTTTTCTTTGTTCTCTTTGTAGAATTTATCTGTGAAGCCGGAGATACATTTGGTGACAGCTTCCAAGGAGCCGGTCGTGGGGTTACGTACGGCGAGAAGAATGGGTGACCACCACTTCGCTTTGCGACCTTGACCGTGCCATGCGGCGATGGGAATTAGATCGATTGTGTCGGCGGAGGTGTTGTAGTCCTTTTTCACTTTGAGCCAAGAATCTAGACGCTTGTCTGGTTCATAGGTGGAGAGGAGGGCTTTGCGCCGGGTGCCCTTCTCCTTTTCCTCAACTTTCTCAGCTGCAGTAGTTTTGGACTTTGTCTTTGTTTTCTTTGTTGATTTAATAGGTTCGAGTGTTGCTTCCGCAGCGACCATTTCGCCGTTCTCAGTTTGAAGAGCTTGGCTAGGCACGTTGTCGAGAACCTTGACCATTATCCCTTCGCACTTCAACTCTGTGGCGCTCTTGAAGAATTCAAGGACCGTTTCTGAATCGGATGATGTGGCGTCTATGTTTCTGACCCAAGTGAACTTGTGAGGAATCTCCACAAAAAGACTTCGGAGGAGCTCTCGGCGCTCCCGGAATGGACGATCAAGCAATTCCTCACCATTGAGATACATCAAGTCGAATGAGAAGAGGCATACATCAACTTTGATTGATCCAATGGCAACATCCTTCCTCGCCCTATTTGTCAATGTCTGGAATGCCTTTAGCTCGCCAGATGCATGATCAATGGCCACTACCTCGCCCTCCAAGATGAAGCTGCTGACACTCTCACCGCGAATTTGGGGTACAAGCGCTACCAAGTCGGGGTACTTGTCTGTCATTACTTCCAAGTGACGTGAGAAAATAGAGACATTGCCCTTTTCGTCGCAGTGCACCTGAGCTCGCTGGCCATCATACTTATACTCGCAGCTGAAATCGCGCCCTTGGAGCTTGGTTAACATCTCACCTAGATCGCGCGTGATGCTGCCCAACATAGGTCGTAAGGGTATGTGCAAAGCCAACCCGCACCGTAGCAGAAGCTCATCCGAGATGCCGACTTCCAGGAGACATGGTACGAGATCATTGTAATTAGGTCGGCGAGCAAAACATGCTTTTACTAGCTCTTCGCCTTTTCCATAAACTTCTACTAATGCCTCTTTCTTGAGCTTTGCTAAATCTGATTGGAGCTTGATGTCGAATTGTGCCCCTGGAGGTCTCGACATGAGAAAAGCCCGAGAAAGAGCAATGAGCATAGTCGTTTTGACAGCACCAATGCGTAGATGTTGGCATAGCGTCCGGACCAAATATCTGCTCTCTTCGGCACCCTGAGCATCCTGCAGCAATCTCTCAACAATGCGTTGTTTGAATTCCTGGCTGCCGGTTCCTTTGCTGTTTGCAACTTTCACAAGACTTTCAAAGACACCTTTAATCGTCAATGGTTTTGGTTTACGGAGGGTGAAACTCTGCCGCTTTTTCGCCTCGAAGGCAACATCTCCAGCATCTCCATGCTTATCGTATAGCGCCTTGAGACCAGCGTTATCAAGCATACATACTTTCTTCAATGCCTTCGATATTGCTGAACCACCTAGTCCCAACTCCAGTGATATGTACGGGGGTGATATGGCATTGGTGGCTAGCCATACTGATGGCAACAGGCTCTCCGGATCGCCCTCGATGACAGTCCTCAAATAGTTGACGAGGGTGTCGACTATCTTGATGCGGCTTTGCGTGCTATTCACAAGTACGAAACATCTTGTGAGCAGTCCGTATGAAGCATTGCCGCCTTCAGCAGCCCAATGTCTTTTGAGGTTTGGTACGTGTTTGGAGGGGTCGAATGCCAGAGGGTTCTCATCGAAAGGGACGTTAGAAGATAGGGTATCTCCGGCTGATGCTGCCGATTGTAGAGCTAGGGTATCCTTTTTGCTGGCCAAAACTTCGCTGTCCTGACTGTCCGGACATTTCTCCGTCCTACTCAAGCTCTCGGGTGGCTTCGAGGGGCTGTCGTTGTCACTCAACAGCTTGCCGTTATTGTTTAGGCCTCCTGTACCGATGATTTGCGCTGGAGGGTTCTCATCGAGTTGTCTCTCGACGCTGGTATTTCGATCGCCTCCATCCTGCTTATCCCATTCAGCCTGCAGCTTTCGCGCGAACTCTTCATCCGTTAGAGATTGCGTGCCTGATTCTTGGACTTCCCCATCCTCTGGTCCTCCATGTCCATTGGCATGGTCCTTATTGGAGACTTCACCCTCTGGCTTCTTAGGCCTGTCACCTTGTTGTTTGCTGAAAAAGAAGTCTAAGCTTCCGACCGTTTGGGAGGATGCTTGATGGTTGTTCGTCTTGCGCCTTTTCGTGGGCGTTGGCATCGCCAGCGAGCAGGACCTGGTTGGTACCAATCAACACTTACGGCGCGCATGTTGAGGACTGCCTCATCGCGCTCTTGAACGTCGTCATTATGCAGCAGGGTTTATCTAGTCGCGTCAAGCGCGTCTAAATCTTAATTGGCTACAACTGCCCCTCGTACGACTATGCCGGACTTTATAAGCTCCAGATTAAAGGCCTGGAGCAATTGTCACTGTTCTACTGGCTTAACATGGCCGATGTGAACTATCGGAGTGTGACCGCGCAGGTGGTCGGCGAGGAGCGTGATGCACGAGTGGAAGATTATTTAAATGACAAGTTGCAAAATAGCACGGACTTGTCAAATATTGATACTCTGCTAAAGGATGTGAAGGCTCAGCAGGTTCTGCTCCAGAAGCAGGTATATTCATCACACCTTTGACACAACTATCAGACCTATTAATTCGGCACTAGCTCCAAGATGCAAAATCGTCGCTCAATGAAACCACCAAGGCCTTGCAAACGCACTCTCACGAACTAAGAGAACGAGCCAAAAACCATAAGTCACAGCAAGCGGATATAGACCGCCGTTTGTTTATTGTGACTCGATCTGAGACAAGTGATGATGCTGTTCAAATATTCGACTCCAACATAGAAAATTTGCGAAAGCTAGACGTTGCCCAAGGATATATAGAGCTGCTGACAGAGGTCGAAAATCTTAGCTCAGAAGCACGGCGTAACTTTAGGAAGTCCCCCCAAGCCGCTCTGCAACCTTATTTGAGACTTCAAAATCTCGTCAATGCACTGAAAGAAGCTCAACCTGCCGCCGAAGACGCTGCTCCCCATCTGATCGACCACGTCGACCAAACAGCCCGCTCGCTATGGAAGCAAATGAAAGACACGTTCGCAAGTGACTTTGAAGCGACGCTGAAGAAGATGGGATGGCCCCGAGCGGATATTAACATGGATGAGAGCCTGGAGCGGGAATGGAATGAGGGTGTCAGGAAACTGCTTGAATTGCAAGAACCGGAACTGAAGGCCAGGGACAATCAAGACATTAAAAATAATAGCACAGAAGAACAACTGGTGCTCCTGCCTCTGGAAGTAATGGTAAAACCGCTCGAGCTACGTTTTAAGTACCACTTTGAAGGCGATAGGCAAACGAACCGACTAGACAAGGTTAGCCAACCTAGTCACATTTCCGTATCTAATGCTGAACCACATAGCCCGAGTATTTCTTCTCTCACGTCATCGGCCTTGTTAACGATTATGAGGAATTCTTCACCATCTACCTAGAGCCATTACTCCGCGAGCATTTCAAAAGATCTAACCTAGCCCTGACATCCATTTACATCGACTCTACATCTGCCCTTATAACAGCTTTATTGCCAATGCTTCGCCGTAAGATCTTCGTCTTGCTACCTCGTATATCAAATCAGCCACAGCTTCTGAGTCATCTCATGCACGAGGTCATGAATTTCGACTTTAACATGAGAGATGAATGGGACTATGATGGAGGTAATTCAGTCGAAGGTTGGAAAGGGCTCAGCTGGGAGGTGCTAGTTAAGAAGGGTTGGTTTGGGAGATGGCTAGAGGTCGAGAAAAACTGTATGATTATCTTCGATTCGAATTGCCAGTACTAATGTTAATACAGTCGCACTATCTCGATATCAAAACATCATCGAGGCACCTGAAAGTGATGAGATCGATTATGACAGTGTTGATCCAGGTGCGACTAAGCCTACCTATGCTGCGATTCGAGTCAACGACCTCCTCGAGTCGATAACAGACCGTTACCGGACATTGACCTCCTTGGACGAAAAAATCGAATTCTTAATCAACATCCAAATTACGATCTTCAACCTCCTCCATTCACACTTTCATGACTCACTGCAGGCCTACCTCTCACATGCCGCATTAATCGCTCGCACGGTCCACGGAATCTCAAGGGAGGCGCAAGCTGAGTTGAGAAGCTTTGGCGGGCTAGAGCGCCTTTGCCATGTCTATAGTAGCGCTGAATATCTTGAGAGTAAGATGTGTGACTGGAGCGATGATGTGTTCTTCCTGGAATTGTGGGACGAGTTACAGGATCATGCACTGGCAGACACAGGTAGGATTCTTGTCGGATCAATGAGCCTACAGTATATAGAAGAGCGGACTTCAAGCGCTTTAGGCCACCCTGAAGAATCAGGGACATTGTTCGACGTCACTGCTGGGAATTATCAACGTCTCCGGACACGAGCAGAAGGCAGCATACAAGACATGCTATCCCGCAGCATCCGTGAACTCCTTCGACCTTACGGCAGCGTAAACCTATGGTCGTCGCTATCTTCTTCCGTGCCAAGCAACTCCTTGGCATTGTCGGCAGAGCTAGATGCCACGGTACAGCAATTGAACGAGTATCTTTCTTTTCTCGCCAAGGTGCTTTCACAGGCGCCACTTAGGCGTATAGTACGACATGTTGCACAGGTCATACAAACATACCTATGGGATTCTGTCTTAATGCGGAACACCTTCTCTGCGAGCGGTATAGCCCAGTTTTGGCGCGACATAGATGCTGTTTGGGGTACGATTGATCGCTGGGTCGGGGAGGGGCAAGGTGAGATATTGATGCGAAAGTTGAAGGAAGCATTGATCCTGATGCAACTGCCCGTGGAAGTTGAGGATAGTAATAGTGATGCCAAGGATGTCGGTCCAACATTACGAGAGGTAGATGAAAAGGTTTTCAAGGACCAAGTAGGAGCAAGGGAGGTCTTGGATGAGCTAGGCTTTGAAGTGCTAGAGCTGAGGGATGTGCGGAATGTGCTTCAAAAAATGATAGAGCTGGGGGACTAATCTAGCATGAAAGTGTGTGCTAAATATAATTTTATCTTCCGTTTTGGCGCCAGCGCCAACTGAAAGGAGTCGAAGGTGTCATTGGGTTGATATATTTCTAGCCATTTCCTGGGTACGGTAATTTTGCATCACAGGACAGCGCAAGGGAGTGTGGAGTCCCGGCGTGGGCCCTACATCTCTCACCCAGATTGGTACGCCTTCTTAGAGATGTGGCAGCCATTCGTTGCGGGCTATGCGCAGTATGTAGGGTAGCGAAGGGATAGCTAGATGCGTTCAAGCCTTGCGCCACCGCATCTGCCGCTAGCCGCTGCAGCACAGCCCCCATCTGCACGAGGCGTGGTATTGCATCTCGACTATCTTAGCTGCATATGTTGTGCAGTGGGGTCAATGGCAGCCCGATACGAGCAGCCCTGGAGCTGAATGCGGCAGCTTTACCATCTTTAGCAGGTCCTTGGTGGCGTGAACCAACGACGACTTCTTCCAGCTAAAGGAACGATGGTGTCATGCGAGTACTTTATGACTAACCGATAGCTCTGCATACACCATCTCTTTACTTGCAGGAGCCCCACACTGACAATTTCCCGGTTTTTGTTGCGCAAAGGTTGGGCATCGGGTTCTTTCAATGGTTGACATGTTGACTTTTACGACTACCTGCTACCACTAGTCGCAGCCTTTGTGGTGTGTTATTTTCTCTCTAGAGGGGGTTGACCTCTTCTGGCCGCGTGGATGTGAGTCTGGCCTTACGATTGGATCTTGTGCGACCAAGCTCGGGTCTGGTATTACCCAGTAGAGCATGATGGAGGCTATAGCTGCAATATCTAGCATTGCGGGCATCCTCAGCTTACTATGTCAGGCCATTGACAACACCACAAAGCTTAGAGACTTCCTATCAGAAGCTTCATCTGCTTCAGAAACAGCGGGCCAACTTCTGCATGATCTTGATTCTCTTCTTCAAACACTCGACGCTGTTAATAGCTTAGTCAAATTGCTACCTCTGGAATTCCAGAATTCGAATGTCGTATCACTACACCTCCGCATTGAAGCCTATACTAAAGATGTCTTTCATTGGTTCAAGGTGGCAAAGGACATACGTCCGGCGCAAAATGGGGCAAAAGCCTGGTTTAAAAAACTTTGGATTGCTACTAATATAAAGTCCATAAAAGAGATCCGCGTTGAATTAGACAGACACAAAGAGAACATCAGTCTAGATTTGACAATACTTGGCAGGTATGCTCGTCTTTTCGCTGTTTGTCTTTTTACATTTCCTTACTTAATTATAATTTTCAGAACACTGGATATCTCTTCAGCCGCGCACATCAAGGAGGTTGAGCGTGGTACTGCAGCATCACTGTCAATGATCGAAGAGCAAAGTTCAATTCTCGAAAGAATTGAAGCCTACACAGAGAGAGGCATGCAAGAATCTACCGCCAGCGCGAGGAGCCTGCAAAGCATAGCGACCTCCCTTTCAAGACTGGAGTCGTTGACATCTTCTGCCGCTAGGAGCTCACTGGGTCGGAAGAGGCGAGAGATTGGAAGTCCACGGGCCAAAAGCTGGAGTGGGAGCAAGCGCGGAGATTCTGGATACTATTCTATTCGACCGAGGTCGGGTAGTTTAACCATGTGTAAGAGAGTTTCAAGTACCAGCGCGGGTGATTTGCCCCCGGCGCCTCGTGTATCTGACGGAAAAGTTTCCATGCTGCAAGATGGGTGTATCTCTGAAGCCTCATGGGAGTCACAAAGTCTGGCTGGAGAAGCGCGAGAAGACGAAAATATGTGTTCCGTCGAGTTCAAAAAGACACCTGATGCATATCCCGAACCGTGCCTGCCGATTTTCAAGGAAAAACAGCCACCGAGTCTTGATCTACAGACAGACCGTTCACTGCACGAGCAGTACCGTCTATTCCATAAGTTGACGCAGCGTTTCACTGAGACCCTATATCCACGCGATGTGATCGAATATATGTATGTGATCCAGTTAATTAAAGATTACGAAAACAAAGTCAATGTTCTCAACTTGCTCCACTTCGGATCGAACATGCACGAATTAGTCCTCCTACTCCCGGATCGCCCTGTGGAGAGCGATTTATATGTTCTCCGCCAGGAACGCGACGCTCTGCAAAACCGACTTAAGGCTTTGCGTGATAATCTGCAAAATTTACGGATGCGCTGCATTTCGGAAGGATATGCGCTTTATGATATCGATCATCGATTTGGACTTTTAGAGCCCATCGACGCAGGAGTCAGGCCCGAAGACAGAGATCCTAATTCCAACCTTATCCAATCAACGCCTCAAACAGCTAGCGAAACTTTGGCGTATGAAGTTCGGAAAACCAACTCCAGGCTTCTAGGAACCTGGTCCAGTAATCGAGACCGAGTAAACCGCTGGTTGCTACATTGTCTACAGGCCGACGACGCGCAGGCACAGCTCCACAAATCTGTACTTGCAGAGCATCCTGCGGACGATACTGACTGGGCGAGGCAGTTATTGGGACATTGGTATTGGGATGAAGCGGCTACTGGTGGAGAACTTCAGCTCTCCCTTTCTGTTGGTGCGGTGCACAGTCATACTGCCGAGAGTAATGCTTTCGACAATGACTCGCCAATGTCTGATATCCGATCATCCAACAAGCAGGCTCTGCATTGGCCTTTCCTCTCCTGAGTAACTTCAACTCCTGCGCCGCCTGATGGCATGACACGCCTCAGTGTGTAAGCGAGAAAAAAGGTGTTCGAATGAATTAGGATGAGTCATCCTGAAGGTAATCGTTTTATCAGAGGCGAGAAAAGCTCGCATGAAGTCGGTCAGTAATGGTAAGGAGGATGAGAACCGAATGATGAAGCATGGAAAATTGACAGAAAAGCGTTTTCCAGGCGCCCGAAACATGCTGTATTTTCAAGTGTTGGCCTAGTGGGGGTTGTATGTCAGATTATATTTTGCGTGTATATCACGATCACGTACTGGAAGAGCTTAGCTTGCCGACTAATCCAGTGGGGATTGGCCAGTAATTATAATAATTAATGTACCTGCTGTTTCCGGAGCTACATTTGGTAACCCTTCAGCGCTTATCTGTTCCTATACATTGTGATGAGGATTGGCTCCTATCATTGACGACTCCGCGATGTCAGCTCTGAGATCCGTCTGATATTCATAGACTTGCGTTTCAAACCCTATGCTCGACGGTCTCGGCTTCTAGGGACTTAGTCTCGTGTGTAATGAATTGGTGTAAAAACCTTAAATCTAAATTTCACTCCCTCCAGTCAAGAGACAATTATATCAAGACATACTCAAGGACTCGTTGATTGACTGAATGTCAATACCGACCGGCGTGAATATGCTACTTCTGAAAGGTAGTCGAACGAGCCAGCTCCGTACAGTGATGAATACAGGAGGGGCCAACGCTTTATAGAAGCTCAGTTAGATATAACAGGCGTCTGTCCATCCCACCGGCTATTCTCGACAGCATCAAGCATGAAAGCAGCAACACTCTTCCTACTAATCATCCACCCAGCACCTTGACCCTCATTGCCGAATTCCTTTACGTCTCTTTTCTCCCCATTACCCAGGCCGACAGCGCGCACATCCACCCACATTAACGCCGGGTCTTTACTTGATTCGGCTTCGAGAGCCTGCTGTACCGCATAATGGTCATCGAACGCGATCTTCAAATTAGAATGAGCTATAATCCAGTTGAACCACCATGGTCTAGTAGCCTTGCTACTCCCAACACCCACTGTCCCCAGCGCCACAATCTTCTTGACACCGTATTCTTTCATCACAGTCACGCAGTTACGGACAGAATCTGCCATAAGATTGGCTGGTGCGGTAGGTTTAGCCCATGGATTATCGCTTGTGCGGCCGTTGTTCAAGGTCGATACGACCGCTTTGATGGGATCGGACTTAGGGGCACTGGCGAAGGCTTTGGTGACGTCTTCTTTGGAAAGCGAGGAGCCAGTGGTAATGGAGACATTGTGGGCGTAGGTTGCGAGAGTTTCGGGCCTTCGTACAAGAGCGGATATGGTGTGGCCTCTCTGCAGAGCTTCAGAGATGACAGCGGTGCCAGTACGACCATTGGCGCCTAGAAGCAGGATACGCATGGTGATTACTGAGCTCTGAGAAGTGCTATGAGTCAATTTGTTAGGCTTCTTAAGTAAGATAGCTTGGGATCAAGGCGGTCGAAGTCGAATCCTTGTGCTTTCTTCAGCAGCTTTAACTATTGGCAGACCTCGAGCTTTGAGTAAGATAACAAAATACATAGCGAAAGGTCCAATAAATAGAGGTCTTGTTCAACTCAGGAAGCAAGATGTTGGACGTGATTGCCACCGGATGTTGATATCAAACCGAGCGGCTCTCGGAGCTGGAACTAGCCGGGGGAACATCGGCGGACCGATAAGGATCTGCCAAGACTCTGGGCCAATCTGGGTTAGAATTATGTATCCGATCCGTCACCCATATTTTCCACGCAGCTTGGACAATGCCCAAGGAGCATCGGAAACGAGGTCGACGAGAAGAAAAGAAACGGAAGCGGGAGGAAACAGAATATGAGGTACCAGCAAAGAGGCAGAAGTCTCAGGAGGCAGAAGAGGTGGAGGGAGCAACTGAGAACATGAACGAGAATATAGACGATAATGGAGCTGGCTATATTGAACCTTACACGTCGAACCTAGGACTTGGAAACCTTCCATACTATGGGATACTCGATGAAGAAGAGCAAGAGTACTTCAAGAGGGCAGATTCTATGCTGGAGGTCAATCAGTTTGCAGATCCGGAGGAACGAAATCTTTTTCTTGCGAATGTTTACAAGGAAGCAAATGGCAAGGAGCTCAAAATTGCCAACAGTCAGTCATGCTCGAGACTTATGGAGAGGTTGATATCGTTGTCCACGCCAAGCCAGTTAAAGGCCCTATTCCAGAAGTTTAGTGGACAGTAAGTCTATTTATTGCCGACGCACAAGCCTGGTCTAAAACCTACAGCTTTCTGGCTCTGGTCCAACACAGATTCGCTTCTCATTGCTGCGAGGCACTATTCCTGAAGGCTGCCCCGATCGTCACCCAAGAATTGATCGCACCGTTAGGCGAAGAGGATCAAGATAGACACAGCGGGGATGTCTACGTCTCAATGGAAAATCTTTTTTTATACGCATTCAATGAGCTTGAGGGCAACCTTGGATATTTAATGACGGATCAATTTTCCTCGCATCCTCTCCGAGTTCTCCTGCTTGTGCTGTCAGGAATGCCACTCGCGAGTGTGGAGTCGTCGTCGCTTTTGCAAAGCAAGAAGAAGGAGCATGTCTCTATATCTGGCGGGAGCCCAAAATTTAACGAAGGAGATAATAGACCCCGGACCGTGCCAGATTCATTTAGTGATACGGTGGACAGAATGATTGCTGGGACACTGGCAGGCCTTGACACAACGTCCCTCAGAGCCTTAGCCACTCACCCTATTGCGAATCCCGTCTTGCAGCTCTTGTTGGAGGTTGAATTAACTAGGTCTGGAAAACAGTGTGCCAAAGATCCCATGTCACTGTTTCGAAAGCTTTTACCGGATGATCCATTGGAAGCAGATACGGAAAGTGCTGCCTTCATCAACAGCTTGGCCTACGATACAATTGGCTCACGACTTCTGGAAGCCATTATCACCCACGCCCCTGGAAAGACTTTCAAAGCCCTGTATAAATGCTCTTTCAGCGAAAGGCTCGAATCTTTTGCCAAGAATGAAGTTGCTGCCTTTATAGCAATCAAGATTATTGAGCGCCTTAATAAAGAGGATCTGGAGACTGCTCTAAATCAGATATGCCCGCATATCGATACATTAATCAAGCGCTCGCGTACGTCGGTCATTAAAATGCTAATTGAGAGATGCCGAATACGGCAGGTCGATACAAACCTTATCTCAACCGCCCTAGAACATGCTTACGGTGAAGAACCAGGAAAGAGACTGATATTAATGCTCAAAGTAAGCGAAACGCCTAACTCCGATATGGCGGAAGACCGCAGACTACGACTGGATGCTCAGGACAGCACCAAAGTCTATGGATCTTTGCTTGCTCAATGTATGTTGGAGTCACCTGGTCCGCTGCGCGAACTTATTTCCGAAGAACTACTCGTGATGGAGAGCCCTTTGTTATTCAGTGCAGCCAAAGATCGAACAGCTTCTAGGGTCCTGCAGAACTCTCTGACTTGCTCAGAGCAAAGCCCAAAATTTCGTCGAACGTTTATACCGCGCTTCTATGGTCACATCGCTGATCTAGCGGCTGATCCTGTTGCTTCGCATGTTATTGACTCAATCTGGCAGGCAACTGAGGGTCTCACATTCATCAGGGAGAGGATTGCGGATGAGCTTGCTCAGCAAGAAGCGTCGCTACGTGCATCTATTCCAGGTAGAGCAGTATGGCGGAATTGGAAAATGGACGTTTACAAAACGAGGAAAAAGGAGTGGCTTAATGGTGCAAAGGAACAGGACGGACCCACCAAAACCGGCATAGAGCTTGCCAGGCAGCGGTTCGCAGCTAATAAAAGTACCGGTCAGCACAAGTCTTCTAGGTTAAAAATACCTCAACGGCGAGCTGTTGGTCAGGGTAAAACTTAGTGCATGAAAATTATGATTTCGGCACTATCCGACTGCATGACGATGACGAAAAACTGGCTAATGGCTTAGCGGGAAAATATCAATAATGACTGCTGCTTAGCTGTAGCATGTACTCAACACTCCTTATACCAAAATCCGTGACTTCGCATACGTTACATTGTTTATTTATCTTTGTGGATATACCTATCTTTTAAAACAATGTCTTACCAGAAAGAAAGCATTCCCCGTCGCCCAGCTGAAAAGCAAGCTACTCCATCTCGCGCTGACGAAGTGTCTACTGTTCGTATTTTCCTTTGTATGAATTACTTTTGATAAATATCAGTTCTTTCCCGTCCATCAACTGCGTTTGCGTGGCTGACCCAACGCAAAGCTTCTGAAATCTGTGCAAGATCTCGTAATTCCATTCATACGTTCTGCAGATGAAGATGCAGCTGCCAAAAGAACGGGCCATGGCCTCTCTACAGAGGGTGGTGGCCCCCGTACTGCACTTGTCGAACATCACAAACCTCATAAGTTGGCCCAACTTATGGACCTATACCTGCCGGAGACTGGTTTGGCAGAGGCCGGTTTTCTGAAGCAAGCAGAACAGGTCCTCCAGTACTCTGTAAACACCTGGGATCGTGGGTTTATGAACAAGCTCTACGCCTCAACCGACGCCCCTGGCCTGGCTGCAGAGCTCATTATAGCAACCCTCAACACCAATGTCCATGTCTACGAAGCCTCTCCTGCTCTTACCCTCATTGAAAAGCACACCGCCCGCGCCCTTGCCAACCTCTTCGGCCTCAATGGCGCTCACGCAGGCGGTATTTCTGTTCAAGGAGGCACTATCTCCAATACCACCTCCATAGTAGTCGCGCGCAACACGCTCTACCCTGATACAAAGACGCACGGCAACGCCACTCAAAACCGGAGACTCATCCTCTTCACCAGCGCCCATGGCCACTATAGCATCGAAAAAGCCGCCCAAATGCTCGGCTTCGGCTCTTCCTCCGTCATACCCGTTCCCGTCGATGGGAAAACTGGCAGCATGGATGTTGATGCCCTCCCCTCGCTAATCGAGAAAGCAAAAAAGGAGGGAAACACACCCTTCTACCTCAATGCCACAGCTGGTACTACCGTCCTCGGTTCGTACGACCCAATTCGTGCGCTTGCAAAAATATGCAAAGAACACAACATATGGCTGCATATCGACGCCTCTTGGGGCGGTCCAGCAATCTTTTCCCCAACCCACAAGCACAAATTGAACGGCAGCCATCTCGCCAACTCCATAGCCATCAACCCACACAAAATGATGGGCGTGCCGCTCACGTGTTCATTCCTGCTTGGAGCCGACATGCGCCAATTTCACGCTTCAAATACCTTGCCCGCTGACTACCTCTTCCACTCGTCTGGTCCAGCATCTAGTGAAGAGGTGTATGATCTGGCGGATCTGACACTACAATGTGGCCGTCGCGGCGACAGCTTGAAGCTTTATCTCAGCTGGGTGTATTATGGAAGCGAAGGGTATGCGACGCAAATCGACGCTGCCTTCGAGACGACGGCCTACCTCGCCGGCCTTGTCTCCGAACAGAAAGATTTGGTGCTTGTGAGCGAAAATCCGCCGCCATGTTGTCAAGTATGCTTTTACTATGCGAAAGACGGCATATTGAAGGAGAGTGCGGAGGAGAATGGAAGGGTTACGAGGGATATCACCCAGGAATTGGTGCCAAGAGGATTTATGATTGATTATGCGGGAGGGGATGAGAGAGGTGCATTCCTGAGGGTTGTGGTTAGTAGGGGGACAGGAAGGGGGACTGTGGAGGGATTGGTTGAGGCAGTAGGTGATTTAGGCGCGAAGGTGTGGGAGTGAATGCTGTTAGGGTAATGTGAATGGGGACAGTGAATATTTTGTGTATTCACAATCCATAATCTATACAATATATCAAAATATAGACTTGATTGTTTAGGACGAGTGGCGCACATAATTTGAAAGTCTTGAAATCACTTCGCATGCTCAGGTCCCTCTGCTAATTGGCAGGACTGCACAGTCATCAGCCCTGGGCTAACCTATTTGAGGTTTTCGAGACTTACAGCATCGAATGTCGTAGCGAACTTACCGTTTGTCAACCGTGTGTCAACTATATGTCAACTATGTGACAACCGTTTCTCAACCGTCTGTCCACGGTATGCTCACGGTTGGTCACTTATGCGTCAACTGTCGGTTAACTTTCTTACAACAGCACATCAACAATCCATCCACAGGCAATCTGTGCGTAATACATGATCATTTGATAACTGGAGCAAGTTCTGCTCGTTCACCTTCTTGGTGGTTGATGGTAGGGAAGAGAACGAAGTTCGAACCATGCATAAGGGTTCGACTTCTAAGGTAGGATGCTGGATAAGGGGTAAAGAGACCTCGGCTCTTATGGCGGACGTTAATTGCTAGTACAACAAAACTAAACTAGAAGTACAGAATCGATTTTCCTAAAATTTTGACGAATTTTGCGTTGAATACCCTTACTCCACGGGTATGCCCTTAAACATTGTTCCCATGTCTACCCCGTACATGCCCCAAAGTGCCTCCCTAAGCACCCCCCCGAGTACCACCATAGCCCTTCCCAAACACCCCCGATCAAGAAAGCTGACTATTTACTAGCGTTTAGTCAGTACCTACATAGAGGATTATCTAGGGGCATAGTTAGTATTATGAATGGAATCGGGCTGCGCTACTGCGCCAAACAACCCCCTTGGATCTGGCTTTTCATGAAAGTTAGGGGCCACATATGGGGGATTGTTTAGAAGGGTTCACCTACTTTCGAGTTAGTATTTAATAAAAACCCTCGGTCCTCCCCGAATTGGACCTCTAAGGTGATGCGCCCCTGGGCCGAGGTTGCCCTAAGAACCCAGTAATGGCTGGCCCGGGCGCATCACCTTAGAGGTCCAATTCGGGGAGGACCGAGGGTTTTTATTAAATACTACACCGAAAGTATCAAGTGGACACACCTATCAAGTAGACAGCCCCGTGAGGCTGGACCTAAAGCTGGCTAAACTGCCCCCGAGAATGCCCTAAAGCTAAGACGCTCGGGGACCACTCAGGGACTGTCTCGAGGGTCTCTTTGGGGGCTCTTTTAGGGCCCGCTTCAAGCAGCTCTAGGTTCAGCCCCATAGGGCTGTTCACTTGATAGGTGTGTCCACTTGATAGGTGAACCCTTCTAGGGGTTATTTCTCTTACGAACTAGCGTTTCAGCGTTTTAGTAGTGATCTAGTGACGATGATTTCGGGGAGAACTTAATTCCGGACGCATCCTACATACCACCCAAAGTTTCTGCCAAAGATCTAGCTAGGTGATGATTGGTGGGGTGTTTAAGGGGGAACTCACGGGTATGGAAATTCAGGAAATACTTCTAGTTTTTGTGGGTTGGATTGTCGTACTTTCAACTTTCGTCCGCCATACCTCTGGGGACTAAATCCATCGCCTAGGGGACAAAACCTAGGGTACCCTCTAAGGCGCTCTGCGAAGGGCACCCTCACTCGCGATGTTCAACCAGAGCTGCCCTGAAACCCGCCCGAATCTCCTGCAGTTCTTGTCCAATATGATCGCCATTGGCCAGGAATCCCGGAACCCCTGTAATCCACGATTTTTCTGGCATCAACGATATGCTAGATCTTCGCGGAAAGCGAGCGACGCCCATGTTGATAAGATGGACGGTCATCAATAATCTACTCGCGTGCCTTGATAAAACAACGTTGTCAAATTCATACCCTTGATTCGCATCTCCAATATTCAAAATACGCTTTGAAAGAAGGGCGAGTCCAACTCTACCATAAACGCAACAACTCCTCACAGCTCCATTAAGCTACCATTCCTCACCACCACAGACACGCTCTACGCCATGACTCCCGCGCCATTCTCTCACATCTACTTCCCCCCTCCTACGCTCCCTTCCCATCAACCTTCCTCTCCATCCCCTCAATCCACTTCTTCGTTTTCTTCTTCGATCGCGGCGCCTTCTCCCCGACAGCCACCTGCTCATGCTTTTCCTTTTTCTCAACCCATTTTGTCAACTGGGGCTTAGATGAGGAGTCGCCATGGGGCTCATGCGTCTTCGTTGAGTATGGATAGCGTGAACTGCATTGATGGTACTGTCTTAATTATGGTATTTTTAAACGAAGGGGGGAGAGAGACTGACGACATGATTGGGCCTTAGTATGGGACCTGCTTTGGGGGAGTCTATTGTTGGAGACTTGGGCTTGTGGTTGCAAGATATTTGGCTGCTTGGAGGATGGAGTGAAGTAAAGTGCCAGGAGTTTGGAGAGAACAAGCCAGACAACCTAGAAGTGCAGCCAAATATGTTTTAATACTGCTCTTGAATGTCCTTGTCGAGAAAGATCTGGGAGATATTTATCTTCCCATCTCCAGGGCATGGAGAGGCTTACCATATGTTCTCCTATTGTTTATGCTTTCAAAAGCGGACTGTATGCTTTCCAAGTGCGGACTGAAGGCATTGAAAGATGGTGTACAGCCAACTGTCCACGATGGCTAGGCGTGCCTGTGATTTGAGTCCGTCGTTCATGTTGTGCTATTGCTTTTTCTACCATGTTTGCTGAGCCCTGTTGTTACCTTCCATTCACCATTGCATTGTGCTCTGAGTCCGTCTCCCGTACTGTGGTACGAACTTTCATACCCGTGTGCTGCGTCCTGCGGTTTGCCTGCCATGCACCACGTTATTTTGCTACTGCCTTTCCAGCCGTCTGTACTCGAGTCCTGCGGTTGCCTGCCATCCACCACATTATTGTTCTAGGCATTATCGTACCCTTGTGATGAGTCCTGCGGGCAGTTGCCTGCCATCCACATTGTTTTGGTACTGCTTTTTCAACCGTCTGTGCTCGAGTCCTGCGGTTGCCTGCCATCCAGCACTGCGTTTTGCTACGCATTCTCATGCCCGTGTGCCGAGTCCTGCTGTTGCCTACCAACCCACCACCCACCTCGTTGCTCACACGGAATCGATCTTCTGCCACGTCTTTCTTAGCTCGAGGCGTCAACTTCGGAAGGACTGAGTCTATGATATCTTACATGCAGTGAGGTCGGTTCCGTAGGCGCTGTTAAAATCTAGTGTAGTCCTTCTGCAAGCTATTATTGCGGCAATGGTAAAAGAATAGAGCATTGCTTGTGCATGTAGATTGAGGACCTGACAAGTTGACTGCTGCAAAATCGTCCAAAAATCTGCTTTGGGGGGTTCGTAGGCCTTGGAGAACGGTAAGCACGTCTATTGGCATTCATACTTATTGTCTAACAGGATGGTGGGCATACCCTTACCGCTTGAAAAGTCTGCCGAATGCGAGTTCGCTACACTACGCTCCATCTAACTGCACAACTTTGCTTTACCCTGTGGTGATGCAGCATCATACTTCTGCTGGGAGGAATGATGGCATAGGAACCAGCTTTTGGCTCGAAGCTGCAATGGGCACTCGGATTTGTGTCACTAATGAAGGAGGACTTTGTAGACATCAATGGACTCTTGTTACGAAATATGTTACCTCATCTTTCGAGCATATTGCAAATAGACCAATCTTAAGAAGATGAGCGTATGTTATATACCTATATAGATGAAATAAACGGTCCAGCCTGAGATACTCGATCTCTACAAATGAATGAAGTGCTAGGCTAGCGAAAAAATATTCCAACACGCCTGCTCCTTTTCTCAGGATCCTGCCTATCCAATAACCTGGAAACTCCATGCTGAGTCTCGAGATGCTTAGCCAAATTATCTGTTCGCATCAGGGTGGACTTGCAGCCTGACTCAGGACACTTGAGCGCAGCCTGCGCACTATGTATTCGAGAAGTTCGCATGTGACGTTTAAGATTGGATCGGCGATGCTGCGGTGTGCCTGTGAATGTTGCTCCACAGGATGAGCAGTGTGTCGTCTCAGAATCTGGTATCGGTAAGGAAGGTGACAATGGTGATATAGGCGTATTTGTAGGCGATCCGAGCAAGCCACCGATGGTATCATCCTCCGAAGCACTCGTGAGAGTCCAAGATGTTAGGCTCGTCGGCGAAGAATTAGTCATAGTAAAGTTAGTACTTGAGATCGGTGAAGCAGGTGAGACAGGTGCTGTCGAATACGGCCGAATGACTGCTAACACACTGGCGTTAGGCCAATGATTGGTCGAAGAGGAGATCCCCTGAGAGCCATCCAGCTCGAGAGATACCTCCAGAACTTCTCGCAGCTCGTCAACATAGGATTGTTTGCGCCAATCATGCCAGGTGTCAACACAGAACCATGTCTCCTCATTCCAAGATGGGTTAGATGGTTTCATTGCCTTGTCGCATAAACTAGCAACCACATCACAATAATTCTCATAGATCAATAGCGATTTCGAGATCCGCTACACCATTGTTAGCAGGTGACTCGAAGCTATTACTGCGTGCTTACCTTGCCGCTTAAGAGCAATGAGACCTCAACGTCACGTGGATTCTGCAACAAGCCATTGCGTAATTGATTTTCGATGTCGATCACCTGATCGCGAAATGCCTCGATGCCTCTATGTTGTTGAAGAGGTTGGGTGATTGTCTCGATCATATGCTCGACAATGGGCGCCCTGTTTTGCGCGTTCGAAACCATTGCACCGGGGAGGAATTGGGAATTTCTTTCGATAATGGCCACTTCTTTGTAACCTGTCGTTCTGATTAGCCAAGCTATACCAAGAAGGTAAAATTGGATTTGACATGCCGTTAAGGAATTCTACACAATTGCGGATAATTTTCCCATTCTTCAGAATATCCATAAACCTCATTGTGGACCCATCTGCCAGATCTTGCTGGTTTTCGATGTAACCAAGGGCTGGGCCTACATTAGTAATGAGCGGTGTCTCGAAAGAAAGCTCGGGTTGCCACCAAAGATCCATAACCAATAGGAAGGCTGCCTGGTCATCCTGGCCGCTCAGCGAAAGTTTCCAATTAAGCGCATCCTGGAAGAAGGTGCTCCAACAGTATGAGCCGTCGTCCCTGTGCAGAATGTATGCAGCTGCAAAGCCAACGTGCATTAAAGCGAAAACCTGCACAAAGTCCCTCGGAACGTTGTCACATAGACATTGTTCGAGGCTCCTAAGGCCCTCAGCGAACAGTTCCCGTGGAGAGAATCCAGCACATCGGCGATGGAGGTCCGGGTCCAACAGTAGTCTTTGCATCCATTCGTTGTTCACAACCTTAACCAGATCTCGGAGCTCTTCTACTTGAGTCCGCGTTGATCTCGAGTGACAATCCCCGAGTCCAACACAAGATGCATGTGATTGATCATCATTGAAGATATTCTCATCTGTGTTCATCAAGTCGCTTGACCATTGCTCAGCTGAGGCGAGTGACAAGGCATGCGATGACCTGATATTGCTGCTGCTCGTCACGATACTTGAGGTAGTCAGTGCTATCAAGGGCTCATTATCTCTTCTTAGCTTTAAATGCTTTGGTATCAGAAGAGGATCCGGTGGGTTGCTCAGACGCCATCTAGCCGTAAGATTTTCGATCGGTGACACTGGAGACACAGGATTCGAAACTGGGCTTCCAATCCATTGGAATGACGTAGCATTATCTTCTGTCCCTGATTGATTGACGCCTACCGGGAAGGTCGCTCTGGCTAGAGGCTTCGAAGCGGTTGTCAAGTTAGAGTCAGGATCGGGTAATTGAAAGGATCCGTGGGATTCCGATGCCGCAAGTACGGTACCTCTATCGAACTTCGGTGGGGACGCAAAGGTCATACGGCTGCCAGGTAGTTCTATGCTCGGCTCGGCCATCGACAAATCACACAGTTCGTGCATGGCATTTGTAGCATCGCTAGAGGCGCTTACAAAGGACGCTCCCTGGAAATCGGGGAACCCATATGCAGACGGGTCATACATCTCATGGATGCCGGCTAGATCAAGCGCCAAAAGCTGGTCGTCTGGCCACGCGTCTCGTGCTTTAGCCTCAAAACCTCTCCACAGCGGTCTTGCTATCTCTGGATTGGCTTGATCTTCTAAAATTCGCCACTGTCAGTATCCAGAGCCCTTCTATTCCGGGCAACTTACTGAAATCCTCCCTAGCAGGCTTTCGTCGACCAAACCGACTGAAGAAGCTGGCAGCTCGGTACAACTTTGAACTTTTCCTACGTATCATAGGCTGCTGATTCACCTCACATGATTTATCACATTCTAGGAATTTTTCTGGATGCCTGCAGAAAGGACACCAATACCACCCGTCCCGGAGTCGAGGGCACGTTTTGACGTGTTCGACAGTTGCTGAGATGCTCTGAAAGGATTTACGGCACCACAACATAGGACACATTATGAGCTCTTCGACTTCCAGATTCGGTGAATTTTGACGAGGACCTTCAACCCAATCCAAGAAGCCGGCCTCGCAAGCATGCGGTGTCAGTACCCTAAGCGCGCTTTCACCAGAGTACTGATGAAAATAGAGGCCCAGCCTGGTGATGAAGGTCAATAAGAGGCATAATGTTGACTTGAATTGATGCACACTTACGCACAGGGTACTCCACGTACAGAGATTTGGTCGTTGGTTCCGCACATGTTGTGAGGGAAATGCTCGTCCGAATTTCTTCGACGTACGAAGGAACTCCCTAGCTCATGCCCTCTTAAAGGCCAAATTTCTCTTCTCGCAAGGTTCCAGAGCCAGCTGCATTACGTCGTCTGAGCAGATCCGACTCGCCATAGATTGTAGGTATTAGCCGCAGGAGCAGCGGACTCTCCTATCAAAGCTCGGCGGAGCCCAGATGCATGCAGGGTGGAAGAGAGGAATTACATATCGGGAAGACTCCTAACTTGGAAGTTCGTAAGCAAGACCACAGGTTGAAGCTTTGCTGCCTGCTGTTAGCTTTGGTGCCTGATGCTATAAAGATTACGTGGCGGAGTTGCCGAAATGATGAGAAATCCGGACGAAGCATCGAAAATGGAGGGATTTGCACAAGGCTGAGAATTGGGGGCCGATATTTCCCCATGGAAAGGGTAAATATACTTAGATCCAGGCCGCGTCAAGGTGACCGTGTTCTGGCCTTCTCAGGATAACGCCCTGCTTGTAAGGTAGTGTCGGGGCGCAGGGGAACAAAACCGTCTCCTTTAGCTTTTAATCACTTGCAGGGACCCTAATTGCTGGTTGGATGAGATATGGACTTCCTGCGGCCAACGATTGTCTCTCGATGGCCGATCTAGAGCTTGAATGACCTAGCTCTGCAAGCCGCACCAGTCATGAGAAACATCGAGAAGGCAGTCACTCAGCCAAAAATAAGGCAAATCACGGCCATCGCTGTTCTGCTAGTGTTATGCATTGTTATCTGCAGGTTCGTCACTTGTTCAACTGAGTCCCTCGGCTACCACCGTTGATGTGTGCCCCAAAGCGTAGGCGGAGGGGCATCTTGAGCGACAATGGTGTCGATAAGGAAATTTCTAGGCCAACGAGAGAATAGTCCTGCTGAGTCCTTCGGTAGCGGGGAAAGTCCGTTTCAATAACACGCGATTATTCGCTATTCCCTTGGTTCAGCCTTATTGCAATTCTATACGGCAATCGCTCCTTCGGCATTCGAAGGCTATGCGGGACCGATGACACTCTCCGCATAGTAGGCCGCATGGTAGGCCGCATGGTAGGTCGCATGGTAGGCCGCATGGTAGGAGTGACGGAGGCGAAGGAGCTTTTGACAGATGTGGATAATCTTGTAAAGCTTGTCGTTCGTCGCAAGACACTGATCGTGATCCTGCAGTACTCTAATTGACGAAGTCCAGGCAGCGGCCAATTGATCACTGCACGGTCCCACCATCGAATAGAAAGGCTAGAAAGTTAGCTATGTTTTGCGAAGAAGAAATAGAACGAAGATTAATAGATAATCATAGAGCAACGCTACAGCACAGCCTGTGCTGCCATCATCATGTGTGAACAGCGAGGCACTATCATATGGTCCTACGGACTACTACTTGGCAGACCACCATCCTCGTCAAGCTCACCGTATCAATGGCTGTATGCTGCACATCTACCCCTCAACTACTTGAGCAAAGATTAACGAGCTTGAGAGACCCGATTCCGCATTTGGTGACAAAGTCGCAAAACATTTGGACTCGCTTGAGCATAGACTCCACTGTCCCTGGAGTGATTGGTCCTGAGTTGACAAACCACCATGCAATGTGAGAAATGATAGCCAGATGGCGACATTTGATTGGCACAGCTCGAAGCTTCGCAGCGAAGTTTCCCCATGCCGCACAGACCCAGCAATTGGGGAAGACTTTGCGAGCCAATGTGGCTGCATGTCCGTCTCCACTGGCTCTTGGGTATCTGGATATTGATACGATTAATCTTGACTTTCGCTAACGACCTTTGAGTGCCAAGAGCCTTGTAGAGAGGTGCCTACGTAGACAACGCCAGCTTCGGGGCGCCCTAAAATTCAAAGATCCCCTAGATACCTCTAAATCAGCCGAAAGCACCCGTTAAGCAGCAAAGTCTAGGCTCTATAGCAACCTGAAGCGAGAGGCATACTCCAGAAGGCTTATCTAGATTTAGGGTTAGGGCTTTACGAAAACGGTTAGTGAAAATTATGATCGATATCCCACAAGCATCGGCCAATTTCCGCGACGTTCCCAGCCCTCGAAGCAAAAAGCTCTGGGCATGGACCAGCCAGTCGTACATAAAGGCAGTTGCCACTGTGGGAAAGTCACTTTCTCAATCCTGCACCCCCCAAAACTTTCAATCAGCGAATGTAATTGCAGTATCTGCTATATGAAAGGTTCCGCTCCACTCTCTTCCGCTGATATCCCTATTCTCTGCCCTCTTCCGCTGCTACCCTATTCCCCTACCCCCCTACCCCACTCACCCCCTCCACCCCCAACCCAAACCCTACTTACCTCTCGCCCTAGGCTTCCTCGGCCTAATCATCCGTGCCTCCGCTCTGCTCTCCCTAGAGGGAAAACAGCATCTCACAGAATACACCTTCAACACCGGCACCACCAAACACTGGTTCTGCCAAACCTGCGGAATCTCCCCACTGACTATTCCAAGAAGCTTTCCGGAAGGGTATAATATCAATTTTAGATGTTTGCAGCGGGAGAACGTGCAAGAGGTTGAGGTGACGCCAAGGGATGGGCAGCATTGGGAGGAGGAAATGGGGAAGGAGGAGGGGAGATGTGGGAGGCCGGTAGGTGAGGGGTGATGAGAAGGAGAGTTTGTTATTGAATGTTGTTTCATGAAGCGGAAAATTTCAATGATTAGTGATTAATGTGCCTGTTGGACCTCAATTACATCCCCTCCATAACAAATCCTCAACACCTTGCTACGAGAAAAGCCCCAGTCCATCCACCATCCACAATTCCGAGCCAGCTCATAATAGATTATGCGAAGTTGTTGTATGTCAGCCTAACATCAAATCAGCACTCAAATTCTCATCTCAATCTCGCCATCATATGTCACAAAGAAGAGCTATGACTTACAAAGACAAAAACAACCGATATCCCTAGCACAGCATAGGGCTTTTGCCAGTCCGTGTTTACCGACGCAAGGCGGTTTCTTCGTCTTGGGTGGCTTAGGCGGCGGGTTCGGTGTCGGCGTCGGCATATTATTGTCAATATCATTATTTATGACGACAGCTGGCGGTGGCGGCGGCGGTGGCGGGGAAGGCCCTGGTGCTGCTGTAACAGTCATGATAGCAACTGTCGGCGTTGTCGATGGCGGCACTGGCGCTGCTATGATAGTTATGATATTGACTGTTGGCGTTTGTGGTGAGGTCGCCGGCGTCGCTCTGACAACTATGGGAGGTATTATTGGTGTTTGCGTTGACGTCGCCGGCGTTGATGTAACAGTTGTGGAAGTAACTGTTGGCGTGTCTGATAACGTTTCTGGCGTCGTTGTAACAGTGATGGAAGTAATTGTTGTCGTTTGCGGCCACGTTGCTGGTATCGCTGTAACCATTGTAGTAGTAAATGCTGTCGTTTGGAGGGACGTTGCCGGTGTTGCTGTACTATATATGACAGCGAATGTTGACGTTTGCGGTGATGGTGTAGGTGTCGCCGTGGTATTTGTGACAGAGGTTGTTGGTAGGGGCGCCGGCGGTTCGAGATCAGTGAAGCACCGGACTATGCTGGCTCCGGCTGCGGGGGCATTATTATTCGCATTTAAAGGCCTTGGAATGGCTAGGGAGAGTGTGAAAACAGCGAACAATATCAGAATGAATGAAAGGCGCATCGTGAACGAGAGGTCGCTTGAAGGGTTGGTAAGGATGAGTGAGGAGTTCAAGGGCTGAGAAGGACGTCCTGATTAAAATGAGTGTGCGTTGGGTCCATATATGATTTGTGCTGATGATAAGCTTCGCATGATGTGGAGGGCGTACGTGAAGGCATTTGGCTTTGCGATTTGTTGAAGATGCTCCATAGCCAAGGCTGAGGAACTTGGATGGAGTCCTCACAAGGCTACGCCACGGCTAATCATGCTGATAATGCCATTCTATTTCATAAATCTCCGATGCTTTTGCAATCCTTATATTCTCTAATGGCAAAGTAACAGAAGCTTGAGCCATATACGGTCACACTCATGCTTTGGAGCTTCTTTTGGCTAATGGAGGATGGAACATGTTCTTGCACGAAGGCTTTGCCAAGAGTAACTCAATTGACAAGAGACGCGGTTGGGCGGAAGTAGTCGGGGGAATAGCAAGCGAGGGGAAATATGTTGAGCTGATTCGATCCATTGTCGAGCCTCAAATACGAAGAGGGCGTCTGTCCCAGATGTTTTCTGGACTATCTGGGGATAGCGTGTTCACCATTACATGTGAAGTCTGCACAAGTAATGTATCCACCTAGCTATCTCGAGCGGCTGAAACTAAGACCAAGTCATAGATACAAGCAGAAGGCAAAAATTACCTCGTTTGTATGTAATGTACACATCGTGTCTAGCGAGGCCAAGCTAATTGGTTAGCTTGTCTCAGAGTTTCCGTAATGAAACCTTGGGTAGCGTTGGTGCGACGGAAGAGCTTGGGGAGCTTTTGCCTGCAATCTCGTCGAGAAACGTAAGGTAAATTAGTGCTCCCCACCAGCTCTTGGAACCCACGGCCGGCTTGTGCAAGTTGTGGTTGGTCGCTGTTCCACAATAGCGAAGCCAACATCCGGGAGGTCCCGCTGGGATATCGTGGCCCGTGCGACAGTTCGACTACCAGTAGCGGTATAATTGATGTCTTGCAAAGGTCATGCTTCAGCGATAAACCCCTCCTTGCTCAAAGTAATTGCCATAGTAGTCAGCCTTGCCATTTGCGTGGTGCCCACGAATGACTTTGACTTCACCGGGCCAGTAACCGTCTACATGTCGCACTCCCCTTTTCATGGCCTCTTCATAAAGTGCTTGCCTCTCCTTGCGAAACTTCGCTAGCTCCTGTACTACGTCAACTAATGGCTCATTGGTGGCAGACCGCCGGAGAGCTGGTGATTTGTCGATTGGCGAGTCGGGCGTTGTCATCTTCTCATTGAGAGATGCATATGGGACGTACGAGTCAGGCTCAATGGAGGGCAAACCGCATTCCTCGTCATTATCGAAAAACGTGAAATCATTTTCAGCGGCTGACCAGAAGGCTTCACTGTCTGCGTCTTCGGTCGATGATTTTGTTCGTTTAGCATATTTGGAAACAGTGATACCTTTTGCCACAAAAGATGGCTCACTGGGAGCCATTTCAAGGACTAGACGTTGAAGAGCAAAAATTTCCCGGCGTTTGTGGCTGCTACTGGGCTGTCTGTGTCCAGACTTGCGCAAAGGACCGGGTTCGAGTCGTGCCTGCAAGTCAGCAAGTTCTGTTTCCGAGGCGCAATCTCTAATGAACTGGATCAGGGCATCAACAGTATGGCGCGACTTTTCGAAGCACGGTACATCAGTTAGGGTAAGCGTACGGAGGTTTGGTAGCATCCCTGGAAACAAGCCGTGAGGTTTGTCAAGACGACTTGAGCGGAGCTCTGTTCGCTGTCGTTCAATAAGCGTACGCTGCATCTCTGTATTACCCTTGCCGGCGCCAGATGCTTCTGCATTAGATTCCCTAAAGAATGAGTTCCTAAGGCTGCTAACGCCATTGACGGCCTGCGCCATCGGTCCCAAGCCTGTCGCAGTGAGTATCGGAGACTCATCGTTCTTTGAACCCTCCGCCTCGACGACTTCTGGTGCGAAGGCGCTTCCACGCCGCGGCTGAGGTTGGCTCTCTTCTTCGCTTAATGCCGGTTTCTTCCCAATTGAAGGAGAGATCATGACGTAGACAGAGCTCCCTGGTAGCTCGTAGCGCGGTTGGGCGTCTTCATTGTCCATCTCATAGAGAGGTGGCGTCGCATCTAGTTCGCTTGGCATAGGCCCGTCTAATTCTTGCTTCATGGTCTCTAAACCAAGCTCACACACGGCTAAAGCTGGGTTCTCGTCCTTTGGTGGGGTATTTTCCGTGACAATTGCATGATGGAGCCGCAGATATGTCATTTTTTGAGCGCATTTTGCAAGCACAGGCGTAAGCTTCTCGGCGCCTGGCAACCCGATGTAGCGGGTGTGAACAGATGGAGAAGCCTCTGAATGCGGGTTGTTCACGGTCTTTCCGGTGTTCACGGTACCTGCATCTAAGACATGAAGTTTGTTGGACATTACTAAAGCGGCGACACCCTCCATTGTAAGATTGTTATCGGCTATGTGTAGATGCGTAATCCCAGAATAAGGCAAATCCTCATATGGCAGTCTGCTCACAGTGCCTGTCGTGAGCCTCCGAACAAATCGTTCATCGTAGCTTTCATCTTTGAACTCATCCAGTACTGCAGGATCAGGTCGTACAAACCCAGCTGGCCAGTCTTCTAGTGTCAGATCTGATGAAGGACCAGGCATATGGCCCGATGATCCATTCGACCGATCGTCGACTTGGAAACAATTGCTGAGCAGAGTCCTCACACTGTGGTGTGTGAGGTGATTGCCTTGTACATCCAGACTTCGCACCCTTACCCCTATTGAATGTGCAAGAATTTCAATATCCTCATCCTTCAGATGTATTTTCCGCAGCTTCAGAACTTGTAAGAGGGGTAGATTCCGTAATTTCCTTAGAACAATCCAATCTCTTGCCGCCAACGTGTTCGAAAGATCAAGGAACGCCAAGTTCGGAAAACGATTCAAAGCCTCGCCGAGACCTGAGGACGTAGTATTCTGGCAGTAAGTGGCGATAAGAAGTCTGAGCGAGAAAGTGAGACTATCTCCTAGCGAAGCTCTCCGGCCAACGCTGGGGTTTCGTAATGCTAGCAATGCCACGTGATCGAAGAACGGCAGCCTTGAGACAACAAGGGACTGAAGTTTCGGAAGTTCCTCGAGCACGTCTCGGAGCCATTCCGGATGCGGTCCATCATAGATCTATCAAGACCGTCAGTCCACCAGTCCAATCGTGTTCGTATGAATCCGAAACTCACCTCAGACTGAGCAGGTGGAAGATGTAGAGTATGGGTAAGCTCCCTCACACTCAGGCGTACCCTTTTCAGGATCCTCTTGAAGCGTGTGAGCGCGACTGTTCGAAGTCAATATGATCATGCTCTTTCTCTGCTACTCGCAGGTTCTCCCACCATAGACCCTATCATTTTCTGTCCCAAAGTGCGACGCCGGGTTTCCCCATAAGCAAGGCGCAAAGACCTGATGCAATTCGCGGTTGACTCTGTTCAGAGCACACAAGTCTGCAGAAGGTATATATGGGGCTATGATCCCCCATGGATTTCGCGCTATAGCGCTTTCGTAGGACGGAGGGATATTCTCCATGGGGGTGGTAGGTAATTTGTAGACTGGGGAGCTGAGTAGGCAAGCTGGGAGAACGTCGACAAAGCCATAACATCTGCATATCAAGTTGACATTAAAGTCCCTCAGTCGTAATGTAAGACAGCCTTAGCCGGCTCTGGAACGTCATTACGCGCCATGTTGGTGGCCACTTATGAGGCCTGCTGACGCTTGGCAGCAGCGGGCGGGCACTTCCTACTATTCTACATGCATGCCAAGGCCGTCTGCAAAGCACCGTCTGGCTGCATCATCGGTCCTTTTCAGGGAGTTCGCGATGTCACATGGTATGATTGTTGATATATGGTATTTTTTACTATTGACTATTTACAAGAATCCAGAAGGATTACTTTTATTAAGTCTCCATCCGCTCCATTAATTGACTTGTATCTTCTCTTCGTATCCAAGTGTATGAGAATATTGCCTCCAAAATCGCTGGGTCTATTTCTAGACATACAGTTCTTTCTGCCACCAATCACAACGAGAGTTGGCTATGGGGTCCAAGATTACCGTGATACTGGTCGCATTTAGGTCGATTATGTCGGTCGCATTGGTATAAAGAGGGAACATTGGCAACGAGGGGCCGCTTGGCTTGCCGTTGATAGCGAAGCTGGTGATATACTCCTGGAGTGCTATCGCTATTGGATCACTGACTACAGAAGCACTTGGGCCGTTGAAAAAGGTGTAGGCCACCTAAACACATCAGAACAATATTTAATGTCATTCGGGGAAAAGAACTTACATCTTCCCCATGAAGTCCTGGTGGTACGCTGAATTGATATGCGTAGGTTTGGTTATTGAAAGCCTTGTCAAGATAGAACGTGTTGCAGGTAAATGTAGATTCAGATAAGGCCAAGACGACGCGTCCTGTCTCGTCAGAATATCCAGTGGTTCCTAGCACACCCGGCATGTTTGGTGGATATAGAACATTCTCGATGTAACTAGCCACGCTCGGGTTGATAGTTGGGAATGCCTGAAGGATGTATTCATTGAACGAAGTATCGTTCTGGATGGCTGGATTGGTAAAGAGAAGACCCTCATCGGCGTTGTGACCCAACATGAGCGTGAGATCGTGGTCGTATGAGCCTTGAAGAAGTAGCTTTCCTGGAATTGCCGGTGCGAATAAGCCATCGACTACTGGTCCGTAGGTGAAATCTCCGTAAGATGAATTTGCCACTTGAATAATGTTCGCAGTAATCAAGGCCTCCGACGAAAGTTGCCTGGCTTCTTCGATAGTACTCACATTAAGAAGCGCAAGGAATGTCTGTGCGGTTTCCTCTTCCTCGAGATTGCTGACCACGTTCTGGAAAGCGCCGCTTTGCACGACAGCCTGCTGGAAGGGTGCTGGTCCCTGGAGCCCACCAAAAGCCGTGATCTGGTGTATAATTGATCCACCACCCGCCGACTCGCCGATAACAGTGACCCTGTTCGGGTCTCCACCGAACAAATGGATGTTATCTTGGACCCATTGCAGAGCAAGGCGCTGATCATACAATCCGGCGTTAGCTACCCCATCGGTCTGCAATGTTGGGCCCGAGATCCAGCCAAATGCCCCGAGTCGATAGTTGAGAGAAATGAAAATGATGCCGTCAGTATTAGTTGCTTGGCTGGCCTTGATCAGACCGGCAGCATTGTAAGCACTTTTTTCTCCCGCGGTGTATCCACCACCATAAATCCAGACAAGTACAGGAGCCCCACAAGTGTCATTTGTAGTTTTCGAGGCATCTTGAAATAATTTTTGAGGCACTACAACATCTAAGAACAAGCAGTCTTCCGTTGTTCGAGGGTCCTGTGGAGGTAGGGAGGGCGCTCCGCCGCCTGATGACGTTGAACCAGCCGATGAGCCGTTGTATGGTTTGCCCTCTAGGTAGTCGGGATCAAAAACCTCGGCAATGAGCTCCCATGCAGGGTTCGCCTGTGGGCATATTCTCCCAACACTTCCATTGTCGACAGTGGTATTTCTTCCAGTAGGCGGAAGCGGTGCACGAAACCTCAATTCGCCGACGGGTGGCTGGGCATATCTGATGTTTGAAAAATTGTAGAACCCGCCGGTAGACTGCACATATTAGCCAATAACATTTTAGGCGAGCAGCAAAGCACGACAAACATTGTAAAGGAAAGCCTGGTGGACCTCGTAGCCAAGGTCGACGATTGGCAGTGTTGACGAGACTGGTGATGCTGCGACGCCAGTAAGGAGCGCGACGCCGACAATGGCCCAATTGAAGCTTGCTTTCATCATTAGGATAGGAGTAGGTAGACCCAATTCCTATATAATATGTGTATACTTGGAGTCCTTGGCTTGGATCCAATTCCTAATTTCACACTGGAGAGCTGCGGTGAGAGCTTTTATATGCAGGAACCGCTCGGCTAGGTGCCAGGTCACCCATGGCGCGGATCCGCTCGACACAGATCTCGTCATCGTTTGCTGTACTCTATTCGGACTTGACTGGGTTGTTAAGGTACCGGTTTGCCGTCGCTTGGGGCTGCAGGCTGCCACCGTCAACGGTCTACTTTCGTGCGCTGGCTTTTGACTGGGCTGAGAGACGTATTCGATATGCTAAGTCACGTACTCGGCCAAGCTACCCCGCAAACACGGCTCCGAAGCCGTCCTTAAATCCTTGTTCACCTCGGCCCTTCAAGCTCGTGCCATTATTCTATCACTGTGGCCAATTGCCATTGCTACGTACCTTGCTCGAGAGTCTTGTACTTCTACTCTTCGAGAGATTCTAGTTTCTCATATCTGGCTGGTCGAACACATGACTCAATGAGCCGTTCCATATGTGCACGTCTTGTCTAGACTCCATAACCAGCAAGCTTGTCTTGACAGCGCAAGAGCCGTTGGGCCTGGCCTTATAAGCTTCTAGGTACCCCTAATTTCCAAGACCCTAAAACGGCTGTTGTTCAAGAACTATCGAAATTCCTCCTCCTTGGGCCTTCCAGGCCGTTCGGGCTACCGCAGCCTGCCCTGATTGAACCGCAATGCTCGCATTTCTAGTCAGGATTACCCCTCTAAAGGGGTTCGGTACTTGCTAAAGTCAGTGGCATGGGAACGCTATGTTGTAAAATTAGCTGCTAGAGCCTTGAGAATAGCTTGTCTTCAGCCTCCAAAGGAGCTTTTGACCCTTGGACCAAGCTGAACCGGGACAATTCCGTTGGTTGTTCGCTTCAACACATTGTATTCATGTGTTACTCTGTCAACTTCAAACAATTGGTATCCAGTACAGGAGGATATTTGACCAGAGTATTGCTTGTTCTATTGTCTGGACGACTCGGATGAAATTTATCTCGGTAGGTAGCTAAGTTTAACACCCTTGAATGTGGTTGTACTTGTGATTCATAGATAGAAACTATCAGGAAGACAATATCCGAGCAAGGAATAGCAGCGCTCGTCCGAAGTCTGATCAAAGCCGGCTCTCGCCCATCTCCTTAATTCGAAAAGAGAGAAAACTATATAAGATCGTGCCCCATATGTGTTATTTATTCGTCTCGAGCTTCCCGACTTCGTAAATCGGATCTGTGTCGGAGCCTTCGGGAAAACTCTATCTCTAACACTCGTTAGTAATACACAGTTCGTTAAAATCTACCTACCAATTCTGAGCATCTCTCCAGCTGTGCCATTCGTTGCTCAATCAACATGAAGTTCAACTCTGTCCTCTCATTTTCCCTTGCAATCATCCAAGCAGCAGCGCAGGGCGGCTCAAGCTCGCCTTTCGCAATCTTCAACCAGACCGGCAGACTGCCTGATGGCTGTGTCGACGGCTACCAAGCAGGCACAGACACAGTTCTCTTCACCGTGCCTTACACCTACCAACAAGTCCTCTCGATCATCGGCTCGTATCAGAATATCACCTGGTCCGGCAGCCCTCCTAACACCGTCACGTTGAACGGAACAGACAACACCGTTGGCACAGCAAGAACATATGACATTGCCGGCGCCCATGTCATTGAGACCATCACGGTCTACGAGAAGCCTGCTTCAGGACCGTATGAAGAGATTCATACTCTGGCCCCTCTAACAATACCAGCGGCGAATGTTAGCTTTTATGGTACGTGCATTTTTGACCAATCCATCTCATTTCGGCAGTCAATCGGCTTGAGATGAATATAATGAAACACAATCTTTGCCCAGAACAAGCTCAACAATCTGTCTGGACAGTCTTGAAGGCAATGGTCAAGAATATACCGAGGGACACCCATGTTAAGAGCGAAAACACCTGTGCAGACCTACTCCTTATGGATCGTACTGCTTTCCATTGGAAATTCATGGTAAATGCTGATCTTGATATCTTACAGGCGACTATGATGGGACAACGGCTACACCTGTATGCAACGGTGCCGCGACTGCCTTCAACTTGACAATTGATTTTTGCGCAACCAATGCGACTGTGGCAGCGAGCGTACTCCATATGATCCACTTGACAGATGTACAGACAGTTGCGGTATTTCTGGGCGGTCAGAACTTTAGTACTTGCGCGGCCATCAACTCGAGCACTACGGAATCGAACGGTACTACGGTAACGATGGGTGCGCCAGCAGCAACTTTCACCGGCGGTGTGGGGGTCGTCTCAGCGAGCGGTTTTGTTGCGAGCATCGGTGTGTTGGCTGCCATGCTCCTTTGAAAGGCCTGGAGGATTCATGTAATATGTGGAGTAATCTTCTGACTATTGAATCAGTCTTGATGACATTGCCGGCCTATACCGGGGCGGATTTAATTGGGAAATTAAATTTTCGGATTGTGATGAACGCCCCCAGGGCGCGAGGGTGTAATTATGTATCATCAGCTGTCCCTTCTCGGGCTCCACATGGAGTTGTGCGGAGTGTATCGCGTGCCTGCGAGCTTTTCAGTGTCACAGTGACAGGCTGGGGTTACTTATTGTAGATACAGGGTGTGCATTTGATGGGGAGGATCGCAGAGCGATCAGTGCAAGCGGTAGCAGGGGTGTGACCGTCGGCCGAGCCTCGTCAACTCGGGCCTTTTATTCACAGGTTATTCACAGCTTATTACCTCAGGTGATGGGAAATGGGAACGCGGAAAGTAGCCGGAAAATAGCCCAAGAGATGGGCAGTGGTGCAGAAGGGCTTATCGGGCGAATCAGCGTGGGGACTGCTGCTTTACCCGTACCGAAATACCCGCTAATGTGCTTGAGACCCTTGCCGACCGAAGCTTGGTACCCACCTAAAGAGTGCTATCGACAAATGGCTTGCAACAATGATATAATGAGGGGCATGCGAGAGCTCTAATCAAGTACTCCGTACCATTCAGCCAACACCAAAATTGTTGAAATCCTGAGATTCTCCCTGACAACCCTCAGAACTTCGCTGGAATCATTTCGATAGCGGACAATGTAGGGGCGCTGGTTGCAATTGAGGGTTTTGAGGGAATTTCCAGAAGGTGCAGCCGGCAGTGGTTGCCGGAATCGGAAGATGTGGAATCTGAGAGAGGCAAACAAGCAATACGGTAACGGGACTTAAGGCGGATGAGCTCATAGGTAGTACATTACTACCTTTGTGTTATTCCCTCCAATTCCGCGCTGGCATTCGGGCCCCGAGAGACTATCAATGCACTCCACACTACAGCACACATGACGTTATTGTTGAGTGTGGGATCACCATCACCATGTGTTGTGTGAACCCTTCTAAACTGGCTTGGTATTGGGCGGGCCAAGTAGGCCTATGCGGCATGGCTTCTCCTATGGCCCTGTAGCCCGTGGGCGGATTCTACCCCGCTGTTTGTTATTGCTGCCAGTGGCCAGTGACGATATTGTTTTTTAAAGAGGCCAACCATCTCCCATGGTCACAACCCTTCGTAAATACCGTAATCGCCCTTCCCTGATGCGACAATTGGGGGTTACAGTGATTTGATCTCTTGTGATCGTAGTCCAAAATACAAGGTTTCTCTCTGCATAATGGAGACCATGGACTGCATCAGGCGCACTTCTGGATAGCTTTCCTACCTATGCACAGAACAAGGCCGTAACCAACCCAACAAGCTGTGAAAGCTGTGTAAAATTGCGTGTAATTTCGATAAGCGTAAGGAAAAAGGCGCTCCTAGCCGTAAGTTTCATCAAATTCCCGCCCAATCCCGATGAGAGATTTCTTAGGTGAGGGATTATTTGGGTGGGTTGTAGGGATTTTACCGCGCCAATTTAACGGTTTTCAAAACCTAGAAGCTGAAAATTCCTCTGGGTGTGGTTGCTTGGGAGCTAGATTGCGCGAGACACAAGTACAAAAGCTCTTTCCCTTCTTCATTCATCAATTCTTCCACAACACGATTACCTCTCCACTCCATTTCCTTTTCACCGCCCACACCTAGGTGCCTATCACCACCTGACATCTTCACATTGCAGTATCTAATAATCTAGAAGCTGCAATGGCTCCTCCCGACGAGACCGCAGGCGAGAACCACCTCCGCTTCGATGAGCCTAAATTCGAAGGCGAGGGTGAACGCAAGCAATCCGGTGTCGACCACAAGGGTTCCATTTACGCGAAGCCAGACTTAGAAAATGGCGAGGAATATGCCAATCTAGTCGCTTACATTTCATCATACTATGAAGGCCCGCGAAGGAAATCGGTCGTGTCGATGGAGGGTGGTGATCAGCCCAAGAAACCGTGGTGGAAGTTTTGGGTCCGTGGCCCAAAAACATCCTCGGATGGTGCTTTGGAGATTCCAGACGACGTAAGCCATTAATTCAATCTTTGTTGACGTGAGCTGCCATTGACGCGACCAGTAGTGGCTCGAGGCGGATATCAAGCAGGGTATCTCGAATAACGAAGTCGAGAGCCGTCGCAAGAAGACTGGATTCAATGAGTTGGTAAGGACTCTTTCCGTGCGATCCGGGATGCAATTGAGTGGCTAACCCATGATGAAGACCACCGAGAAGGAGAATCTGTTCCTCAAGGTAAACATGCAACCGCCAGGTCAACAGAGCTTCGTAGCTTGCAGACTGACAATTTCTAGTTCTTGTCATATTTCACTGGCCCTATCCTTTACGGTACGCCTTAAATGTGCTCAGTCAATCATGAGTCCAGCTAATATGGAACCTAGTCATGGAAATCGCTGTCCTGATTGCTGCTGGTCTACGAGAGTGGATCGATTTCGGTGTTATCATCGCCATTCTTCTCCTCAACGCCACTGTTGGCTGGTATCAAGAAAAGCAGGCTGCAGATGTTGTCGCGTCTCTCAAGGGTGATATTGCCATGCGAGCCACTGTTGTTCGCAATGGTAAGGAAGAAGACATCAAGGCCAGAGAGCTCGTTCCGGGAGACATCGTATGCTTTGCTTAGCCCCAGCACGCCAATTCAAGCTGCTGACAATTACAGATCATCATTGAAGAGGGCCAAGTCATACCAGCTGACTCCAGACTCATCTGTGCCTACGAAAACCCGTCCGCCTTCGAGGAATACAAAGAGTTGATGCGACAAGAACTGAATGAACCTTCGGAAAAGAAGAAAAATGAGGAGGAAGACGAGGAGGAGCACCACCACGGTGTTTCTCTTATCGCTGCTGATCAGTCTGCCATCACTGGAGAATCTTTGGCTGTTGATAAATTTATGGGTGACACCGCGTACTATACTACCGGATGCAAACGTGGCAAGGCCTATGCCGTGGTTACAGCACCTGCTAGAACCTCCTTCGTTGGCCGAACGGCATCGTTGGTACAAGGTGCCAAAGATCAGGGCCATTTCAAAGCAATCATGAACTCCATTGGTACGGCATTGCTCGTTATTGTTGTAGCATGGATACTGCTCGCTTGGATTGGTGCCTTTTTCCATCACCTCAAGCTCGCCACTCCTGAGAGCTCCTCCGAGAATCTCCTCCATTATGTTCTGATCCTACTTGTTGTCGGCGTTCCCGTCGGTCTCCCTGTCGTAACAACCACTACCCTGGCTGTCGGAGCTGCATACTTGGCAAAAGATAAGGCTATCGTCCAGAAGTTGACCGCCATTGAATCTTTGGCAGTACGTGTATCCTTCAAGTGTGAAATCACTCCACTGACAATGAATTCTTAGGGTGTCGACGTTCTCTGCTCCGACAAGACTGGGACTCTCACAGCTAATCAACTCTCCATCCGTGAACCCTATGTCGCTGAAGATGTCGACGTCAACTGGATGATGGCAGTCGCAGCTCTTGCCTCTTCTCATAACATCAAATCTCTTGATCCCATCGATAAAGTCACAATCCTCACCCTCAAGAGGTTCCCTAAGGCACGTGAAATTTTAGAGCAGGGCTGGAAGACTACCAAGTATACTCCATTCGATCCGGTGTCCAAGCGTATCACCTGCGAATGTACTTGTGATGGGCACAGATATATTGCCGCAAAGGGTGCACCAAAAGCTATCCTCAACCTTACATCTTGTAGTCAGGAGACTGCGGACCTGTTCAAGACCAAGGCTGCAGAGTTCGCACGTAGAGGCTTCCGTTCCCTCGGCGTTGCTGTCAAGAAGGATGACGAGCCTTGGGAACTCCTCGGAATGTTGTCCATGTTTGACCCTCCCCGTGAAGATACCGCTCAAACCATCGCTGAAGCTCAATTCCTCGGTCTCCAAGTCAAGATGTTGACCGGTGATGCCATCGCTATTGCGAAGGAAACATGCAAGATGTTAGCATTGGGCACAAAGGTCTATAATTCGGACAGATTAATTCACGGTGGTCTCAGTGGGACAACTCAACACGACCTTGTGGAGAGAGCCGATGGTTTCGCAGAAGTTTTCCCAGAGCACAAATACCAGGTCGTCGAAATGATACAACAACGCGGACATCTTACTGCTATGACTGGTGACGGTGTCAATGATGCCCCATCTCTCAAGAAATCCGACTGTGGTATTGCTGTGGAGGGTGCCTCTGAAGCCGCTCAAGCAGCTGCCGATATCGTCTTCCTCGCACCTGGTCTCAGCACCATCGTTAGCGCCATCAAGATTGCCCGACAGATTTTCCAGCGCATGAAGGCATATATCCAATACCGTATCGCCCTCTGTTTCCATTTGGAAATCTACTTGGTTACATCCATGATCATCATCAACGAGACTATTGACGTCGATCTCATTGTCTTCCTGGCCCTGTTCGCTGATTTGGCAACCATTGCTGTAGCGTACGACAACGCCCATTACGAAGCTCGTCCTGTCGAATGGCAACTGCCAAAGATTTGGTTTATCAGTGTTACCTTGGGTTGTCTGCTCGCCCTCGCGACCTGGGTCATTCGTGGCTCTCTTTTCCTTCCCAACGGCGGTATCATCCAGAACTTTGGTAATGTCCAGGAAATTCTCTTCTTGGAAGTCTCCTTGACCGAGAATTGGCTCATCTTTGTTACCCGCGGTGGTAAGACCTGGCCGTCGTGGCAACTTGTTGCTGCCATCTTCGGTGTCGACATCCTGTCCACTTTGTTCTGTATCTTCGGATGGCTTTCTGGACCAGGCTACGCCACTGACCCTCGTGACCGTGCCAACCTCAACCCCAACGGACGTACTAGCGTCGTTACTGCTGTTGTAGTCTGGGCTTACTCAATTGGTGTAACTGTAAGTTCCAGCTCCGCAATTGAATTGAGTATTGAACGTGAAAAACTGACTTGCATTGGTAGATTGTCATTGCTATTGTCTACTACCTCATGAACCAGATCTCCTGGCTTGATAATCTCGGCCGGAAGACTCGCAGCCGCAGTGATACCCAAATGGAGAACATTCTGGGTCATCTTAGCAAGGTAGCCATCGAGCACGAGAAGGACGATAAGGGCGGGAGCAGGTGGCACTTGGGCACGAGGGCCACCGAGGCCGAGATGGATGAGTAAGTTTTTAATACAACAATCGGGGCGACTCTGAAGGAGGAGCCAAGTTCTTGGGTGGTGCTGTCTCTTTCCCTATTCGTCAATCCTAAAAGAGGTTCTATTCTTGTCGATACAGCGACTACGCCTAAAAGATACAAACCACAATAAAGATAAAGCAAGGAAAAACGGAAAGAGATGAGTAAAATTGTGGAAAACTGCTGTCAAAAAGCCCGCTTGCTAGCTTAGCAAAGCTCACACGCGATCAACCTAGATCAGAACATCTTTCTTTGTCTTCAATTCTTGCGATGTATCTACCAGAATCAAATATAGTTCCTTAATCCTTGTGTGCCCATGTTCGTGTGCGTGATAGGGAAGGTGTATCCTCTCTAACTAATACAGACGCTTCTTCTCTATTGGAGAGCGGAGATGCTCGCCTTCTAACTAACGTGTTGCGTCTACCTCACCCTTATCTTCACAGTCTCATTCATATAAAGGTAAATGAAAGCGCGTAAGGTTCACGCCATCGCACATTCCCTCTTCAGCTGTAAATAAACGACTGAGATTCACAACACTGCTGTTGATCTACCCTGCAGTAAGGCGAATACGGAAGTAAGAAGTATTATGGCGGTGGCGCATGAAGGATGTATGCGGAGTATGAGTCTTGGTATGGGAAAAGGGGCTGCGGACTTAAGTGCTTATTAACCCCTTTTCATTGGGGGGCATGGCAAGGGAGGCGTTCTTTTTCTTATGAGTTAGGGGTATGGATGAGGCTATTTGTTGTGGAGAGTGGGGTGAGGATTGGGCGTTCTGTTGGGTTTTGGGCGGTGGTGGAGACTACCCAGGCTTAAGGGAGTGGAGATGGGGCGTTCGGTTGGTTGGGGGTTGGGCGATGTAGAGAAGGGGGGTAATGAGGAGGTGGCTGTAAGCTTTAGAGGAGAGGCTTTTCGAGGTAAGATAGGCTTGAAGGGGGAGAATGGGAGAGAAGAAACCGCGTGGAATGAGCCGTGCTTGGGATGGAGAAGATGTAGCATCAGGAGATCGAAGTGATTTGTTGTTGTATAGGCCCACATAATTCTAGGAATATTTTGATATTATGATTCAACAATGACCGAATTCCACGGACCGCCTACCTTGGAGGTTTAAACATGCGTACAAGGGAGGAAATGCTATCGCTCTGCTGTGCTGATCTATAAATGAAGCACTGAATATGTTCCCTATGTATCCAGCTCAACTGCTTGAAGAACCTGACTTATCGGCGATGAGACCACCAGTAGTCGTCGTTGGCATGCTTTTCTCGGTGTCGAACGGTGTTGGCGTTGGTGAAGATGAGTCTTGCCTACTGATGAGGACAATGCCAATAAAAGCGAGCATCCAGCAGAGACCGTCGAAGACATATAGAGTTATAATCGTACCGAAAGTCACATTGAAATTTTCCAGTATAAAAGTGACGATGTTGACGGCCAGCTCGAATATTGAGCGCATGAGGAGGGGCATGCTGATTAGGCAGAGTAGTAGAAGTCCAGGCTGTTGTGGAGTCAGCTCATGTATTAATTGAGGGACAGAACATCTTACTGTCTGGCGCGTATGCATCTGAGTGCCTTGCTTCAGAAGCCAAAGGGATGCTGCAAGTATTTCGAGCGCTGCACACAGGTAGAGCGCGTTGTATGTAACCAATACAATGCCAAGGTCCGGTATGCCCTTATATTCCGCAAGACCACCATATGTGTCAGGATGGAAGATAGACTCGTATAAGTCACGCATTTGGATGCCAAACATTGCGAGATAGAAAATGGCTAGGATACCGCAAAAGCCATAATGCGCCCAGAGGAGCGCCCTTTTGTCGTTTTCGTAAGCGTTCCCAATTTGTCGATGTAAACGAAAGATGAGGTAGTAAATTGCCACGAGCAAGCAGATCCCTCCCAAGATACCGAAAGAGGAGTTGAAAATCAAGTCCACCACGAGGTATGATGCTCTGATCCAAGCTCCAAATTGTGTTATCATAGCCATTGTGAAGCTGAACGTGTAGTGACTGTGGATTTTGTAAGCGATCTGTAGGTTTCAAGTTGGGTACCTAGAGGACAATTTTACTTACAGTATCGCGATAGAAAGGGCAATCCAAAACATATACAGATTAGCTATAGGTTGTGTAGAACCGTGTTTCCTTCCGCTAATGACAGCAGACCATATAGCCACCAAGATCAGAGAGAATAGCCAAAGTCCATTGACAGCAGACAATGCGGCAAGATCTGGATCAAATATATCAGCACCCCCAACCAAAATCCTCTCGTTCCACGACTCCGTATCCTGGTCAAAATACGACATGTTGCTGCTTAGAGATTCGCTCCGAAATCAATCTTGGACACAACGAGAGATAATCTGAGGATCAGACGCAAAGAAGGCTTGATAGAGGTAGCTGACAAGGAAATTGGATTCGGAGATGCGAGGACAGTCCAGAGGCAAAGAATCTGTATATAAGGAAACGTAAACAGTATTTTAGGATCAGGCTGAGCGTCCTGAAACACTGGCGGCAGGCTTAGAATCCTGCAGGATTTCGCATTACCACATGCAGCAGGCAAATATGTGGTATCTGTTTCAGCTTGAATCCTGGCGCATGCAAGCACCTTTCACTTGACTCTGTGTGGCAGGATGTATTTCTCGTGTTGTGAGGTTCTTAGGGGCGTCAAACCAGTCTAGGTACGCCGCAGATAGATAGCCAGACAATGCCGAAAGAAGCGCCATCAGGTCGAATAGACACAGGACAAACCGCATTCTGAAAAAAGCGACACCATACGACTTGCATCGTGTACAATGTAAATATCAAGGCGCCCTTGTCTGCATTATTTTCATTACCTGCGACAAAGGACCATGACACATCAGCTCTTACGGCTTAGGGCAGAGCTTCTGCTGAAAGGCAATGACGGATTTTCATAAGGCGAAGAAATGGTTGAGAAGACGCAAGACCTTGTATTCGACTTGCATGCAGCTGAAAAATAGGGGCGAAGCTCATGTTAATGGTGGTTAGGCTTTAGCTGAAGCCAACGAACCTAGAAATTATGACCTTTGACCCCAATTGGTGGGATGCTCTGCGATCCTGAAGGTTGCTATCTATATCTCGCAAACGAAGGTAACAGAGCAACAACACAAAGCGCCATGCTCCTTATGGAAACTTCGCACGATGATATGGCTCCAGAAGCAGACAGGAAAGAAGATATGTAAGATACGGGTGTCTAAGTCACAGAGCGACTGCGGAGACGAAGGAGCTCCGGGAGCGCCTTCCCCACACGGACCCTGAAAGTCCCGCGGTCCCGCACTGGGCTGCGTTTCGACCTTCTCTATCGAATGTATCAAGCTGACAACACAACTTGTTCACCGCCTGACCTAGGTAGGACCTGATGCATCGACTGCCCAGGCCAAGGCCACCATGATATTACATCCCTCGACGTCTTCCGTGTAGATGTATCACCATCGCTGATTCGGACTGGAAGTAACGCAGCTTGTTGGGCACCGTACAACATGCAAGATCCAGTCCCACCGAGAACGTCATGTATGTCACCAAAGCGAAAGCGAGATGATGATAGAATGCTGTTCTCGGGCGCGCCGTCTCCTTCACGTCTGAAAACTACGGCTTTGCCGACTGGGCCCCACATGGAATCCGACCTTGTGAGTGAAGGCAGCCCTCGAAGTACCGTTGCTGGGCGTCTACAAAATCTAGACCTGGATGAGCATCACCAAATTCCGAGCCTCGATATTGCCCTACCATTTGGAACACAAGAAGTCAGCACGGGCAAGAACTCTGGCGGTTTCCATCCTCAAATCTTCCTGCCGCCCCAAAGCTTCATTGGTCCTATTACCCCTCCACCCAGTTCCAGTGGCCCACCATCAGGACCATCACAACTTGCCTACGAATCTCAGCCCACCACCATGCCCATCGAGATCCCAGAAACCCCCCGTCTTCGGCCTGTATCGTCGCCTACCCCACCACCATTGACCACTAAACCAAAGTCTCCCCCTCCTCCGTCTCCCGCGTTATGGTGGAGCGATACCGAAATAACTGGCTACAATCCTAGTGACCCCACAGACGATGGCTACGGTATTAATGGCGTCGGCTTCCTGCCTACACCTGCAATAGCAAACGCAAGAGCTGAAAGGAGAAAAAAGCAAGTGGCAGAATGGAAAAATCGGGAGGCGAGAGAGGCGAGGCAGAAGAGGAGCGATAGGCGGAGGAGAAGGGATCGATCTGTTGGGGGCAGTACTGACCAAGGAAACAGTAGTAGTACAGCGGAGGAGGGAAGGAGAGTCCGATTTCTGGAGGTTTGATTAGTTGTGATGGGCGTTTTTGGAATTCTGCTGCTTTGGAGTTTTCTGGGGGGCAAGTGGATTGATACCCTTTGGGCCATGGCTGGCATGCCTCAGGTAATGACAATTATCATAAACGGTTCAACGGCAGGTTGTGCATGCATGGGAATCTTGCGAACGACTGATTTCAACGGCACTATGCGATAGATATCATGCGATTGCACATAGTTGATTTTGATATTACATTTTGTACATCTTCAGTGCTCCATATCCTAATTTCTAGCTCCAAAATGTCTTTTCAGTAAATACCTCGAGGGACATAGACAGTGTCTATTCGGTGTGTCTGAGGCTGAGGCGTTGGGTTGGATTTCTGAAAGGCCAATTCCATGGGTCGTAACTCCTTCCTCTTCCAGAAAAAAAAACCTTTATATCTTCATTGTACAAACACAAAGTGCACCCTCCGATTACCAAAGACTTACCATTCTTAAAAAAGTTACAAGTTCTACAATAGGTATCACTTTCCCTAAGACATTACCAGCCCTCCCATTAGAATCCTCGGAAAATTGGAAACACGTTCGTGAAAACAATCTTTAATTGAATCTGACACTTTACACTGAATACAAGGAATCAATCAAGCATATTACTCCTTCCCAACCATACGATTCCAACCCCCCTAATGGGAACAGCAACCCAATTACAAACATGCCTATGAATCCAACTTCTCCTTCACCCCATTCCCACTGCAAACCTCAACACGGATTTCGATATCCACAGACAGTCTAGCAGTTGCCGGTATGATACTGATCAAACCATTAGTGTCTTCCTATCTATGAGAATTGTGATGGATACGTACGAATTTCCAGGCTCAATAAGGACTCTGCTGGAAACTGCCAGTCGTACTTCATTCTCATCAGCTAGGCTCTCAGTACCTTCATCGACAAGGGTCTTACCGTCGTCGTCGCTGTTGTGTTTGACGTGTATGCTTTGGTGGTAGTTCGCTGGTTGTATAAGAATGGCTGCGTTGGTCGGAGGTGGCTTTCTGGGCTGCACGGCGTTCCCAGACGTCAAGGGGCTTTCCTACGCATTGGACTGTTCCGTATTTGTCGACTCTGAGTGTGGGACCTTTGGTATTGTTTGTGGGTTTGGGAGGCTGTGGGGGTTGCGCTAGTTGTTGGTCTTTGGTCTGGGTGTGGCTTGAATTTCTTTTTGATGTTTCGCCTTCAGGGGTCGTGGTTTCGGGCGTGGAGGGGGGTGAGGTGGCGTTGGACTGCTTCTCAATCTCGGGTGTACTTGATGGGGTGGTATTTGGCGAGTCTGTGACTTCAGATCTCGGTTTAAGCGTAGAGGGTTTAAAGAATTTAGGCAATGGCAGTGCGGATGGAGGTGGGGAGTTGAGGAAGGCTGGCCCTGCATATGGCCGGTGGGTAGGATCTCCTCTATAGGCAGGATCAAGCAATTTGACGAATGCTATTGACATTGTTTCGAAATTATAGCTGTCTTCGAAATTTTGATAATATAGTTGATAGCCAATGAAGTAGTCAAATGCTCTTGCAGTGGTCGATAGAATTACGTATTTGATGGAAAGACTGTTATGAAGATGTACAATAACCACCTTGACAGCAAGGGATCTGAGATTGGAGCAAATGGAAAAGCAGGAGTATTCTGGGAGAGATCCCACCTTATAGCCATTTTTTCACAAGGTGGGCATAATAGCGAGAGTTGCTCAATTAGTGGGGCGTGCCCAGCATTCTGAACAATACTTGAAATATTATCATAAGGGTAGTGTGGTAAAAACGCGTGATTTTTCTCGTTTTCTCTCAAATGATTCGAAATCTTTTTGGAAACCAAGACAGGAAAGAAAAGGCTTGATCGTAGCGCGAATATGAGCACATTTCAGGGCAATGAAGAATGAACAAGGCAATAGACTTTAAACCACCTGACATCGGGCCTGTAGATTCCTGATATACGTTCAGCGTAGGAAACGCATGTCAACTTCAGCATGAACTTGTTCATGGATTGTAATAATGGCTGTAGTAATCGACTGGGCAAAAAGGTTGGTCTTGGCTGCAGATATTTTGTCGACAACTTGTCAGCTGCCCTTGGGTAAAGATTCATTGGTGGCCAGATGGTAGGTTCAGAGTCTTTATAGTTACATGTATATATATATACACCTGTTTGATGAGAAAGTTATAATACAATGATAGACGTACGGCAATTGAAAGTGAAAGGAAGCTAGCTAGCCGCTCACCTGCAGGTTTGCCGCGTGCGGCGTTGATACCGCCGCGTTGACAACACTAGTCTTGGAGTGCATCTACAATCTCGTGATGCAGCGAAAGCTCCGAGAGATGGGCACTGCCTCACAGTCTGGTGAGCAGAGACACCCACCTCATTGATATCCAAGACTATGGCGCTCGCGTCGGCGCCCTCTACACCTGATAGGGCACCTGCAATTCGCCGTTCCTTCACGACGCCGGTCAATTCCTCCAGAGCAAGATTTCCCATCTCTGCGGAGGCTGTCGAAGACACAGAGAATCTTTTTGCACATAATGCTTGCAAAATCGTAGCTTTCAGTACGTCGAGCAGCTTCGTCACGAAGCACTCGAGCGTGAGCGACGGGCGATCACAGTCCCAAGAAGAACCTGTTGGAACGTTGCCATGGCGCACAACGACGGAAAGGACGATTGCCACCGGTAAGTCCAAGTATCTGCTTATTCTTCTAGTCGATATGACTGATCGCCATTTGTAGGACCGTTAAGAATCCACAAAGTTCTGGGAACGTCTTTCCTCCACTCCGGCAAAACAGTGCATCCGATATTGCTCAAATCGCAGTGTTGGTGCGTCGATGGAGAATCGAAATTTGCGCTTCGGATCAGGGCACATACCTACTATCGCATTGAGCTACCCACAGAAACCGCCGAAGATAGAGAGCAAGTAGAGAAGCTCAAGGCTGTCCTAGCTAAGGTGCTGCAATACGAAGTTACACCATGCCCATTCAAACGTGGCTTCTATGTTGAGCTGCCTGAACCGCCGAAAACACCGGCAATAAAACGACCATGGAGGCCTAAGACACGGCCAGGGTCTGACTCACCAATGCACTCCGAAGAACTGGAGGGAATTGAAGAGCTTACACTGGAGGATTCAATATCAATCAAGGAGGACTATGACAGCTCTGGTACCATCAAGAAGCTGACTAACTCAGTTTTGGGAGACCAGAAATCTGAGCCAGCTCTGCCATCTGACGATAGTAGTGTTGAAAGTAGCGATGACGAGCTCGATAGTGCGGCTACGGACGATACAGGCATTACTCAAAAAGACTGGCACGATGATACCAATGGAAGTATAGATAGATCTAAGAGGCTGACACGACCTAAGCCTTTGCAAAGCGGGCGAGCTGTCACAGCACCGCCGCATCTGACCTTGAGGACTACACCATCTGATTCTGCAACTAATCCTGTCACCATACCACAAATCAGGAAAGAGTCGTCTAGCTTCTCCTCGAGCGTTGACTCCTTCCACTCTTTCCACAGCCCAATTTCTCCCTTACCGCCATCGCCGACCTTTCCCGACCATAGTTCTTCAGCAGAGCTCGAAGCAGATATAGACGTACCACAGACTCGCAGCCACAAACGCGATGTGTCTGAGTTAACCATCAGGGCTGGCTCACCCGAACTCTGGGAGCTGAACAGCGTCCCTTCCGGTGAAACTACATACTATTCACCGCCTGATGTTCCCACAACGCCACCTCTTGTGAGCGACGCTGCTTCGATGGACGAAGATCACTGGTCCGAGGCGAATACTCCTTCGCCTGCAACAGAAATTCGTGGTCGAGGTCTTAGATCGAGGCGGCGTACCCATTCACCACTACCATCTAGTTCCAACCTCTATGCCCCTTACTCGCCACGCTCTCACATGTCAGGACATCATCTGACCACCGCAATCTTACAACGAACATGCTCTTTACTTTTAGGACCACCGGTCCAGCTCGTAGCCCTTATGCTAAGAATTGCTACAAAGATAGCCAGGGGCGCGTTCCGAGGGACCTCCTACCGCCTCGGCGAGAGTGGTCAGAAGATACCATGCTCATGGGACTTTAGCAGCGATGGCAGTGATGGAACTGATGACAGTTGGGAGGAAGACGACTATGGGTTTTCGCTCAGTAGACCTACGTCTTCAAAGGGAGGTCAAACTAGAGAGGACTGCGGGTCTTGGGAGATTGATTGAAGCAATATTTCTGCATTTTACTTGGGCAGTATATATGGCGTTAGTAATTTATCAGGAGATATGGAATAGGATCAGGACATATGGCGAAGGCAAGGGGGAAATTCTCTGATACCATGAGCGGTCTTGATGACATGCCAATTTACGGGATGGGAACTTATGGCGTTTGTATACGATAATTGCAGGGTCCGAGGAATGTAACCATTTTGAAGCGCTCAAGTTGGTTCAGCGTCATTGCTATCGCTTTAAGAGCATCTTCTACTTTTTGATGCCTGGATATCACAACCCTCTTTCGTACCTGCGAAGGCGAATCACAGGTGGCGAACCCTGCCGGCGGTCCGCCTAGGCGCTGCTGAACTTGACCATATACGACTTTACTTCGAACAAGGCTGTACCCTTTGATACTAAACACTGCCAGGTTTTTGAGTCGTAGTAGCATTGGCATATTTGGAAAGATGGCTCTATGGCCTTTGCCACGGCATTTGAAAAGTGGCTCAACAACATTATGGCTTGATCCGGATGTCCAATACGCTCATCATGTCAACAGCCAGCCCTTACGTGATGAGGTTCCCTGGTATCAAGGCTTGGAAAATCCTCAATCGTCTGTGCTCATCTATGATCCCAGTAAATATTCATGCGCTGATCTATGTTATTACCCATAGTTCAGATCATCTACCTGAAACAAATCCCCCAAGGTATCCTCAGGATGTTCTAGAGGTTGCTTTCCAACGGTTCAAATCAAAGGTCTTCTCTGAGCATTTCGTTCCATACAAGTTCTATCCTCGACGAAGTCGCTTTGAGCCGAGTATAGACGGTACAAGAACACTCATTAACAAGATCACCATCAATGAGCTTTCGTTTTTGAGCCTGGGTAACGAGCTGCACACCGTCTCTCAAGAAGCGTACTTGATCAGGATCTTGCAGAATAGCACCACGACACTCGAGATTCTATCTCCCGAGGGGGGTATTCACGCTTTTGACACACTTGCGCAACTCTTCTATGCGCATTCTGCCACAGGAGAATGTGTTTACACGCCTTATGCTCCAGTGCTAATCACAGATGCACCCGCATTTGGACATCGAGGCCTTAACCTGGATATATCTCGCAGTTGGATTGCTCCTCGAGATGTGTTACGTACCATTGAAGCTATGGGTTTCAACAAGTTCAATAAGCTGCACTTGCACGCCACAGATGCACAATCCTGGCCATTGGAAATACCAGCATTACCGGATTTATCTAGGAAAGGCGCTTACAGAGAAGACCAAGTATGGAAAACTAAAGACTTAGAAAATGTACAACGTCACGGCTTATATCACGGTGTGGAGGTATATCTGGAGATTGACCTACCGGGCCACACAGCCTCAATCTATCACTCCTACCCTGATCTAATAACAGCTTACAACAAACCCTGGGACAAATACGCCCAAGAGCCCCCATCCGGCCAACTAAAGCTGAACTCCCCCTCCGTCCCACCCTTTCTAACCACCCTCTTCAACGACCTCTTGCCTCGCACCCAAACCTTCAGCCCCCACTTCCACATCGGCGGCGACGAAATTAACCGCGAAGCCTACGTCCTTGACCCCACAGTTCAATCCTCCTCGAAAACCGTGCTCCAACCTCTCCTCCAAAAATTTATGGATCACATCCTCTCCCTACTCGAACCCCATTCCCTAACGCCTATAGTCTGGGAAGACATGCTCCTCGAATGGGATCTCAAATTCCCCACTCCTACCATCATCCAAACCTGGCGCTCTGCATCCTCACTCGCCAAAGTCGTTGAGAAAGGCCACCGCGCCCTCTTCGGCCCGTGCGAGGAATGGTACCTGGACTGCGGATTCGGCACTTTTATTGATCCTAAAGATTCAGGGGATCCGGACTCGGCTATTAAATATCCTTATCACGATTGGTGCGCGCCGCATAAGAATTGGCGGCAGATTCTTTCTTACGATCCTTTAGCGGATATTCCAGTGGAGAAGAGGTATTTAGTCGTTGGGGGTGAGGTGCATCTGTGGGGCGAGTTGACGGACGGGATTAATTTGGATGGCATGTTGTGGCCTCGCGCTGCTGCTGCTGCGGAGGTGCTGTGGAGGGGGAAGGGGGAAGTTGGAGAAGGGACTACTAGGAGGTTGGCTGAGATGAGGGAGAGGTTGGTGGCGAGAGGGGTTGGGGCTGGGATGGTGCAAATGACGTGGGGTTTGATGAATGAGGGGTCTTGCATCCTCTGACAGCTTAAACTTGGATAGTGTTTGACAAGCGAATGAGGACATCTGCAAAGTTTATGGAAGGATAGAACCAAGGACACCTCCATTGTGCAATTCACCTCATTGACCACCATTCTTCTTATACATACTCTCTGATCATCTAAACCATGGCAGCAGTTCCATTCAACTCTTGTTGCCCCAGAGTCCTCGATATCGCTCAATATTCTTGCTATTGGAGCATATCTCAATGGATTCGTGAAAACCTTTTGAATCGTTCCCGCCTACCTTCTCTCGCAGAATATCTTACTAAAAAGACCGATATTATGGAATTTTAGATGATTACATGATCTATAAGTCTTTTTGGTACCTGATTTGATAGAGGTCATTAAGCTGCGTATGTTGGTCTTCTATGCTAAGAATTGTGGACACGTTGTTAATTATAAAAGCCCACAACGAGCAGCAGCCTCGTTCTAGGGCTGCAGAGGGCCCCCATCCGGAAGACTAGCGGCGGCTTGGTGGGACGGATCGGCCCTCCACAATGCCGCCTTAAGAATCTCCCGGGTCCGTCCCAGAGAAAGAAGATTGACAACACGACAGTATCACATGACTATGACAGAGATTGACAGTCCATTTAACCAACCGATATCGAAGATATGTGAGCGCACACCGGTATTATCACAAGACCTCCCGTACTATGAAAATATAGTGCCGAGTAACGCATAGATTCATGTGTAAAGGCTCAAATCCTCTGTGGAGTTCCTGGACCTATCCTAAATCATGCCTCTTATTTGGATGTCCTCTGCCGTGATTAATCATATTTTCCCTAGTTGTCCCTAGTATTTGGAGATCTATGAACATGGAGCCCCAACCTCCATCATCTGCCGGTGGAGAGGCCAAAGCTCTTTCCAAGAACCAGCTAAAAAAGCTCAAACGTGACCAGGAATGGGAAGCTAATCGTGCCAAACGAAAAGCGAAAAGAAAAGAGAAGCTTCAGGAGAAGAAGCAGCGTAAGCGTGCTGCTCGTGAAGAACTCACACCCTCGACTTCTGCAACTGCAAAGCCTGCGTCAGTCATTAGCCATGACCATCAAGTTACCAATGAGCAGAAGTGGAAACGTCATAATTTTGTCAAGGTTCCGATAACTATAGTCCTAGACTGTGGCTTCGATGATTTAATGAACGCTCAAGAGCTCAAATCTCTTGGATCTCAAGTCACGAGATCCTACTCTGACAACCACAAGTCTCCATTTCAAAGCCATCTCGCAATTAGCTCCTTTGGAGGCTCTCTTAAGGAAAGATTTGAAGGACTCCTGGAAGGCCAGTACCACTCGTGGAAAGGTGTCGAGTTTCTGGAAGAAGACTTTGTGCAAGCCGTTGAGCAGGCCAAAGAATGGATGGAAGGAGATTCTGGTGGGCAATTGGCTGGTGTTTTTGAAGAGAAGGCGATGGCCGGTCAGACAGTGGACGAATTGATGCGGACCGGAGAAGTCGTGTATTTGACCAGCGATAGCCCCAATACATTGACCGAACTACGTCCTTACAGCACTTATATCATTGGAGGCCTTGTGGACCGGAATCGATATAAGGGAATTTGTTACAAGAGAGCTATGGAACGAGGCGTTAAGACGGCCAAACTCCCAATCGGTGATTACATGCAAATGTCAAGTCGGTTCGTCCTAGCTACGAACCACGTGGTAGAGATTATGCTTCGTTGGCTCGAGCTGGGTGATTGGGGTAACGCATTTCTACAGGTGATGCCGAAGAGGAAAGGCGGCCTACTGAGGCACACAACTGGGGAAATAAACGAACAGTCAAGTCGGCGAATCGAGGAAGGCGATGTTGATAACGAAACTGTTACCAACGGAAACACAGAGTCAGCTATGTCTGACCAGCGGCATACAAAAGGTGAAGAGGACCAGGCTGGTGGCTTAGATGAAAAAGACCTGGAGGATGGTGGTGTCGTAGTATAGTCACGCAGCAACTGATAAGTGAGTAATTGGTCAATTGGCTGCAGTTTTATAACCAAAGAATCGGACCATCAAATCGTACCTGGGTAGCTGTAAATAAAGATTTCATGACAGCGGCTCAACGTCACCGTGCATGACGTCCCGTGGCCCTAAAGTAAACAGCTACCCAGCTGTTGCGCATGCAGAAATCTTCAGATAGAATAAAGATCAAACCATCATTCACCATGACATCCACCCCCAAATCTACCTCTACAACCTCCGGCACTACCACCCCCTCCGAACCCCCATCTCAATCATCCACCTCCTACCTCTCCTACCCAGTAACCCACATCGCCTCCTCCCTCTACCGGCGCCTGACTGAGCCCTCACCCTCGCGTCCCTCACCCCCCAAAAACCCTTCCCACACGTCCCTCAACAACCCAGCAAATGAAATGCCCAATGGCGTTTACACCCCACCCTACCGAACCGCCTCCCCTTTCCAACCACCGCCCCTCACACCCTTAACCCTCTCCGGCTCAACCTCCTCCACCATCCTCTCCCGCGCCGTCGCAGAAGAGATCCGCCTCCTCGTTCCCCCAAGGCTCCAATTAGCAGAAACATGGACCCTAGCCTACAGTCTAGAACAAGACGGCGTCAGCCTCGGCACGCTGTACAATAAATGCGCCTCCCCCCACCTCCCCCGCGACAGCTCTTTCATACTCGTAATCCAAGACGGCGCAGGTGGTGTACGCCGCCCTCCATCCCTCCCCAAACCATCTTCCCACACCCACTAACACAGAATACATAGATCTTTGGCGCCTACCTAACCGACCCCCCCCACCCACACCCCTCCTTCTACGGCACCGGCGAATGTTTCCTCTGGCGCTCCTCCATCCTCCCCCCGCATACCACCCCGCTCATAACATCTCTCCCTCCTCCACCTTCAGCTTCAGAAACAGAAATAGATCATATAGGCCGCAGCACCACGATCTCCTCTCCCCACAACAACAATAACAACCACACCTACAACAACTACACATCCCCTTCAACCTCCAGCACCCACCTCTCTCCCCCTCCTTCAAACCCATCAAACAACAACAAGCATCCCAATCCTCCCTCAGGAACAACCACCCCCGACCTAATCCGCTTCAAAGCCTTCCCCTACTCCGGCGTAAACGACTACCTAATCTTCTGCCAACACGCCTACTTATCCATCGGCGGCGGCGACGGCCATTACGGGTTATGGCTCGATGAAGTATTAGAAACGGGCGTTAGTAGCACGTGTATGACGTTTGGGAATGAGGGGTTGAGTGAGGAGGGGGAGAAGTTTGAGGTGGTGGGCGTGGAGGTGTGGTGTGTGGGTGGTAGTGGTGGGGGGTGATATAGGAGGTTTGGGAGGTGGATTGGGGAGAGGATGAGGTGGGGGGGATGGATGTATATGGTGATGTTTGTTGTGGGTAAGAGTGGATGGATGGGGTATATGATGCATTTCCAGTGGAGTTTGTTGGGAGTTTGCGTATATCGTAAGCGCTAAGTCTTCGGAGATGCGATGCAATGCGAACAGCATATATAGAGAGCACTGATTTGTTCAATATTCTACATGTGAGATATGTATCTCTGTTCTATCTACTACTACTCAATGCATTCCGCGTCAAAGCCAGCGCTTGAGGATATCATATATTTCGTCAGTTAACGCCCTTGTCTTCCCATAAATAGATAGGTCTCCATCAGATACCATCCTCAGCGCCGTCATAATCATGAAGAAAGGAATATTCAGTCCTCCCGTCTCTCTAGTAAGGCGAATTAACAATCTCATCCCTTGGCATCCTCCTCCTTGCACCACTTTGTCTTGGTGTCGCAGCAATACTTTCACGAGTTGGCTTCTTGAAGCTCTGTTTCGCTACCATGTTGACTTCATTCGGCAGAGCAACAATAACATTCTTGTCGCTGCCATATTTGAAATCGTCGGCTTTGACCTCTTCCTCGTACCGCTTGATCGTATATGGGTCCTTGCGGCCAGCAATAACCTTCTTCATGTTCCACGTGATGATGAAGGGACCACTGGCTGTGATGATGGAAGTCTCCTTGTCGTCGATACCAGTATTGAAGCGTGCTGGTGTGAAAGAAATCGGCAGTTTCGTCTCGTGCTGGAATTGGGCGACGTGATTGGGACTGAGAGCGAGACGGCGAGGCTGTGGTTTGGAGTCCTTGGCAAAAGACTTCTCAAAACCAAGTTTACCCTCATTCTTGCCATCTTTTTGCAACGCATCAATGAGCATGAGGTAGGTACGGCAGGTAGCAAGAATCCAACGACCATCAGCAGAGACGTCCAAGCCTATAATGGGCTCACCCAGTGCAGGTAGCGCTGTCTTGGCCCTGAGGCCTAACCTGTCAAACATGCGGATGTCACCCTTCTCAGAAGCAAGGGCAATGTAGCCTTGTTCAGTAGTAGCAGCGTTGGAGAAAGCATTCTTGCCTGCATACTGCTTAAGCTCCGAGTCTACGAGCTTGTTGCCTGATAGACGAGGATCAATGCGGTACAGAGCATTGTCAGACAAACCAAGGAAAGTTTGCTCGCCAGTCATTTGAGCATATTTCTAGAAGCGATCAGTTTACACGTAGACGAGAAAGTCCGGGTGTTTTGGACATACCTTATCAGGGGCAAAAGACTTGACTTTGATGTCATCGTGTACTTTCCATTCATCAACGACCTTGCCGTACTCAAGATCCATTCGGTATAGCGAATTAGGATTGTCTCTATTTTGGAGAATCATATTCTGATCCTCAGAGTGCAGCATGACCTTATCCGGGCTGAAGAGCTTGCCCCCTGGTGTTTCAACTTTCGAAATGTTGGTCGAAAACTCAAGATTGTTATTTGGCGTGTGTTTGAAAACACCAATCTTTGATCCGCGGACGACGAAAGACCTGTCATGCTTATAACCAACCGCGAGCTTCGAGTTCACGTTGCCGTCATCATCCCTCGTCACGACATCGTCCGCCGACTCGTCACTGTCATAATGCTCACTCGTCGGCCCATCATCTTCCGGGTTTTCTTCCTCTTCTTCCTCCTCGTCGCCAGCATCCTTCATTGTTAGATCTTGGAAGGCATCTAGGACGTATTGCTGGTCATCCTTATCTACCTTCTTCCATTTCGTCTCATTGAGCTGCTCCCAGAGAGCTCTCATCAGCCCGTCCTGGAAGCGTTCTTCAGTTACTTGATCTCTAAATCTTAGTAGCCACGAATACGCTGACCCATCATCTGTGTAGTGGTTGAATATGAAGGATAGATACTCAAAGTTGAAGACCGGGTTTAAATCTGCGACTACTCGCTGGCCTAACCATTCCTTCTCTGAGCCTGTGATCTGCAGCCAATATTGCCAAGTGCCAGTCTCGGATACCGTAGCCACGACAGATGGATCTTGAAGAATGAAAGAGCCAGAGTCGAAATCAAACAGGTGGAGCTCCGCTCGTTCTTTGACGAATATCTCCCTCGAAGCTGGTATCCCGGCTGATGGTGGTGCTACTGTAGGAGTACTCTCTCGTGTTGCGGCTTTTTGCTTTTCAGATTTCTTCGTTGCTACTCTCTCTTTTGCTGCTGCCACTGGAGAATCCATGTTTGCTTGCTCCTTTGTTGGTGCGCCAGTAATAGCCTTTACGGTCGGACTGGCTAAAGGACTGGCCGCAGGAATTGGCTGTGCTGTGAAGTTAAACTGTTGAAGTTGCTTGTCCGTTGCCGTCTCCTTGGGTTTCCGGTATTTCCTCTCGAATTGACACTCAATAGCAACAATCTCAAATGTGCTGACTTCACCAGGCTTAATCGATTCGTCACAGATGAACTCGAAGAGGTCTCCAGGATCTCCGCTCAGATCTTGCCACGCGAAGACTTTCTCGCCGTTATCCTTGATCTCAGACCTGAAATGCAGGCTCTGGTCCAGAAGGAATGTCTTCTCGTCCTTGTCTGTGTCCAGGGCGTCTCCAGCTTCGTCTTCACCTTCTTCCTCAGCTAAGAGCTCGGCTTCACCCTCTTCATAAGCTCGCTGGATGACAAGCTGGTATTGAAAATCTTGGCCTGTGCGTCTGATGCTGGCAGCAGCGTCTTTGTAGATGAGTTCAGACGTCCCTTTAGGAGACAGAGGGCGGACAAGGTAGAGTTGGCCTTGTGCTATTTCAACTATTGATTCTTTGGACGCGTTACCAAAAAGGTATCTTGTTGCTATATAGAGATTGATTAGCACGAGTCGTCCATGTGAGTGAAGGAAACAGTAGCAGTCACTAGCTAAGGTCGAAGAAGCAAGTAAGGAAGGAGCGCACCATTTCTGAGCATGAACATTCTTGCAATTAGCCTAATATTCGCAAGGTGTCAAGTGTAGGAGATATAGAGGAGAGAGCGGTGAGGTTATGTACATGCAAGTTAGTATGTTGCCTTGCTGCACAGTCTTTGTTTATCTTGTATTTGGAGCTGCAACACATGACGCACCAACAAGCTAGACAGGCGCCCCGGTAAGTCCGCCTTTAGGCTCCAGCCCCGCCATCTATCTGCCTAGGGTGACTCTATCAAGCAACTTACATACTATCCATGTACATTGCCTGCCAACCTCACTGTGTGACTAATAACATTCATTCCCAAGTGAGCGATATGCTCACCATTAGACCCATCCTGGGCTGTCAGCATTATATCGCTGGCACTGCAGTTCGACCAGTAATATCAATGCGCAGTGCTGGCCAGCTTATCCACTTTGGAAATTTAAGCCATTGTTCAAAATGGCAGATCCGTTTTCAATCATCAGCCTTCTAGGCACAGCAGTATCCTTGACCAACGTCGTGCTGCAATATGCTTCGGCTGTGAAGAATGCTCCTGACGAACTCGCCAAGCTGAAACGTGGCTTTACGAGCGTCCATGACGTCTTTGAGCAGCTCATTGAACTTATGGGTGATGATGACTTCAGACAAGAGTTTGCAGATGTTTCGGCACTTTATATCGCTATTGGAGATTTTGTGGTGACGATGGAAATTCTGGAGAAGACTCTGAAAAGGCTTGGTGCTGCCAGTGGAGGTAGTAGGACAGTTGTTCGGATCAAATGGCCATTCGAAAGGACGAACACCCAAGAGCTTGTTGAGACACTTCAGAAGTACATCCAAGTTTTTCAGTTTGCGTTGACTATCAAAGGAAGCAAGATCCTTGCCCAAACCTCACAAAAGGCATCTGAGATACTGAATACTTCCAAGACGCTCTCGCAAACGCAATCGGAGATACTTGAAGCATTGTCTGCGCTACCAAAACATGATGAGATTATCGCCGAGCTCCACAAACTTCGCATTGATCTAGGATCTGTTCAAAGCCAGAGTCAGAAATCTAGCGAGCAAGACTTCCTCCATAAGGTTTCACCCCTAGATTTCCACAGTAAACAAAAGCATGCCTACAGCAAGCGGCACGCAAGTACAGGTCAATGGCTACTAGAGACTGAGCGATTTAAGACCTGGTTTGAAGGCAAAGGCAGTCCCGTACTTTGGTGTCCCGGAAATCCTGGTACGGGCAAAACAGTGCTTACCTCGATTGCCGTCAACTATGTGGCTGAATCCACGCGAGGGCAAGACATAGCCATCCTCTATATCTACTGTGACTACAAGGATAGCTCAACACATTCAGTCAATGCTCTGTTGAGCAGCCTTCTTCGGCAATTGATTGAACAGACTCCTCGAGCTGAGAGCATTGCTGAGCTTAGTATGATCTTGAAGAGGAATGCCAAGTATAGAGACCCCACTGAAGCGGAGCTGTTCACCTGGGTATGTACGGTCTCCAAAGACTTCAACAATGTCTATATCTTTGCAGACGCCCTCGATGAGTGTCCGGAGCTCAGCAGAGATGCATTGTTGTTGCGACTTGAACAATTTAGCCAATTTGGCCAGACACGCCTTTTTCTGACGTCCCGACCCAACATAAACATCAAGTCTAGGCTTCAAAATATATCACGCATAGAGATTGCGGCAAGTACCCCTGATATTGAGGCCTACCTTCACTCTGAGATACAGAAAAGTGGCCGGTTAGCACTCTTTGTACGAAAAGACCCGGGGCTGAAGCAAGAGATCGTAGATTGTGTGATTGGGAAGGCTCATGGTATGTTCCTCCTTGCCAGCCTGCAGATCAGTAGCTTGTGCCAGCAAATAAGCCCCAGAAAGGTCAGACAAGTATTGGATGACTTGCCCACTGGTATATTTGCTACCTATGATAATGTTTTCAGTCGGATACTTGATCAACCTAAAGGCGATGCCGAATTAGCGATGAAAGTCATGTCGCTTGTTTTCTGTGCGACCAGACCCCTGGGTCTTGAAGAGCTTCGCCATGCATTGGCCGTGCAGCTTGGCGACTGCACGCTTGATACAGCAGCCTTTACAGAAGCCGAGATCATACTCAGCACTACCACAGGACTTCTGAGTACCTTTCCGGTTGATGATCCCAAAAGTAGTGCATTTCCTACTGAAGTTAAATTCGTACATTACACACTACAGGAATACTTAGAAGCCAATCATGAGCGTCTTTTCCCGACCGCAGAGCGCGATATGGCAAGAATCTGCCTTACATATCTGTCCTTCATTGACTACGAATCGTGTTCTTCGGACGTGCTAAACGAACAATTTGAAGACTTCAAATTCTCTACTTATGCCGGATACAATTGGCATCATCATCTTCAAGGTGTACAATTGGAACTCATGGAGCAGATCTTACCTTTTATTCAGGACAGAGCAAAGACCTACGCACTGGTGCGAAGATTTCCGCCTGATGTACGTGCGTGGGGGCCGTTTCTATTCCTGACCGAGTCATGGACCCCTGCCCTTTTTGCTTTGATTTGGAACCTGGCGGATGTTCTCTTGTTATTGATTACAGGCCAGAGTATGGCTACCCCGATTCATGTAGGCCACGATGCTCTCTTTCTGGCAGCATTCGCGGAACATCCTGCCACCCTCCAAGTACTAATGGATCATAAGAGCGACATCCGTACGAACTCCGAATCGTGTCCGACGCTGAGACTAATGGATCGTAAAAGCGAGATCAGTAGGAACACCGGATCTGCTGTGACGCTGTGTCTTAGCAAACCCACATGTGAAAACCACATTACATTGAGCTTTCACACTATGATGGATATGCTTGCGAACAATTGTCAGGACGTGAATGCTCAAGACAAGGACGGACAAACGCCGCTGCATATTGCAATCCGTTGGAGTGTTTTCTATGCTGTGCTATCTTCGACGGGCGAAAAATTAATTAGAATCTTACTGGACCGTGGAGCAGATCTCAATATTCGGGATGTTTTGGGTTATACTCCCCTCCACTGCGCAGCATTTTCGGGCACCCCAGATATCATCTTGATGTTAGTAGATCGAGGGGCTTCCCTCATTGCCAAAGATTACGTTGGAAGATTGCCGTTGCACTGTGCTGCGAGTGCTCTTTATGAGGACAATATCAAAGTTCTTCTGCGAGAATCAGAATTAAATGCTCAAGACTTCAAAGGGAGAACACCGCTGCACCATGCTTATATCAGATGGTCGATCCTAAAGCACCTCACATCTAAACATCACCAGACGAGACGAAGCGCAATAGCACTGCTGTTAGAGGCCGGCGCTTCTGACAATATTGTAGATACAGATGGGAGGATCCCATCAGACTATTCGACATGGTCGGAGAAGGAAGCAGGAGAGCTTATGAGACAAGGTTATCAATGGATAGGATCGTGAGATTTGGCAAGGACGCTGCTATGAATTATGAGAAGTGTTTGAGGCCAGCTTTTGTGGTGGATTCAGCATATTCAGGCATGTGACCTTTAAATTCCAAAGGAGCCGGCGTTGGGGGTGCAATGCGAAATGAATATACAGTATCCTGACGCTTCAACAATTTTTTTTGACAGATCGAGACCAACCGAAGAGAGTGTGAGCGAAGTAACCAATCCAAAGTGGGCGTTATCGAGCACTCCAGAGCGGAGAAGAAACGGGAAATACCAGGAAAAACTGCGGATCAACGAATGGAGCTAAACATGATGATGTATTCACTGCGGCCGAAAATTGCAAATATATTAGTACACAATGGAGTAATACGGTCAAAGCGGATATGCACCGATCCGCAATGATTGATATTTGATATTTCAAAAAATAACAGCTCTGCTAAAAGGGCACCCAGAAGGGTGAAACCCCCAGCCAGATACAGCTAGCAACCGTATAGTCACTGGAGATACCCTAGAATTAGTGGCCTTTTGTATTGAAATTAGTCCCTGGAGCCGGATTTTTTACCCTTATGTCTCATGTCCCAGGGGCCCAGTTTCAGGGGTTTTTCGCACCCTCTAGGCATCAGCCCCTTAGGGATGTACGGTTAGGGGTTGAATCCTTCTATAAGCTCAATTCAGAGAGCATCCACAACTTCATTAGTAGTTTTGCTTCACCAAAGTCATCCCACAAGGCTACAACCCGTTACTCCGCTCATACGGACACGCCGTCCTATCCATAGAAGAGATCACCCCTCAACCGTATAAACCCATCAACCGTATAAGCCCTATAGGGCTGAGCACCTAATTCTTTCAACATTGCCTCTATTCTATGTTTTTAAAGCTATACAGAACGTCTAAATGTACGCAGCCCTGCCAGCGATATAGATATGTCTGAGCTATAACGCTCTATGAGGCCTTTGGACACACTAGCCCCGGCCTATTGTCTGTATCCGGTCTAGACCCTCTATTAAGTCCTTTTCTTGTAGCCTAATTCTAATTCTCTACCGCCCCTATTCTAGCTCTTACGTAGTAACCCTGACTCGTAGTTGTACTAATAGCCTTGTAGATCGTTATAGAGCTAGCCTAGCTTTAATCATCCTCTTAGCGCATCGCTGCGGCTTTTATAGTGAAGGGATTATAGGAACTAATAGTAATGCTAGCGCTGCTAGCGCTACCTAATAACATTTTATAGCTGCGCGCGATTTATTAAAAATAAATGGACTAATCCTACTTATTAAGCTCTATTCCTTATTTTAAGCTTTAGTAGTGAAGATGTCATCTAAAAGCTCCTGGTTTAGAACCCTAGTATTGCCATTAGATATATTCCCTTTTTAACGATTTCCTTGTTTATCTTTCCGCCTATTTAATTCTAAAAGGCCTTTATTAATACGTTCCTGTATAGTAGCTTCTGCTATTATAAGGATTGTAGCTTTGCCCATTTTTTAAATAATTGCCTCCTTGATATCCTCTCCCTTATATACTCGCTTAAGAAGCTTCTGAATCTGTAGGGTATTGCTAGGTGTTATTGGCATACTACTAGCACCGCTAGGCCTAGAGTAATCAATCATTCCCTTAAAGGGAGTAGTTGGATGAATAGTTATAGTATATTGCTCAACTGCTTTAGAATTTGGTAGAGCTTTTGGCTTAGGGATTGCTTGGAGAACCACGCTTGGATTATATGGTATTAGCCCTGTTTTCTCCTAAGCTTTCTGAATATTAAGCTCTGTAAAAGCTGATATCCGGGCCTTTTGATACTGCTCTAGAAAATCGATCTTGTTAATTAAGTAGGTGGCATTGAGTTAGGTGATACTATGAATGTTCTTCTTATAAGTAGTTGCTAAAGGAGTGAAAAGACTAATATTAAGTGGCTATAAAAGATGAGTTGTATGCGGGGGAAGGTAAAGAAGGATGATGTTATTGCGAATTAAAAATTCAATCGCTGCAGTACTAATATGCGACGTATGGCCATTAAGGATAAGGATATAATACTAGCCTTTTTATATAATCACGGATTCCTTTATAAAGTATTAAAGCTAAAGAAGTCTAATCTTATTATTTATCTATCTATTCTCGCTGATCGCGATATGAGCTTTTAGAAAAGCTTTAAACTATACTCTCTTATAGATAGCTGCTTTAAAGATGATATATAACTAAAGAAGTTGACTAATGACTAAGATATATTTAATTATAGAGACCCACTCTCTATTACTAGGCTGCGTTATATGCTCCTTCTTTTTGTATTTAGATATTATAACTTTAAATTTTCTAATAACGCCTTATATAAAGCCCTTCTTGTCTATATTGTAGATATCTTAGTCGTTAACCTTATACTATTGCTTAAGTTAATGAAAGAGCTTAAACTAATAATTAATAATAGTATAATCTTTAGTGATAGCGCGCTCTTTGTCTAAGGAAGGAATATATTTAGACTTAAGATTAGGGTAGCAATAAAGGTATTTCTAAATCTAATTAATACCTAATTTTTTAGTGTTACCCTTTGCTATATAGAGCTCTTAGGCTATCTCTTTTATATGCTCAATATGGCTAGGCTAGCCTTAAATTTATAGTCAATAAATATAGTTCTTTAATACAGTCTCTTCTTTAGAACTTAACTATTAGCAACTCTAATTAAACTCTTTCTTAGAGCTCTTTGCTTGAGTGATATAGTAGTAAAGTATAGAAGCTATAATTCTATACTATTCTATAATTTTATTAAATAAGATGATATCCTTAGTCTTTTTAAAGGTTTCCTTAGCTTAGTTAATCTAGTTATTATAAGAGACTTCTATATCTTCAATACTTAATAGTGAGGGTGAATTAGGAGGTGAAACTGAGGCTAGAGGGTTATTAGAGGGTAGGGGCATGCTTATAGATATTCTAATAGAAATATTATAGCCGTGTGGTTGAAATAAAAAGGATGTAAGGTCTAAATAGTAGGAAATTAAAAATTCTAGGTAGTCAGCCCTATAGGGCTTATACGGTTGATGGGTTTATACGGTTGAGGGGTGATCTCTTCTATCACCAAGCAAACGCTCCCCAAACCCTACGTACAAAAACCATCTCAGAACCCATCCCAACCCATCGCAACATCCCACCCTTACGCGCCTCGGCGCAATCAATTAATCCATCAAAAGACGTCGACCAATTCTACCCAGCATGTCCGGCCCCCCCCAAACCCTCTGCGGCGTCGTCGTCTCCGCCGGCAAAATGATGCGCGCCGTAAAAGTCCGCACCGCAAAACAAGTCTATAACCACTTTCTCAAAAAGGTGTCTCCCCCCTCCCATCCCCTTCCCCATCCCCTCCCCCCTTCTCCCCCCTCCCCT
>KI911114.1:896737-1099821 GCA_000482085.2 Cladonia metacorallifera KoLRI002260
CCCTCCCCCCTTCTCCCCCCTCCCCTTTCACCCATCACACACCCCTAACCCCCTCTCTTCCCGACCCTCCTAACCTTTTCCCCTCCAGCATTTCCTCCGCCACACCACCCACCTCGTCTCCGACCCCACCTCCGCCCTCCGCACCGGGGACGTCGTTAAAATCATCAACGAACGTCGGGTTTCGAGACATATATACCATGTTGTGGATCAGATTGTAGCGCCATGGGGAGACGGGATAGAGGATAGACCGAGGGTGTTGAGTAGGGAGGAGAGGGAGGAAGCGTATTTGGGGAAGAGGAGGAGGAAGGAGATGAGGAGGGAGATTAGAGAGGTTGTTGGGAGAGAGGTGGAGGGGATGGGGGAGGGGGGGAAGAGGTTGGTGGAGAAGGCGATGGGGGAGGCGATGGGGGAGGCGATGGGGAATGGGGGGAGGTGATATTGGGAGAGGATGGGGTGGTATATGTAGGGGTGGGAAGTGAGCATTGACTGGCGTTGCATACCATCTGTATCATGAGCGTTGGGGTATCTATTCTATTGGCTCGCTGTATTACATGGTGGATACCAAGAAGATTTATGATCACTATTTCAGTCTTCATCATCTTCCTCTTCCTCACTCTCTTCATCCTCCTCCGCCTCCTTCAAATACGTAACAAACTGCTCAGTCAATTCCCTCACTTTACCCATCTCCCCTTCTTGACTCCGCGGGTCATCCCACCACTGCAGGACACCGTCTTCTTCTATAATATCCAAATCATAGACCTCCTTTGCGACGAAGAGCAATAATTGATCGCCATTAGACCTCCACAAGACCTCTTTTTGTACAAGCATGAGAAAGTCCACTTGGTCGACTTTTCCTTCTGCATCTTTGTCAAATGTTGTGCGCTCGATAAGAGCTCTGTATCTTGTAAACACCTCCTTCACAGCCTCGCGCATACTCATGCTTCCACTTTCAGATGCATTATCCCCACTAGTAAGGTTCGAGATCCTTTTCATGAAGGCGGCGACAACTGCTTTACGTACTTCGTGTTGACTTGCATTCGTGGACATGCGGTAGCCATTGAGTTCAAGCATTATCGTATCTGATAGATCGTTTTTCTGTAAACCGTCGAGAATGCTTGCTGTGGCTTCTAGGTGGAAATCTCTATTGTCTCCAGTATCGTCAGACTGGTCAGAGCGGTAGCTGCTGCGCCGCAACATGTCTCGAGGTGGTTCTAGGTCATCTTCTGAGGATGCGAGCGTTGAGATCGAAGAGAGGGAACTGGATGCCGAAGGGCTTTGGTAAATCAGACGCGATGAGCCAACACTGGAAGTATCTGAGTCGTCGGAATCTTGGTTACTGTTGTAGTTGTTATCTTCATCACGGGTGATCCAGCTGTTCGCCGAGACGCTGGAGTCCTGAGCGAGGTCGACTCCGAACATGATCAGAGCTCCATGCTCAATCTTGCAACCCTTCCCTATTGAGCTGCGACTCGCGATAATGGCTTGGCTAATTATAGAGCCATCCTTAATAACGACATCATCCCAAATGTAGGCCCCGTCGATAGTCACGTTTTTTCCAATATTACATCCCCGGCCGACAGTGCTTCCAGTAATCGTACTGCCATCCCCAATTCTGGTATCACTGCCGATGACACTTCTTTTCACGTCTGCGGTTCTCCCTAGCATGACTCTATCTTCTTTGTACACTTTTCCTGCTCCGAGACGGTAGCTCTGGCCCCGTACAAGATTGCTGTCTGGACAAATCGGGTATGCCCATCGACCCAGTACATCCTTGCTCACAGCATCATATGCTCTCAAGCTCTTGACCCTTGCAGCGTATTGATCTGTCACCACGTATGTGTGTATAGTCTTCCCGTACGTCTCGTAATCTTTGAGCACCCCGCGTAGAAAGCTTTTGCGCAAGGACTGGAAGTCAAAATTGTCGCTCCATTGAGCTAATACATCCAACGCGCATATGTCGATACGACAATCGATGAGATCGTCCCGGACCTCGATCTCACCATGCGAAGTAAGTAGCTCAGGATCCAAAGAGACATATCTGCTTTCCCCCCTTCGCTGACCCATCTCCTCATAATGCAGACACCTTTCTGCAACAGGGTCAATTACGAACACAGGCCTGGATCCTTTACTCTTTGTCCTATGCTCGACACCCGCTTCTCTCAGTACCATTGTCATTATGGCGTCCTTGCTCTTCTCCCGTCGCGCTCGGTGCTTGACTAAAGCAGGCTCGAGGTTCATATTTGATATCACATCGCCAGAGACAAGGAGAAAGTCGCCTGTAATGAGATCGAGATTATCGAGGTTGCGCATGGCTTCGCCTACGGAGGTGGCTGTAGATTTGAGCACCTTGAGTGCACGGAAGGGGCTGGATTTTGAGGTCCATTTCGAGTCACTGTCAGGGGCATCCAGTCAATGAATTTCTTTGTGTAATTGAATCATAGATGTGCTGAGCAGGAAATGTCTTACTCGATGTATTTTTCAACCTGCTCCGCATGACTCCCACAGTAGACAAATACCTCTTGTACACCAGCATTGGCGAGGAACTCCAACGTGTATTCGATCAAAGGCGTATTGACAAGAGGTAAGAGACACTAAAGTCTAGGGTTACTCCAGGTTTATGTCAAAGAAAAACCATCTTACTCTTGGCAGGTCGAATGTGAAAGGTGCAAATCGTGTCTCGAAAGAATCGGCGAGAACCTGCCGAAACCATGTGAGTACGACTCTTGTGATTGGACCCTGCATGCACTGACGACTGCTTGTAAGGAATCTTCTCGCTGGTCTTCCTGGGGATTTTGCTTGGCCCTGGCACCTTTGGGATTCTTAGGGGGCATGATAACGGAGCTTTGCCCGTTCTACGTGCAAACTTGTGCTGCAGAAGACGCCCGCTCGTTAAGATAAGGTAAGCTTAAGATTGATCAGGTGGGGATCAAGGGTGCAATGCGGCGTGGAACGATTCCGATGTCACAGCTGCATTGTGGCTGGCCTCGGTTGCCTTACCTAGGGCTGGACGCGTCTAGTGGGATATGGAAAGTAGAGGTCTAGATTCATAACGGCTGGAGGACGGCCAGGCCACAGTGGACGTGGGAAATCTAGATCCCACAGACCACAGACCATAAGCACGCAAGCCGAAGATAAATAAATACCTATCTCCAAGCCACCTTTTCCCCCCACCTTTTCCACTTTAACATCCTCCCAGAGAAAATTAATGAACATGCTAATATTTGGGAACCTGATTCGTAAATGCTTTCTGACAGGCTTACACACCGCCCAGTAAAGCAGCCATTGCATGGGCTGACCAGAGCAGCATATACTACTTTGGTCATTCTGAGCAAAGAAATCCACCTTATTCCAGGACGCCTCGCTCCTGAGGGGCTGATAACCCACCTCCCTAGAATGCCCTTAAGCACCTTTCCTCCTTATCTCCTTATCCTATCTTTGGCACCATGAAATCGTTCGATATGTGCAAACATGGCTGAAAATATGGTCGAGACCTGTGATAATACTTGAACAGGATCAGATAGATTGATACGATAAATGAACGAACATGAATCCAAGAATAAAACTCCCAATTCATCATCGCGGCCGTGCCATAGGTTGCATACCCATCGGCGCAGTCTGATCGTACATTCGTTGTCGCTTTTGGTCGTTGGCAATGTCATCGCCTCCTATCTCAGAGATCTGCCTTCGATGTTGCATCTGCCGTTGCGGAGCAGCCATTTCCGTTTGTGGAGCTGGATACTGGACCGGACTCTGATCTTGAGTATACCCTGGGTGCATTGGGTGCATATATTGGTGGGGCGGTGCTGGTTGCGTTGGAGAGATACCGGAGAATTGGCCGGGGGATTGCCAGTTCGAAATGGTCGAAGGTGATTGTGTTGGAGAGTTCTCATCCTTCAAGGAGTGACCACCTGAGCTTTGAGCCATTGGATTTCCAGGAACTGGCTCCATTCCGTCTGGAATCTGCTTTAAATGCCCCAAATGCTTTTCAAGCATGTTGAGAAGACCGTCTCTGGTGAACGGCTTGGGTAGGACATCGTTCATGCCTGGCCGTTGATCAGAATAGGAGACCTCGACATCAATTGGCTAACATACCATGTTGAAAATACATTGAGATATCATCACTGCGAATGTTCGAAGTCATAGCTATGATTGGCGTATGATCGAATTGCCGAATCAGATGACAGGCCGAAACGCCATCGAGGTTTGGCATAATAATATCCATTAGCACCAAATCATACTTCGACCCTGCGTTCATCTTGTTGACAGCTTCTAGGCCGTCAAACTGAGACCGTCAGTACTTGAGGTTGGACACTACTGGACCTACTTACTGCACTGTCTATTGCGCAACGGAAAGAGTACAAGAACTTGCTTCCGATCCTTCGACACGTTGGGTCATCCTCGACAAGCAAAATCTGCGGAGATCTAACCCATCCGGGATCTACTTGGGTACTCTTCTTTCGTCCCGCAGGCGCGGATACTCTCGGGTCTACAATATCCTCTTTGGAAGGCATTGGGTACGGTATGTTGTGGATGTGCTCGCTATACATAGGATCGATGCCATTGGTATGTCCGATAGGGTATACAATTTGATCTTGATCTGCGTGAAGTTTGGAATAGCCCATCGAAGAGCTGGAGCCAGCGGAGGTTGGGGCTCTTGCATGGCGACCGTCGGGAGGCGGAGTGGACATTGCACCGTTACGATTGTGTATATCAGACATATGTTCAAGATTCTTATAGTTCAATTGGACATCTGCATTCAAGTCACGCAGCAACTTGTCCGCGTGCTGCAACGGCGTCGCGGGCTCGTCATCCGAGGGTGATATCTGCTGTTGTGAAGGATCCACATTGGCAGATGGGCCTCCGTTCTCCTCGGAATTCGCGAACGGACCTCCAACCTTGCTGTCTCTCCTTTGTCTTGAATCCACAGAATGCAAGTAGCTCATCACATTCTGCATGACATGTTCGTGGTTGACCACTGTTTTCTGAACTCCTATCAGCTCCTGGGTAAGCATGTTATTGTGCATGCTGAGTTCATCGAACTTTTGCTGCAGGCTTTGGAGTTGGTGTTGCGTGGCTACTAATTGACTATTTACCAGGTCCATCTGCTGAGTGGGAACCGCTTCGTCAACGACCTGGGGGGCCTTCCGTGGCGCTGGAGCCTTCCGTCGGATGTTATCCAAAGAATCTTTGTTGTTTGCTTTGAACTCCGGGTGCTTGAACTCCCATGCCTAAGAAAATCAGCACTCTATAATCAACACATACTCGGATCACCTTCTTACGCCCGACCCGTATGGAGAGTGCCCGCTCTCTTCGTTATTGTGCCGTACTTTGTGGAAGTCATACTTGTTGAGCTGGCGCACAAAGCTCGCGAAGTTGCTATGCTTGAAGTGTTTTGGGAGGATTGATTTGGTGAATCTTTCGTTCTGCCAAGGAAGTTAAGAGACCGCAAACAATGTCAGGCTGGTTCACATTGACAAACCTCGAGCACCACGAAGCTTCCACCATCATCACCCCATCGAACTACCGACGAGTATGACGGGTCTTCCAGCATTCTTATCATGACATTAATTCCAAAGCTTGTTATTCATGGAGTTGTGCCAAGGTAGACATACTTGTAGAGCTTGCGGACCTAGCAACATTGTGAGCAAGCGTCATTGGGGGCCGGTCAAAAAATTGAAGACTCACAAAATCGCTGGAACTGTTCGCGCTGCCACCACCACCCAGACCCTGTTCTCGATCCATAGTGTCGTCGAAGCGCATTGAGAGTGTGGAAGATGCGTTGGAGATTGAATGAAAGTGGTGGAGAGGGCGGTGGTTAGATGCCCTGTCGGCCATTGAACGGCGCTCTCTTAGACTCGAAAGCTAGGCGGTACATCGCGGGGAAAGCCGATTTAAGGAGCGCCTTTCACTCTTCAGCATGGATTGTTTATATTCTGCCCCTGTTATCTTCCCATGGAAATGAGATTTGATGATACGGATTTTCCAATGCGACATTACCCAGATCGAGTATTGTCGGCGGCGTGGACAATGGATGGTTACTGGAGGCAAAGCACCAGCACAATAGATCGCTTCCCGAGCATCTCTCCGCACAAAAAGGAAAAGCGCACGGGTGGCTCCTTTACCAGTCCCCACCACCCATTAACATTCCCAAATGTACGATACTACGTTTAAACTATGACCTGTTGGCTGTCACCTAGCTGCAAATTTTGGAGATCAGCCCGTCAAAATTGCCTGTAGCGGCAGTCAGAGATTTACAGCTGGACCAGGGTCCCTGATTAGAAGCACCTTACTGGCCACGCCATAGGCATTGGCCTTGTTCTACGTGCGCACTGGAGAGCCTTCTGAAAGATCCGCCAGAGACCCAGATCTCTGCCACCATTTCAAATAGACGATGATCGTGGCGTCCAAGCTACTCTACTGGTGATGCTGCATAAGTGTAGTAACAAGCGGTTGGCGGTGTGGCAATGGGCGCTTTGAAGGTTCTGATTTCATGCATACTTGGGCCCTGCCACATTCTGCACCATCAGGGCCCCATCCAGTGCCACCCATGCCGCGTGAAGCCCCGATTGGGCATTGATCTCGTGTCTATGCCGTGTTAGGACGCATTGAGCTTTCAAGCTAGAGCGACTTTTGGCCTGAAATGGTTGATCTGACAAGGGCATCAGACCAGTCAGCGACGCGAGTCAAGAAGCTTGACCATTGTCCCGATTTCCCCTTAAGGCCGCCGTCGCTCGCTGGTTCTGCTTCCGAAGAGTAAGACTGTAAGAGTCCCCCAATCTGTCCCCCAAATTTCATTGGCAAGACTGTCGGACCCTTGCTCATTCCCCCGTTCCGCCATTCCGGAACGGTGAAGAGCTACTGGCCCCGCACTAACAATATGTTACCCGGTGTTATACCGTTATACCGTGGGGCAGACGATCACACCTGCTTTGCACTCTAATCACCTTCACAGTAAACAACTCATTACCCATTCCTGACCCCCACCAATGCTTAGTACTCGACATCTCATTCGCAACACCACTTTCGTCCCTAGTCTAATCACAGCAATCCCTCGTCACAGCTTCCATACCACTACCGCCAAAATGGTTAAAGTCGGAGATTCAATTCCCTCAGTCGAGCTTGTCGAAGGCTCACCCGGCAACAAAGTGAACCTGGCCAAAGAGCTTAAAGGCAAAGGTGTGATTATTGGCGTTCCTGCAGCTTTCAGTAAGTACCTTGCACATCAATCTGCTATCCTCCCAGCTGTAAGGTTGTTTGTGGTTAGTCACCAACTTATAGCTTTCTAGGCCCGGGCTGCTCAACCAACCACATCCCTGGTTACTTGAACTCCGAGAAGCTCAAGGATGCTGGCCAGGTCTTCGTGGTGTCTGTCAACGATGCCTTTGTGTAAGTCCAATGCACGATTCGTCATCCTGCGTGAAGTGTTGAAATTCCGCCATCACCGTCACTGACATCCTCACCAGTATGAAAGCCTGGGGTGCTACCCTCGACCCGTCCTCAAAGACCAGCGTATGTAGCAACCACTCCATCCTTCAACTATCACGCAATGGTGTTGAATGAATGAGCCAATCTGAATCTCAACTCCAGATCCGCTTCCTCGGTGACCCATCCGGTCAATTCACCAAAGACCTCGACCTCACTTTCGAGAGCTCCGCAATCTTCGGGAACGATCGTAGCAAGCGTTATGCCCTGGTAGTCGAAGACGGGAAGGTCAAGAGCGCTCACGTGGAGCCTGACAATACTGGAGTAAACGGTACGCAGTTCGCCCTCGAGGGCCTATTCCTACAAAACCCTATCTAATATTCGTATGCTAATACAATAAACCGATAGAGTCCGCCGCCGAGAAGGTCCTTGCCAATCTCTAAACATACATGACATCGTCATCCTGAGGAAGACATGGAAAAGTGCGCTGGAAAAGGGAATCACGTGCGTATGTGACACACGAACCCAAGCGTTTACTGAATCTTGCTTCCCCCTTTCATCCAAAAAGAAGAACGAATTGTATCAATAGACACTCATGAAAATAAGCTCAGGCTTTCCAACAAGAGCGGAAACATGCTCACCCTCCACCGTCATCCTCTCCACCACCAGACAACGGCTGACCCACTTGCGGACTGCTCTGCAAAATGACAATCCCAAACGGATCTCTATCGACCTCACTACACTCCACCAACACGTCCTCATCATTCAACGCATCCTCCCACTCCTCCCTCAAACCCCCATCCATCTCATCCACATCCCCCCTAACCTCCCCCCTTATTTTCTTCCACTCCTCCTTCAACAACCTATCCAACTTCCACTTCATCACACTCCCCAAAAACCCTCTCTCCGTATTACTATGAAAAAGCGTAACGACACACTTCCCCTTTTCCGTCGCTGCTAATGCTTCATGATGGCTGAACTCCCCCGTAAACAGCAAATCCGCATCGACATCCTTCAAAACATGGGCACCACTTCCGGCACATATCCCCACACTTCGGATCATGATATCTTCCACTTGCCGTGTCTGCGGAATAGCGACGGGGAATCCCTTGGGCGATCCAACGCCTTCGGCTATTCGCTCGATGAGGTGTGTGAGGGGTTGTGGTGTGTCAAATTTAACTAGTCGGCCCATACCGGCTGATTCGAAGCCAGAGGGTTTTGAGGCTACAGGGTGGATGACGGAGCGGATGTGGGCGAGGGCGGAGGGGGAGAGGCTGGTTTGGTCGAGATCGGCGGGTTTGGGGTAGGTGGGTTTGGAATAGGTGCTGGCGCGAGGTGCCATGGAGGGGCGCTGGGGATGTTGTTTGGGTTTTGGGGAGGCGGTTTTACTAGGGGAGTCGCCATTCGTTTCTGCTTGTGCGGTTTGCTCATCTTCGGGGTGCGTGTGGGGAGGGTTCTTTTCTTCCTCGTCGAGGGCGGGCTCTCCGTCTTCTTCGGGGATTGGCGCTGCGGTGTGGGCTTCTGGTTCGGGACCAGGAAGGGTGCCGGTTACGATGTCGGCGAGCCAGTCGCCTAGGCCACCTGGGGCGGCGTCGACGGCGGTGTGGGGGCTGTATACCTGGAAGATGTGCGTTAGCAGCTGATCAGCCCATGGAAGGGAGGATTTGCTGTACACTTATGCCCTCGAGCGCGAGCCTAAGAAGAGACTGTTGCTGAGAGTCGGCGAGAGTGAGAGACTTGAAGCCTCTGAATATGATAGGATCTGCCTCGCAGTCAGCAATTATTAACACTGTTTATTGCATGAGATATGATAGGCGTACGATATGAAACCACAACGCAGTCTTTCCTCTCGATCGCCTCATCCGCGACAGCTTTGGTCAAATCAATAGTTAAAAGCACCGAATTCATCTGCCGTCTGATAGGATCAAACGGCGCTTCAAGAAGCACTTAAAATCTGCAGTCAGCATTACATAACCCCCACAAAATCACCATATAGACTCACACCCAGTATTATCAAAACTACTATCAGCCAACTCCTCTGGATACCTAAATGTAAACAAACCCATTATCAGCTTTTACCCCACCCAAACACCAAAAAGCAAAAGAAAGATAACACATACAACCTCCTCATAGCCCTCACCACCGCCCTCGTAAACGGACTCGCTTTATCAGTCGTATAAGTACTCATACTCATCTTGAACGACGTCGAGAACGATAACGATGACAAGGTACTAAACGATCTCCTCATGAACATATCACGATCAAATCCAAGATCAACAAATCAAGGAAATAACATAAAACGTGGAGCAAGATCGATCTCAAATCAAGAATCTAGGCCCATTCATCATTCACTTTAGTCCCAACGGTTGGACTTACCCTTACCCTTAGGTACGCCTTCCTCACTTAGCGGGGGGCCGCAAAAGCCCGGGCCCTTGTATTTAGGTACTTCGTATGGTAGTATGGGTCTATGGGCGGGTGATGTGCCCTGGTAACCGGGTCGCTTATCGGCACCAATGTACATCAGTACATCAGTAAACAAAGCCTAGGAGATGGCTCCGGGCTAGTAACCTACCGCTAAGGTAAGGTAGGGAGATGGCGTCATCGGTAAATCTGCAGCCGATACTTCACTACTCTACTCCGTACAGATACTAAATCATTCACAATACCATACCTTTTACCAACCATCCATTCATGCAGCGCATCCTCCCTCTCTCCCGGCTCCGCACCACAGCACCAGCAGCACGCCTTCCACTTCCATCCCAACCACGCTTCTTCCCCCGCTACTCCACCACCATGACCACCGGCGCAGCAGAAACAGATACCCAAGCCTCCTCAGTCGCCAATTCCTCCAACATAACACCCTATTCCCTATCAAAGACCCTAACGGAAAGACTCAACGCTTCGCATGTTGATATCGAAGATATGTCTGGTATGAACCTCCACGCTTTTCCCCTCTCCCCCCTCTCCCTTCTCCCCAATTTCTCTCCTACCCTCCTCCTCACACTCACACCTTCAGCTGCTAATGGAAAGTTATAGGAGGCTGCGGCCAAGCCTTCCAAGCCATGATCGTATCCCCTCAATTCGAGAAGAAGAATAGTTTAGCGCGGCATCGATTAGTCAATTCGGCTTTGAAAGAGGAGATAGCGGCTATACATGCGTGGACGCCGAAGTGTTTTACGCCGGAGGAGTGGGAGAAGAGGCAGGCGCAGTAAGGGAAAGGAGGGCAACGAGGTCTGCGCGAAGCGTTTGAATTGCATTTGCGTGGGTTTTAGGGTTGTATATATGGAGGAAATGGGTAAAAATTAATGGTGGCCTGTCTATTCGCCGATTTCTGACGTCTACTGCGTTACTATTTGCAGGGATGGTTATATCTTAACAAACGATCAGCGGTCAAAATGACCCCTGAAATGGAGAATTCAAACATTAGGCATCAAGCCAATGTTCTAAGGACTATGAACCAGTCATCTATCCTACTTGTCCTGCTAAAATTCAGACTCCCCATCATAGCTCCTCCAGTCAATGCGGATCGGCTCCGGCTCAATCCCCAACTTCAACCACCGCTCCGGCTCTATTTTCTTCATCTTCAGCTCCTTAACGAAAGACTGGCCCCAGAAAGCACTACCACAGACTCATCAGCAGTTGCCACATACACAGAACCTGGCGCGATGACTTCACAGAGGCATACCTTGTGTTATTCTGCACGTACGCATTCATAAGCTCAAACCGCTTGGCCCGTTCCTCCTCGCCCATCGTCACAGCCTGATACATAGCCCGCGCCATGTCGCTAATGTTCCAAGGATTGACAATAACGGAACCAGTTAATGACTGAGCCGATCCCGCGAACTCTGATAGGATCATGGAACCATGACGCTTGGCCTGGCATGCGATGTATTCGAATGACACAAGGTTCATACCATCACGGGTAGAGGCCACGACGCAGGATTCAGAGACAGCATAGAGTGCAACAAGTTCGTGAAAGTCGACAGTCTGGTGCATGAAGTGAATGGGCGTGTATTCTATCGTACCTAAAGTGCGACATCAAAATTGCTTCAAGCTGGACATAGTTGGCAGGTCGATGGACTTACCGAATTTGCCATTGATCCGGCCAATAAGTTCATTGACGAGGAGACGTAGATTCTGGTACTCTTCTACTTCTCCACGTGTAGGAATGGCGATCTGAATCATGACGACACGCCCAACGTACTCGGGGTGATCAGTCAGAAACATTTCAAATGCTCGCAGCTTCTGGGGTAAGGCCTTCACATAGTCGAGTCGATCAACGCCGACCATGACGTGGCGTCCTTCGAACTCATGCTCCAATTGGGCAAGACGCTCCAGGACTTTAGGATCCTGCATTGCCCGTGTGAACTTCTCTGGCTCAATTCCAATAGGGAAAGCCCCAACATTAACCCTCTTGTTCTTGAACGTAACAAAGCGAGTTGTCGTCGGCAAACCCCTATCATCTCAAATTAGCTGCCACTCCACAACATAACATTGCATATTGTCCTCACAGGATATGTGAGCAAGCACTCAAAAAGTGTCTCGCATAGCCATTAGTATGGAAACCAATCAAATCACTCTGAAGCACCCCACTCAGAATCTCCTTCCTGACCGGCAGGATCCTATAGATTTCCGAGCTGGGGAACGGCGTATGTAGAAAAAACCCGATCTTGACATTGAACTCCTGGCCCAATTCCTCTCTCAACATAGCCGGCAGCAACATCAGATGAAAGTCATGGATCCAGACTAGATCACCATCTTGCACGTCCTTGGCGACTGCTTTTGCGAACAGCCGATTCGCTTCCTGATACGCTTGCCATGCGTCCTCGCTAAAAGTAATTTCGCCGGGATGGTAATGGATTAGAGGCCAGAGGATGCTGTCTTCACATGCACGCTTCATCAGCGCCGATTTTCTCCCCGCATTATATTCTGTCCCAGCTCAACAGATGTACTTACTACTGAACCCATTATAATACCTCTCACTCAACCCTTCCTCCAGAAACACAGGCACAGCTCCATATTCCTCCCTCAGCCTCCCCTCCAGCTGCTCTTCCTCCTCTTTCGGAATTTCCAGGCCGGGCCAGCCGTACCATTTGAATTCCGTGCTTTGAGACAGACCGCTGAGGCCTGTTACGAGACCGCCAGAGCCTTGAGAGAAGGTGTAGGTGTGTGGCGCGGTGCGTTTGATGGAGACGGGGAGGCGGTTAGAGACGATGAGCAGGCGGTGAGGCGGGGAGGGGGGAATGGATGGTATCATCTTGAGTCTAGGGCCTGTCGTGGCGATAGTGATGATTGCAATTGTAGCGATAGTTATGGAATAATGATTGTGGATTCGTGGTGTGAAAGGAAATATGGGATAGGGAGTTCATTGGGGATGATTGGTAAACAGATGAGCTGACAGTAAATCTGTATGTATCAAGTGCAAGCCTTCTTTTTGGCAGGTACGACCTCCAGCGTGGAAAGAAGTTGGTAGAAGTTTGCGGTAGAGCCAGCAAACAACTGCAGTTCCTGGGGAAAGAGCGTATGGAGGTCTCGGTTTGCCAGCTCCATCTCGAAAGTGCGACATAAAAATGTCGATGACTGAGATCAAAAGCCACGGGGCACAATGCTACCCCGGAGGGACGCACCTTACGGGGCAAATTTCGACTCAGTAAAAGATACTCGACTGTGTAGAATCGCTATGAAACAGACCCAATAGATGCACAATCTTCTCCAAAAAAAGAGGCACTATCTCATGAAAAGCATGGAATTCTGGTCGATGAGTCGTAATTCGTATGCCTGTCGAGTGGGATAAACGGCTTTTGGGTTGTGACACCTAGCGGCATCTAACCATCTGATGAACAATTTTGTACAGGTAAGAAGCTTTACCTCTTGTGGTAATCACATTCATACTGGTAATTCTGACTACTGGTGAATTCTTGTTCCTTGAGTCATATAAGCCTCGAGCAGGTAGAAAATAAAGTATAAGATGGTAGTAGAAGAAGATTGACGAGAGGACCCTGGGTCAAAGCAATACCCTTCGTATACGGAAGAAGCAAAATAATTAGGTAACGAAGATCCAGACTGGATGATTAGAAGGAATGACATCCAACCGCTTTGAATTTTACACGTATAAACAGCTGAGCTAATTCGTGCTGATTTGTTAGTACAAACAACTTCTTAATTAACGTCAAATTGAGCCTCAGCCGAGTTAGGTGTTGGTCCAATAGTGCTCATGCAAAAAGGTTTGCATGTGAAAGGTAAAATCCTTCTCCACACTCCACTTTTTTTTAAATTTCTTCCGCCAACCCTTTCTTCTTGCAACTCAGCTTGTATTGCGAACAAATCTCCTCAACCATAGGCTTTGATACCCCGTACCGTTTAAGATTGTTTCCAACATACTCTCCAACTTGAGATATATCAACATGCCTTTGGACATATTGCCGCGTGATATCCTTATGGTATTAGCAGACTTCTTGCCTACGAGTTCGGTCGCCTCTCTGGCGCTATGCAATAAGAACATCTGGGCCAGAATTGGAACCCAAAGCTGGAGAGACCTGTCAAATTGGCGGCAGCATCTGCGACCGAACGATGCGAATGATGCATTTAGACTGAGACAGGATAGAGTGGCGTTACTCACCTCTTTACAACTAGGCTTGACCGATTTGATATACTGCCATGAATGTGAGAAGCTTTGCCATCGAAACGGCCACAACCCTAACAATCGATCCCATCCCTGCATCAGAGCTACCGGCATTGTGGACCTTGTGTACGCACAAGGCGATCCAGAAACGGGAGAGCCTGAAAAGGTCTTCAGCCTCGCATTCTTGAATCTCCAGCTGCTCATGAGCCACTATCGCTCTCTCCACCGGGAGTCCTCTCAAGAGGATCAGCTGTCAGACCCACGGCTTACCGAGCTGTTGAGTAATCTGGGTATGGTAGCCCATCTCGGAGTGGAAGACAGAGGCCGATGCGTGACAAGTGCGGAGGTGATGGACGATGAGCTTATTATCAGAATGGAGACCCAAATTCTAGTCACCGGACCTGAAGAATTCGGACAAATCCAGATGCACTTGCCACAAGCCTGCCAACATGTGCAAACTCGCGGGGATATTTTTGGGCTCCCAGAAATATGTTGGTGGTTGCAACCCAATTGGCACAATCCGCTTGTTTATCAGACCCACCGTGGCATACCACATCGATGCGAGCATTGTCATACTAAGTACCTCGCTAGAATTAAGAAAGAACCTGAAACGAAAAATTACCTGGTTGAAGTCTCCGTCTGGAAGAATCTCGGCTCGTTCGTATCGCACGAGGATGATGAGAAATGGCGAAAGCATTTGTCGCTCTAGGAGCGGTACCTGGACGCCGAATTCGCCGCGGGATTATCTATCAACTGTTCCAGTCTGCAAATGAAGAAGATTCCTTCCGATGGAAGAATAAAACCAATTAGAGGTTTTTGCTCCTGCGCCACTATCTCGACTCAAGCCTAGCTCGAAACAGCTAGCACGATCGTACCACAGCTACCACCTCAACCTCAACCTCGAATCCCCCCATAGCACCACCACCACTTCCACAAGCATGGCACAAGATCTACCGCCAACAGGCGGTTACGAGCCCGTCCAATACAAGGTACTATATCTATCAAACAACGTCAATTGATCCACGATCTAACAAACAACAGCGCAACCTCCCCGCGCGCGGCTTCCGCCCATCCTACTACCTCTTTGCCGTCGGCATTATCATGACCTACGGCATGTACAAAGCCGGGCAGGGCATTAGGGAACGAAAGTACGTCTCAAAACAATAACGCCTTAGCTGTCCAAGGCAATTTAGGGCTACAATTGAGAAACAGCGACTGATGGGGGTATAGTGAGCTAGCTCGAGAGAAGATGTGGGCGCGTATTCACCTGATACCGATGCTGCAGGCAGAGGAGGATCGGGATCTAGTGAGGAGGTATTGGGCAGATCAGGCGAGGGAGAAGGAGTTATTGGGTGGGAATGCAAAGGTTTATCACAGTGATCGGTGAGTTGAAGGATTTCCGAAGACTCGGATCTCAGTACAGGGTGTGCTAACCCATTACTTTTTACAGATTTGTGCGACCGACATTTTCAATATCGCCTGCAAAGAGCACAAAAGAATAGACGCGACTTTTATGTGTCTATGGAGTAAAGGCGTCTGTTCATCAGCTATTGTACATAGTTCGCAATCACATGCATGACCGAAAGTTGAAGTATCCAATTCACGAACGCTCGAACAATGCGAGAATACCACTCATATTGACAGACCTTGCAAGCGCCATGCTGTAGACGAATTAGCTCATATCTTCATATTTCATTATCCAAACATGCCAGCAACGCCAGTCAGGTCCGGACTCGGTTCTCTCTTCGGTTCTGTTTGCATATCGACCGTCATGTATTTCTCTTGTAATTTAGACCTCATTTTCTTCGGATCAGGTCTCGGTAGTTTTCCTTGCTCATGAATGGCAACTCCCCTGAAGCCCTCCAGAAGGTCTAAGATGATAGCTCTTTGTTGCCGGGAGTTGGACTGCGCCTTCAAAAGATGGCGTATAGCTCGATCGACCTTATCAGCTGACATGCCAGGTAACGATAGAAGGATCTCCTTTGGCGTTTCTGTGCGTGGGCTGTAACTGATAAGGATACTGGCAATGAGCCCTGCGAAGTCTCTCTGCAGCTCTACGAAATAGGGGTCATGTAGCGAGGTGATACACGATTTAAGAACTTCTGTCGAGACAAATTCGCGCACCTCTGGCTCGACCGGACCGTCCCCGGAAAATTCGGGAACTAGCGAGCGTAGGACCCTCGCAATATAAGAGCAAGCCCGAGTATCTCGCATACGCAAGGCATGAGTGCAGAAAAGGATGACAGATTTCAAGATGTCCGGTGTGTGCAGTATGAAGGTTCTTGTTGGTTCGGGAGTTGGTATCACCATCTCGCCGTTCTTTTTTGCTGTGGGTACTTCTGGAGCGGCAGGTGGAGCTGTTCATTCCTAGGATTAGCTCTCCAGTCTTCAGGAAGGTTCAAAGCACTCACGCTCTTTAGGTGGCTCGAACAGGCCAACGACAAACATTACAGCGGCCATGGTCAATTGCCGTAATATGCTTTCATCTTTCATTTCGTTTGTAAGGTCGTCCTCTTCTGTCTTTGTCCTGCTTCTCTCCTCGATTCTTTCCCACTCAGAGCGCGCTTTGCGATCTAACTGCTCAAACAGGGAGGACAAGAGAGGGGGAAGAAAGTGGCCTCGAAACTGCTCCGGACAATTTTCGATAACAGGCCGCGTCATCTCTACTAAGATCGTCATTTGGTGAGGGGACAGTGAACATGCATCCGAGAAGAGCGCGCTAGATAGTGGTCCAGGCAATTCCGGGAAGCTGTAGAAGTGTTCCCCGAGAAGGCTCATATAGTAGAGCAACCGATACCCTGTCTCACGAACAATCCTCACAGCAGATCTGACAGCAGAGGCAAGACCTTCCATCGTCGCCCTGGTGTCTCCAACTTTGGCATAAAATTCCTCCTTGGTCCCTTCGGATATCCCAACTTGCCAGAAGCGATCGGTAAGAATTCTACGAACCACATCTTGCATCTCGGGAGGGAGACCAGACCAATTCGAGGGATCATGGAAAGCTTGAGATCGACTGCGTTCTCTTTAGCAACAATGCAATATTGTGATCGCTCGATGCTCCCTTACCTTATGAACTGCAGGAGATTCGGCAAGATAAGGGGTATGTTCTTGTGCCAGAGCCGACATGCCATCTCGAAAGGCTGTGAGGTCTCTTCTAATCTTTCCACGCTGACGCTCATGATAGTCTTCGTTACTCGTAAAGGTAAAGCCTAGCAGAAGTTAATGTGGAGCACAGAGCAATGGGAACCGGAAATTAATAACCTCGAGAGCTTTCCCCATCCGGTCTTGAAGCGCCTTTCCTTCATCGTCCAGTGGACAGGATGACCAATCAGGTATCTTATGGACTGCTCGAGCAGCTAGGTATTTCTGAAGATCATCAAGGCCAAGCAACTTGCTAAAAGCTTCTGAGGAACTTAATGATTGAGCGAGCTCACTGCTCTGCCACTGCTCAATTAAAGGTTGTATAAATAGGTCTAGTCTTGCTTCGCGCATCTGAGCATCGATGTTGGTGGCTCGATGCCTGACTCGTTAGCTTCACTATCAACGATGCTCATCTTGAATACGCTTACAGTATGATAAACAGAATGGAGGAGTAACGAGATGGGGTGGGGCCATTAGGGTCTATTGTTCGACTGACGGACATGACCTTGGCTTCTACTTCGTCGAATATGGTCTAGTAATGTTAGCATTACTCCTCAGATCACCCGAAAGTCTCGACTTACTGCCAGGTCATTGGGGAAACGCATCGCAATACGCTGTAGTTGGTGAAGAGAGAATTGTTGAAGGTCGCGCACAGCATCAGTATATGCTCTGCAGCCAGGGTATTCAGGACACCGCGTATCAAGCATATAGTCGAAAACCTTGAAAGCAAAACGTGGCTCACGCTTCAACGGCCCCGAGGCAAAACCAACAGCAAGTTGGATGACTCGTTGCTTAATTGAAGGATCCTGCATAATATAAGCCCAACATACCAGTCATGCAATGCAATGTCAACGTACTTCAAATGTCAAGCTCAACAGTCTGTCACACCATACTCGAAGATTTGATGCCATGACATCGTGCTCGTGCGCCTGAGGGAGTCAGCGACTGATGTTCTTTGCGAAGGTTAACTTACAGTGGTGGCATTTCCTGAAGACGTCAGCCATTTCAGACAGCCCTTCAGTGCGGCTTCAATCACGGTAAACTGGGCGTCTAAACGTAGTAAAGGGACGGAAGTTTTGGTGTAAGTCGAAGCTAAAAGGTGTGAGCCTTGCAAAGGCAAGCAATGTTGAAGAACCTTTTACCTTGAAAAGCTGGCTCTCCATCGTAGACATGATCAAGGACATGATCTGCTTGTCCAAGTATATGATAAAGCGCGTCTATCGGTTGTTTTTGCACCACTAGCTCGACTATCTGATTGCAGAATCTTGCATAGTTGCCAAGGAAAGCATGTTTCTCAGGAAAAGTGTCGACGTCCTCATTGAGGAACAGAATACTGGGATCCTTTGAGTCCTCCGGTAGAGATTCGTATCGAACCAGCCGATGACTACACGTCTCGAGTAATTCACCAACAAGAGCTGTGACGGCAGGAGAATTTCCAACATCATCCGAACTAAGGAACTTGACCCATAAATGTAGTGCAGGAATTGAGACATGGAGGCTCGGGTTCTTCATTACAGTTAGAAGGACATCGAGAAAGCCTGCGAGGTTGCTCCCTTCGGGAGCGAATGACGGGTGTTCCTCTAAGAGCCGACCAATGTTGAATATCATCTGCATTGTGTGATTAGCTTCCGTTGATGGGTATTGAAAGTAAGAGCCAACTAGCCTCAGAGAACTTCTTTAGCAGGAGATACTTAGCTTCGTCAATATCTGAAGGATCAACGATCAGCCATTGATAGAGCTGTTTAAGCAAGGTAATGGTGTCGTCTTTTAACATCGGGCCTACTATGTCCCTGAAATCTTCCTCCGAGAAACGGGACCGATTATACAGCGAGTATAGCGAGTCAACAGCCGCCTAGATCCGAACAGTCAATACTCCATCGGCAAGTTTTGAAGTCCATGGGTATACGTACCAGCTGAATAGGGATGTTTGAGACCGCCAGACAAGCGCAGATTCGATTTACAGATTGTGTACTGACCAGAGCTTTGGGTATGATCCATATGATGACAGACTTGAAAGTATAGAGGGTTTTCACAGTACATAACTGTTGTTTTTCATCGATATCATTACCGCTGATACACCATGAAAGAAAAGCTGCCATACGGGTCAACCATCCGTCGACACCATACCTGACATCTATCATTATCTCTCTGGTCGGAAACTGCTCAGTCAACACCTCTGCCGGTGTGAAGATGTCTACACAAGCCCGATTAAGGTCATTGCCCCTCAAAGCCACTGTAGTATCATCATTCCCAAACACGTCTTCTGACAGAGTTTCCAAGATTGTCAGGACCAGAAGCCTTTGAACAATTTCACCATTCCATATGCGAATCAGAACCTCATCCATGTCCATCCAATCCATACCCCAGCTTCTCTTCGCTATTTCTACCCATATTTCGGCAACTTTGTTTGCGATGTAGGGGGGATCCTCGGTAGATAGGTTGAGCGCGAGAGTTATCACCCAGTCGCGAAGCGCCTTGCTCTGTTCTGGGGTATAATTTGACCACTTCTGACGTACACCGTACTCTAACAGGGAGAGTCCGTAGAAACGAACGACTGGTGGCTGCTCCTTCTCTGTCGCAAGCCCGAATCCATGGTATGGCGCTTCCTCATCGGAGCGGATTTGCTCAAGGTATTGTGAGGCATCTTGGCGAAGAGCGTTGTCAGATCTTGGGTTGTGTACGATCTCTAAAGCCTGCAGTATCCGTGTATTTGTCTCAGGCTTGCTATTTTCAGCATTGCCGTTCAAGCCATTAACACCGTTCATCTCTAAGTCTCTGATACTTATGGATGTGCTATGGCGTAGCGAGCAGGACTCTGCAACGGCATCGGACACCGGTGGTACATGTGGCGAAGAGTGTCATTCATATGAGAGGTAGATGCGGACTCGGCGCTCGAGTGAAGGAGCGATAAAAGCCGTGCAGGCCCGTACACGTACTAGGAATGGAACAGGTTAGGCATCTTGGTAATCATTCAGTACGAGGAGTCCGGAACTGCGAGAGGATATACACAATTTAGCGGAGAAGGTTAGAGGAATTGGTCACGAGAGCACGTATAAAGAAGCTACGGAAGTTGATTCTCGCTGCAAGTAGGTGTCCGTTCTAGGCGCGTATGTGGGGCGCGGCAGCACCCACAGCTGAGGTCCTAATGCACCCCGAAGCTTGGAAACCAATAGGGAGCGTTCCCGGGGCGTTGCCTGACACAATACCAAGCTTTATCCCTGCGTGGATATACGTGTTTCAGGTTATCCATTATTTCAACTCATGCAGACCTCAAATAGCATTCTGCATAATATCGAGCTGCAAAATCTTTAATCCACTTATTATCCGGGTATCTCTCTAAGTCTATCTATGCGTACAAAGAACGCCGCCCCTTTTATCTTAAAAGCTACAACCCTGGACGCTTTTTCACTTCACTTTGGCTGTATCGTCTTCTTCATATATCTTGACATTCTCCGAGTACTCTCGGATATTCGAGACGTAATTCTCCTCGATCTGATCGCCTTTTCCACCAGCAACGCGTAAAATCAGATCGTTCAAAGAGGACCGTCCGAGAATGTCAACATGATCACCTACAGGGGCATTAGCGAGCGGTACCAGGAATGAGTACTAAGAGACGGTCATACCAGTATTAGGACCACCACGTGGCGAGAATCGATCAGGCTCGTGTGGCATTTCAAAGACTTTGATCTTGACACCCGCAGGGTTGAATCGCTTAAGATGCCAGCCTTTTGCACACATGTAGCCCGTGCTTAACAAAGAGACCGTACCATCGCCTTCCCCCATGACTACACCATGATCGATGCTCCCTCTGGTCAGTGATGTATCAATGGTAACATTGAGTGTCGACAAAGGGTCCAAGTCCTCGCGATAAAAATAGCTCCTCTCAGTGGGTTTGCCCATGCCGTAGAAGCAATAGACTTTTAGACTAGGCGCGAGTGGCAGACGACTTTCCAGTGGATTGATCCATTTGCGGTGGTCATGTTCGTTAGCCTCTACCTCCTCAGTTGTATGGGCGACGCCATGGGAGTAATTGTCAAGCACCTGGTCTTTGTACCAAGACTCGCTATGTTCTAGCAAATAGGAAAAGCTGTCCTCTATCGTAAGGTTGCCAGGAGATTGCGTCGAATTACTCTCTTTAAAGTTAATGAAAGTCCCATAGCTTAGATCTTGTACAGGTTGGTCATCAGGAGCCCATGTCTGGTTCCCCCAAACAGCGTTTCCACCTTTTGGAAGCATCATTGACGGGCCCGGCATGGCCCTGAAGATTTCGCATCGCTCATCCTTACCAAGGAATTTCTCCAGGCCGTAGACAGCAAAAGCGTTGAGCTGTGCTGTGTCTTTCATTTCGCCTGAGAGCACAGCTGGGAGTCCTTTTAAAGCGCCCAGCATGCAGCCGCTCACGTTGATCCATGAGTCGACATACTTGTCAACCCAGCTGGGACCGCCTTGAGCTGGGGCCTCAACCCAATGGAAGAAATAGAAGAGAACTTGTGAGCCCATGCTATGTGAGACCAAAGTAACTTTCTGGCCAGAAGTCTGCAACGCTAACTCGATGTGAGACTTTAAGCGCGAGAAATAATGATCGCGATGTTCAAGGTTGGCACATGATAATCGCCAATCGTAAGCTGCGGTAAACGCATTCGTCCTACACTATGTAAGTGTAAGTTGCCAATGCAATCGACGCTTGACCCACGGGTCGTAGCCCAGTGTTGCTAGATTTTCCAATATCTTGGACCAAATCCAGTAACCAGTGATAAAGCTATAGACGTCAGCGCTGATACCCTTCAGCATCGGCCGCAGAGAGTCCTCACAAATCTGCAGCATCAAAGCCTTGCGCAGCTCTCAGCTTCACACCTGGTGGATCCAGTCCAGTGATCGGGTCCAGTTTGATATGTCGTTTCCAGCCCTTCTTGTCCACCACGAGAGCCCTCATCATACTCCAGCTGCCCCAGAGCCTCTTTCTGAAATATTGCCTTGATGCTTCTTCAGTCCCCCAACTCTCCAGGCCAGTCGATATGACACCAGGTACCATGACGACTGGATGGAGAGCCCTGACACCTTGCGACTGCAGATGTAGACCTACGGAAAAGGAATCGTAGTTGACGGCTGCACGCTCATTTCGCTATGGTCACCATCTGCATCAGCATTTTCAGCTCGGGCATATACTTCAAAGGATTGACGCGGCTAGACATACCGTGATATCTTTGGCATCATTTATTATGCCGGCCGGTATGACATCCAAAAGGGCCTCTAAGTTGAAATCAACCAGACCCTCTAATCTTATCACATCGTGTCGATTAGCGAAAAACGCTGCGATGACAAGACCGAACAGGCCTCCTAAGCCAAATATCAGACCCTGCCGTCGCTTGCTCTTTTTGCTCTTAAATTTCTTAAGCTGTGCATCGGAAATCAAAGTTACTGGTTCGCCTTTGGCGGGTGATGGGTCACGCGAGAGCTCAGAAGATTCTGGTGTGGAGTCGCCAGAAGGGCCCAGAACTCGACGTCGTAGAGTCGACATAGCTACTGAAGAGGCCTGCCTCTCCGTTCTCTAGAGCTGCGTTGTTTGGCAGGTGTAAAGGTGTCCGTATAAACATATTGGTTGTTATCATACCTTGAACGGCAAAGCTTCGGTTCACCCGGATGTAAGCTCGCACTGCATCTGCGGAGGTAGGGCTGAGCGCTGCCGTTGTATTAGACCTTCGCCAACATACTGTACTTATCTTACTCTGTAAATAACAATCCGGATACTATTCGTGACTATTCAGTCGTTGGTATGATCATTGAGAAATGGCCTCGGATTTCTCCCCTCCTCCAGAGCTACGCTACGTCCAATATCACAGCTCTAAGGAAACCACCTATCTCTCCGCAATTCGGCAATTGATATCCCAGGACCTCTCGGAACCCTACAGTATCTACGTCTATAGATATTTTCTCTACCAATGGGGGGATCTATGCTTTATGGTATTCATCTTCAATTGTTCAAGGTTTTTGCTAGTTTTGATTGAGAGTAGGCATTAGATGAAAAGGACAAACTCCTTGGCGTAGTAATCTCGAAACTGGAACCGCATAGGGGTGGGCCACTCAGGGGTTATATCGCTATGCTGGCTGTTCGGGAGGAGTATCGGGGGAGAGGAGTTGCTACCAAGTTGGTGCGGATGGCTGTAGATGTGATGATTGAACGAGATGCTGATGAGGTACTGGTCTCTCCCCAATTCCATCGCTAGCTGATCGAACCCTGTGCTGAAAACTGGGCTGTAGATCGCACTCGAAACGGAAGTCACTAATACAGCCGCCATGAAACTATACGAGCGGCTTGGATTTCTCAGGAGCAAGCGGCTGCATCGATATTACTTGAATGGTAATTCTGCATTCAGATTCATGCTCTTCGTGAAGGAAAGCACCGCACAGTATGGAGGTGAATATGGCGCCCCGCAATTGCCACCATCAGCTTGAGACAGGGTATCAATAATATACGCATCGAAAAACGAACTCCAAGCGCTGACACTTATTTATGACATGGCAAGTACTAAAACAATGTGCTCGTCAAGCTGTAGCCTCAACGAGCCTGAAGCCTGCGCTGACCGTCTTCTGGATCTCCTCATTCTTATGCTGAAGTAGTGACAGCGCGTAGGCAATATCGTTCCACTGTCGTTCGCTCTCACATCGTGCGAGCCTGGCTGCGAGCTTGTCTGCTAGCTGCTTCGCGTGCTTATCCTGTAGAACGGTTAATAAGAGGGATGCGTAGATGGTATTCTTAATGACTCACCTTTTCGATGAATGAGGATAGGAATTTGATGATCCGTTTAAGGGCATCTTCCTCCAGATCCTTCTCTGCGCTCAGCAGGGAGAACATGTCGATAAAGTGATTGTATACCGCATTGTCCTTTGTCGCCAACTCAGTGAAAAACATCCTCGAAAGATCTGCAATTCGCTTATCTGAATCTTCTAGGCATTTAGCCATCTCACCCAGCTGACCTTTCACCTTCACTTGTCCAGCTAGGATGAGGAAAGTCAAGGTCATAAGACACGTGCGCTTGACTGAAGCATCATTATCGTTCAGTCTCCTATAGAGGAAATCCGTGTTCTCGTCAATGAGATGGTTGAAACAGACCGCCATGTCTCCTAACGCAATCACTACATTGCTTCGAGTAACGGCGTTCTGAGATCTCTCGAGGATAGTTATAAGGAGGGGCAAGTTCTTTTCGCAGTACTCGGACGAGACACACATCAGCTTAGCCATGCAAAGCGTGGCAGCAGCCTGGAGATCCTCGTCTTGATAAGCTGTATTGTTTGAGCAAATCTCTGTTACCATTGGCCCAAAGTTTGAAAGAAGTGAATTATCGCCATAAAGGAGCTCTCGCTCGCGTATATGAGTCATGGCTTCCGTAAAGTCATCTTCGGTAGTACCGCCGATTAAGTCTAATTCGTCTTGATCAACGCCTCCAGACTTGACTGGAGAGTCGTTGGCTGTCTTCGTTTTCTCTTTCTCGGCTTTTCGCCTCTTGAAGTCTAATTCACAGAGTTCTAAATGAACAATCTGCTTAATGGAGATGTGTCCAACGATGAATAGGAGCTGGGAAAGAGCCAGCGATGCTTTTTGTCTCCTATCGGATTCCTCAGGGGGTGGTGAGGGTAGTGCGCTTTCGCCCTCAACTCCTTCCATAGGGTCCGTGGATGGCTGACTTCGAGGCTGAAAAACGTACTTCGTCTTCCGACGAAGTATTTCTGAGCAGAGAGTGTCCGGGTGGTTTGATAAGGCGTATATTGCACCAATGGCTTGCTCAGCGACACCATACCTAGCACGATATTAGTAATTCTTGCAATGCTTAGAAAGGATAGCAACTCACCATTCTTTGCTATCAGAAACGATCTCGACCATTGCAGCGAGCTTCACAAGGATAGCGTGATCGTTAGGAAGCTTCGATGCTTCGATGGCAGCGTTCTTGCCTTGACGTTTTGTCGGATTCATACGTCGGAGTGCAAGACAGGTATCCTTTGCCAAAGCTAGATCTGATCGTCCCAGAGGTCCTAAGCCGATGCGGAGCATGGTACCCATCTCTTTGACGGCAATCTCAGGATCTGCAGTAGCTAGCATACCTAGCACTATGATTGCCCCGCGCCTTTGATTCTTGGAGATATCCTGCTTTTGGACGCCATATACCTGCCACAGCTTGGTCATAACGAGTTCTGACACGTGACCGGCTTTCACCATGGTATTGAGTAGCTGCTCCAGAGATGTCAGCTCTGCCGGGGTTGCGCCAAAGGTTAGACTGATCATATTCCGAGCGACATAATTTGCAGCATCATTCTCACTGAAGGAGTCGGGAGCAGTAAAGAAAAGGCCTCGGTAGCAGTCAATAAGATGTGTCTGGACCCCTTTGCCTTCATCACTGTTGCCTTTCGTCCATATCAAACGCAGCATTCTGCGAATGCCAGTCTTTGCAGCCTCGATCTTGTACGCGTCGATAACTACAAAGAAGTCCATAGCCTCGATGACCTCACTTTTGTTCTTAGAAGACAACAGCTGGCAGACTACCGGCGTCCCAGCGTGCAGAACTTCGATAAAACGGATAGCTTCCGTGTAATACTTGCGTGTCAATTGCAGTCGCGTCATCAGCTCTGAAGTTGCTGCATCCTCTGCTGCTTTCTTGGACGCGGCCGCTTGCTGTTGTTCGGTCATCAGAGTAGGCTCTTTGGTCGGACTGTCTATAGTCGTGGCTTCGTCTAATAAAGCGCTATCAACGGTTGCTTCGGCCTGACCTTGCTTTTCTCCAAGCCCTGGCGAGTCAGCTGGGGGCTTCAAAGCACTAAGTTGCTCTTCCACAGCTTGGAGGCGTCCGTCCCATTCCTTGTACGAAAGCTGTCCACCGTGCATAACACTAAAAGGATGTGTCGATACAAGCTTGCCCAGCAGCTTGATAGCATTTTTCCTCACATTGCTGCTCTTGTCTTCGAGGCTCCGGGCAGCAAGTTCCGCAGCTGCTTGACGGCGCTTAGGGAATTTCTGTTCCAGATCGCACAGCTTCATATACACTTGGATGTTTCTACAACGACAATAAGGGTTAGTGTCCAGAAAGCGTTCTTCCAGTATGTCAAAAAAGCCATTGATTTGGGTTTTGGAATTTTCGTTCCGCTCTTCTTGCTTGCTGAGGTCTGCAATTAAATTTCCGCAGACCTCAATGATGGCACATCGAAGGGTATATGCCTATGACAATTAGCTCCCAAACTCAATAACGGAGGAGGATTAGGCCTACTTCGCTATCTAATTGTTTAATGAGCAATGTCATCTGCTTAATCACTAGTCGCGGGGCAAGTTCGGAGAGCTTTATGATAAATGCTGACACAGATTTGGGGCCTCTTGTGTCATTGTTGTTAAATTCCTTGTTGCTCAGGTCTCTGCAATGACTTTGTCAGTATCAAGCAATAATACGCCAAGTCCGAGTGACAGTACCTTAAGACCTCGTCCGCTAATTGCGGGTAGTCGTACTGCTCGGAAAGGATATGCAAGAACTCGGCCATCGGCTCGGCAAGGTGCTCGAAGTAGGATAAATTCTGGATGATCGAGGTTTGCGCTCCTGCAAATGGTCAGCGAATGCGACAGGTAACCCACCGATCAGAATCTACCAAAAGCATGGCCATGGTGCTTGACTGCTATACAGAGCACCTTGAAAGCATGCATACGTAAAGCCGTGCTCTTTGTTCGTTGTTCACTCTCCAAGATCAAATAAACAGGGCGTGTGAAAAGCCCAACGAATGTGTCCCTCTCCGAGGTCGTCACGAATATCTTGCCGAGCTTTAGCTTCAGTACTTTGCACATTGTGTCCAAGGCGGTCTGTAGTTGTGCTGAAGATTCCCATCTGCTATCCTTTGTAACACCTTTTGACTTTGCACCCTTTCCAGCACCCCGACCTTTGGCTGGTGCCCCACTTGGCTTTTCTGCTGCCTTTACCTCCACCACCGATATAGTCCACTGCAAGAGGAATGCATACATCTCCAACAACCGTTTTTGATGCTGCGAAGCATCTTGTTCGTCTGTCTCAAGATCAGTGTGAACGGCTTGTGCCTCTGAGGAGAGGCCTGAGATTATTAGGTCGAAAATTTTGCTCAGCGAGATGGTAGGCAGCATGGAAGCTGATCTGGAAAGTTTGAAAAGTTCAGAATCTGGATCACTAGGGAAATTATGTTGGGAAGCAGAGAAAATGGGGGCACACTTGAGTAGGAATTGAAGGGAATCGAATGTGGAAGCTTGGGTCAAAGCCGCCGCATTCTCTGCGATTGAATCCACAATTGGGTTGAGCACTCCATTGATGAGGCCCTGGGTAAGCGATTCTGGGTCGCTCTCACAATCCTGGAGAGCTCCGTCTGCTTCTGGGGTTGCTATTGTAGCAGGGTCACTGAGATAATGCTTGAGGGCATCATTGATGTCAAAGTCCACCTGGTCACCCATGGTTGGTCTAAACGGAATAAAATGGCATACACCTTTACGGCGAATTTGTACGGTGATGCGACAATGTATAGTAAAGCTCTCTCATCGGTAATCTTTATCGCAAGCCGATGTTTACAGCGCACGGACCATTGTTTACTTAGACGCGTTCCGCGCATGCCCCGCTAAGGGTTATCTGACACAGTGACATGGGTATCCCCCTCGCATTGCGATGACAGCCTGGCGAGGATTGGAAAATACACTTCGAGAAGTGTTTCTTTTGCTCTCAAATTAATTGGGATGTCTGTCTGTACTCCAGAATACTGACGTAAAGCAATGGCAACTCGCGTAGAGCCAATTGCAGAAGAGAATCCTTTCCTTACTGGTACAAATCTTGTGCCTGCAACTGCCCTTAGCGAAAAGCTGGGGCTGAGTCCTGGAGCACGGTACGGAGCTCAAAATGATCCAGAGGGTGAGGAGATCTCAGCAGACTCCCAGCGTTCTGAAGTTTCCTCGGACGATGACGAGTTAGATTTTGATGGGTCCGTTCAGGAAGAGATGGCCAAATTAGAAGAGACCTTTCGAGAGAACGGTTTGAAATTTCGTATGATTGATAAAATTGGCGAAGGTGACAATTCAAAGCCGCAAGAAAACAATTGCCAATCAGATTGGCTAATTGATATTTTCAGGTACTTTCTCGACAGTTTATAAAGCCGAAGACCTCCACTACGAATATTATGAGAACGACTGGGATATAGAATCCAATGATGCTTCGAAATGGACGTCTCCGCCGTTCAAACGGCGGAAAGAGGACGATTCGCAGGCGTCCACTACCCTTGTCAACAGCCAGAGCCAGAAGCCGCCGCGTCGGCCTATCTATGTTGCCATTAAGAAGATTTACGTCACAAGTAGCCCAATGAGAATACAGAATGAACTCGAACTTCTCCACGACTTGAGAGGATGCAAGGCTGTTTGCCCTTTGATCACCGCTTTCAGACATCAGGATCAAGTCGTCGCTATACTGCCTCATTTTCGACACCAAGACTTCCGAGTAAATTGTCTTTCACTTATTCTCCATTTCGTGAGCTAATCTAGCCAGGTGTTTTACCGTAGTATGAACGTACATGATATCAGAATATACTTTCGGTCCATGTTCCAAGCCCTTGCCGCAGTTCATAAGCATGGAATTATACATAGAGACATCAAGCCAACGTGAGTAATAAGAACCTAAGTCATCCAGGCGCTGCTAAAATCGATAGCAATTTCTTGTATGACATAGAACGACAGCGAGGCGTTTTAGTAGATTTTGGATTAGCGGAGGTATAGAATGAGTAGAACCTTTCGTTCCAATGCATACTAACTAGTGATAGCGAGAGGGTACCGACCAACAACATTGCTTGTGCCAGGATCATCCAACCAACAGAAAGGCCAAGGTCGAGGCGAGTCGAGCGCGAAATCAGCCGGTCCCTACTGGGTACCCAAAGAACGATTCTAGACCCTCACGGAGAGCAAATCGAGCTGGAACAAGAGGGTTCAGAGCTCCTGAGGTCCTCCTTAAGTGCACTGCGCAGACGACCAAGATCGACATCTGGTCAGTAGGAGTTATTCTGCTCACCATCCTGGCGCAGAGATTTCCCTTTTTTAACTCCGCCGACGACATCGAGGCTATGATCGAAATTGCCACCATCTTTGGACAACAAAGAATGAGGCAATGTGCGGTGCTTCATGGCGCCATGTTTGAGTGTACCATTCCCACAATTGGCAAACAGGGTTTTTCTTTGGCTCAGATCATTCAATGGTCGACCGCCGCGAGGAGTTCTGGTAATGGTGGAGACCTTGACCCGGGGGTGCAAGACGCTGTCAAGTTTCTGGAGCAATGCTTAGAGTTAGATCCTCGAAGAAGGATATCTGCGAGGGCAGCACTTGCGCATGACTTTCTGGCAGAGGAGACATTCTGTGACACGGAGCCAGATGAGATGGAGGTATTATAAAGGGCATAGTGATATAGAGGAGCATTAGAGAGGCATTATTGGCCATCATATACCCCTAGGCTTGGATTTGTATTTAGATAGCTCTTAATCCATGAAGCTCGTCACTTGGGTCCTACCGAAAACCTAGAGCCTGATGTCGATTCAACATGCGTGAAGGAGCCTCACTGGTTGTTCAAATATTGCCATTGATGATGCTAGCAGATGTGTATAGCCACAAGGGTTTTGCCTTTCCTCTTCAACCCTCAACCTACGCGACCAACTCCACCACACCTCCAGCCTCCTTGATCTTCCTCTCTGCTTCCCGACTGAAGAATCTCGCCCTCACGACCATGGGTATCTCCGGAATCCGCCCCTTGCCCAACACCTTCGAGTAGCCTAGTGGTAATAGATCGAGCACGGGTGCTGTCTCGCCTTTCTTGTCGGCTAGGTATTCATCGCGCTTTTCTTGGGGAACGAGGGACCAGAGCTGTAGTAAAGAGAACGAATGTTAGCATCGTGTACGACTTTCTATTGCCCAAGCTTCCAGCCTTCTCTTTAGCAGAACCTTTTTGCGCTACCAATTGGATAATTGATTTCACCCTCCAATGACCATATTGTAAAAAGAGCTGCTATCACTCACCTTGTCCAAGTTGATTACTGGCTTCCAGAACTGATTCTGCAGCTTATGGAAGTACCGCATGCCCACTTTCCCGAAGTAACCGGGATGATATTTGTCGAGGTTTGTTCGGTGATGATGTTGTCCACCAGCCATACCTCGTCCACCGGGATGCTTTCTGTGCTTGCCAACGCGGCCGTGGCCTGCAGACACGTGGCCGCGGTGCTTGCGGGTCTTCGTTAGTCGAGTAGGCATTGTTGCGACTGATGAAGTTCTGGATGTTGTCGATGCTGTGTGGATCGCTGGTCTCAAGGACAAGGTTGGGTGTGCGTGCCAAGACTCGCTTAGCGCTTGCAGAAATCAGCCCTATGGATCGCGGACTACCTAACCTCCTACATCTAATCTCAAATAATCAATCTGGTAGCGTATGGCAGCTTCTAAAAGTCTCTGCATGGAAATCTGGACCATGGCTCTTCGCTCCTAACTGAGGCAGCTAAGTACCTGCCGTAGGGTTCGCGAACGTGACATTTTCATCTCACAGTCTCATTTCAATTGCAAGATAGTCAATGAAAACAACATACTACTCTTGTGCTAGTAGGTCTCCATGGACCTTCGGATTGAACGGCTGGGGCTGTTCTCCTCCATTATAGGATGTCACGCCTATGACTTGAAGGTTTCAACCACACTGACGGCCTGAATTACCATTGGAATCGTCAATCCTGGTAAGATTACCCCTTGTCGACCCTAAAGTCCTCATCAAGCGTCACTTGCCGACAGCGAATGGTGAGTTTCCCAATCCCCCCTATCAATGGCCGTAAAAAGGCTTCATACCGTGCCACCTCCTCATCGGTAACCTGCCTTGTGTAATTGCCAATCTCACCCCATGGTCCCGCACAGACAAGTATGTCAACACTTTTCAACCAGCACGTCTCCACAGAACCCTACCTTGCGCGCATCAGAGCGCCGCACAACCATTTTAGTTGCTCCACTTGCTGAAGATCAGACACTCCATCATCGTGAAGTTCCATTTCTAATTGGAGGTGTTGCACTCTTTTGAGATTGATTTTTACCACATATTCAGCCCTTCTCCTTAACCATGGGATATATTCGATTGGTATACATCTATAATCAAAGAGAGAAAGCCGGAAGACGCTCTTGCCGTAGTAGTAGTCAGGCACTTCATGGTAGAGCTGGCGACAGGTAGGGGAGAGGCGGTATGCGGAGTATCCATGACAGCTCATGAGGTAGATTTTGGGGTATTTGTTGACGAGGATGTAGGAGTAAACATGTTGGCGGACCTCGAGCGGCAGGGTTAGGAAGGGGGAAGAGGAATACATAATAACGACTTGGCAAAGGTACTTGACTGAAGATCAAAACTGGGTATTAGAAGCATTCAATGTCGGATAGTCTTCCTGTGTTCATGTTTATAATCGCAACGTAAGTCGGGACGAATGACCCAGGAATTCAAAGAGGATACTACTTTATACTCAGGTGTAACAACCAATGGCCGCAGGGCGTTATGGTCCCGAATTGTATTGGACGCCTGACTGACGAGGTGGGGGTGCGTCATGTCCGCAAATTGGTGCCGAGGTTTTGCCATGACAATTCTATAAACGTGAGGCCTCATCACGACGTCTTTGCCGGTGGTACACTAGAAGAGGCATGGACAAATTCTTCAGCGATGTACAGAAGAAAGGCCAGCAGCCCACAGCCGAGCCAGCTGAAGGAGAGAAAGCGGGAACCCAGAAGAAAGCTTTACCGAAGGGCGTAGTACTGGGTCCTGATGGAAAACCGTATGTCCAGCTTCAATGTAATTTCCGGCGGAAAGTATACGCTCAAGAATGTGTGCTGACTATAACCTGAATATAGATGCCGCTCCTGCACCTCTTTCGCCTCCTGGGCCGCGATGACCAAAAAGGAAACCAAAAATTCACCCATCTCCACCACCTCGACCACCCTCACCGGTACACAACAAGCAACAGCACTTCCAGATGACTGCCCACCCGACGTAGAAGTCCTAGGCCGCAGCACCTGGACCTTCCTACATACTCTCACCGCCTCCTACCCTCCCACTGCAACTGCCACCCAACAGACTGAAATGCGGCAATTCCTATCTTTGTTTTCAAAGCTCTACCCGTGTTGGGTCTGCGCTGAGGATTTCCAGCAGTGGATGAAGAGGGAGGGGAATGAGCCGAGGGTAAGAGGGAGAGGGGAGCTGGGGAGATGGATGTGTGAGGCGCATAATGAGGTTAATAGGAAGTTGGGAAAGAGGGAGTTTGATTGTGAGAGGTGGGAGGAGAGGTGGAGGACGGGCTGGGGGGATGGGAGGTGTGATTGATTGAAGGGGGTTAGGGTGTATGAATATTGGATAGATATTTGCATGGGGAACAGCATTGCATGAGTACAGGTGGTAAGGCATTACAGCGGGCTAAGGCGTATGTGTAGCATATATTGCATGGAATGGCGGGAATTGGTACGTTCTACTCATTCATCTACCTTCTTATACATCAGATCTGTACGCATTGTGTACTTTGTCCCCCGCGTGACGTCTGCACCTGAGTGGAGGAGGCGACGATGCTGGAAGATGAGCACCCGACCTGGTTTGGGTTCGACGTTGACCTCGCGGTCGAGGAAATCAGAGTGGAAAGTCGTGGCTCCTCCGCCGCCTGGGTTGCTATTGAGGTATAGATGGAGCGTGTAGAACGATATTTCTTTGCCGTCAGGAGTTACATAGGAGCCGTCCTCGTGCGCTTGAAAAGCACGGGTTAGATTCATGGTTTTCAATTGTGATGGAAAGGCTCATATATACTTACGTTTGAAATATTGACCTTCTTGGTATTTAAGAAAACGCATTCGTTCGTTGAGTCTGGACATCTTCCAGGTTTCATTCCGCCTCACTGGTCCATAGCCAGTAATGAGTGACTGATCCTTCAATGTTAGGATTTCTGGCACTTGGTCCTTGATCCGCGCCCATATTGTCGCAACCATATCGAAGTCATCCCAAATGATACGACCGCAGTCCCGAATTTCTTTGATGGATCTTTCCCTTCCATAGCCAACATTCACCATAGCTTCCTCCCACTTGCCGCCTGTAGTAGACTCTGCCATGTTGATCAAGGTCTGGCATGCCTGCTCCGTGAAGACATTGTCCAGCACTGTGGCGTATAAGCCTTTGTATTCTGGTAGATCAGTTTTTTTAAAGTCGATGACAACCTTAGTAATTTTTGTTGGCTGTAGGAGGAAGTCATGAGACTTCTCATTATTCATACCGGAGACAGATGATACTGCCATCGCGGATCTGCCGCTAATAATCTTCCAAGTGATAAAGATGGTTTTAGTTGAGGGTGGAAGCAGTAAGGTAGCTATACAATTACAGCCAGCAAAATGCATCGCCTTTAGCGGAAAGAACGGAGGCCAGGTGTGGCTATGTTCAGAGTTTGAGTCAGAGGTACGTGACATTGCTGCCTAAATTTGAGACAAGGCTACATGACCAGAAAAACGCAGTTCACCGTCAGCATATCGAGAGCAATAGCAACATTGATCTATACTCGTTCTTAACTCGAGACTATGGTCACCAGATCTAAAGGCAGGCTCGTTGCGCAATACCATGTTATCCAAGCATTGGAATCCGAGCTGACCCGCCAATGTCCCATATTCTCTTTACTCAGTGGAGGAGTATTAGCCCGGCTCTACTTCTCAGACCGCGTCTGGCATTCCTCCCACCTGACGGCCTAAATCGAGGATTATCTCGAAGTGTTGAGTAAATCATGCTCAACGACTTGTCGTGTCGATCTGTGTTATAACTTTACGGACCTGGGGCCGTCCAATTCCTTCCTTTCAGTAGACAAGTGTGCGATTGGTCTGGCGGTCGACGAGTTGAAGAGATACTACTGAGACACACTCCACCTAAGGCTTGCAGAGTCGGAAGCGGACGGAGTAAGGCGTCATCGCTGGGATACCATGCTAGCTACAGCTATTGGTGCAATGAGGCGGAGCTAATACGTTTAGGGTGTATAAAGCACGTAACATCTTTGCATGGAGTTGAAATCAGGCTGGTCAGTAAGACAACGACAAGTATGTTCGCTATTTTTTCCAAAAAAGGTCATGCCCTTTCTCTCGTCTTGTTTCCATCATTGAAAATCGGTAGCAAACAACGGCGGTTTTTCTCGATGCCGATGTACTTCATCGATCAGCATGGGATCTTTCTCGCTCGAATTGGACCCTTGATGTCTGGCAAATCAACATCATCAGGTACCAGCGATCCTTTTTGGAGAATGTCAACCTGACCACGTTGACGTAGATCCCAGAGCATTAGGCGGACCTCAGGCATAAGGTCCCTCCAGTCGGAAACTCCAAGGGTCTTAAGCTCAGTGGCAGTCAACGCTCGTGGCACCTCTGAAGGACATATGGTCTTTGGATATGCCCGAGCAGAAAGCAGGCGGTTCAGGTGCGTAATCAGGATTTTTCGATGGATGGTTGCCTCTCGTGCCATTTTGGAGTCTTATCTGGTGCGAGTCATGAGACTGATGCCTGGGCTGTGTTACTGGTTTTACTCTTTCAGCATGATTCTAAACCGTGGGTGGGCAACTTTCAGGGTCTCTCCTGGAAGTTGAAGCCACCAATTGCTCCAAAGTGACGAACTCGAGGCGGAAGATTCGATATCTAAGCGCCAATATTGAGATGAGGGGAGGCAAGAGATGGCGAGGTGCTTATGCAGCAAAACAAGCCAGGTTAGGTGTTGCAGACGTCCTAAGGGGAACGGAGTAAGGCGAGTACCTAGGTAGGTACCTAAAGTAGGTACCCAAGGTACCTGGCAACACTGTTTCGGGCATGGAAAATGCCAAGACTTTGGCTCTGGGAGGCCGGTATCGCAGGGCGGGCGGACCCGGAAAGGCCCCAGGCACTTCCTGTTCCTGGAAAACCCGACGGCAAAAAGTATTGCCTCACCTTTCTATGGTCTTTTCTTTCGGCTATACCCACGTCTATTCGACGCGCCATTTCTCTGCAATGCAGAGACGATTGATAGTTCACCTCTAATGCGAGCTCATTATGGGGGTAGTCCCCTTAGTACTGTGCGTCTAGTGTATGCTCGAATCAGGGGTAGAGGAGCGCGTTGGGCATCAAGCGGCCTACTGGTGGCCGGAGTCCCCACGGGGTTACGACCACTGACCACTGAAGAAAGGTGAGAAAGTGAGAAAGTGAGGCACCACTCAGATGAGTACCTCATCCTGCATCCGCCAATGCGAACATTGGTCTGCCAAACCATTCTTAGCTTATACCTCCCACATGCCGGCCTCTTACGCTCTTTACGTTCTTTGGTGAAACTGCTTCTTGACGTGGCTCCAATTGGCTGCTCCACGCTTATCGAAAGCTCCCAATGATGCAAGACTCGGAGACTGCAGACTCTACTGGCAAGCGATGGGGGTGCGCAATACCTTTGGGTACTCTCCATCTCGGTGATACGAATGTTGGTTCAAAGCCCATGTCGTTCGCTGATTTGGGAATCCTTCCACTACAGCATCCCGAGCATATTGTGCTCATGATTGCTTCTTATTGCTTCAAACGCCTTTCCTATTTGTGTGATTATCTTTCCTGGTCATTCGACCCAACCCCACGTAACGCTAATGTCCGATTGGCTGCTGCAATTTCTTAATAGAGAAGAGCGTTATGGCTCAGTCATAGAAAGATTCTCATTTATTGCCTCGTCCCTACAACGTTTTCCTCCAGAATCTCAATTGTAAGGAAACAACACTCGACACTTGAGAATAGCCCAGAGAATGTATCACCAGGCTCAATTGCCAAGGTACGGCCAGGCAAAAGCATGGGCCTGGCACACTCCACATCCCCCTCGCTACTCGACCTTGCCGGTGTTTGCCCCACCTACACCACCTGTTCTTACTCCACCACAAAATCCGTTTGCCCCTCCGGAAGATCCGCCAGAAGAAACCCCTCCAGACAATGGAGATGACCAACCTGAAGCCGAGGCACCTCCACTGGAAGAACCCGCACCGGAGGAACCTGGTGAGTAAATCTTTGTTGTGTGAAATAGCCGGCGTTGCTGATGAAACCAAAAGAGGCCAATGCGGAAGACGTGACTGACCCGCAAGAAGAGCCCTCGGGTGAGGAAAATGCTGAGGGTGGTGTCCCTGTAGCCGATGAGGATGCCCCAGCTGAAGATGGTTCGGGAGATGCACCTCCCCCATCGGAGGCTGACGAGTCCGCTGATCCCCCAGAGGCAAATCCAGCCGCTCCTGAAGGTGAAGCTGCCGACGAGAGTCGAGAGGCCCCAGAAGGAAACACCGAAGCTCCAGAGGCAGAGGAAGCCGCGGTAGAGCCAGAGTCTCAACCAGCACCAGCAGCTCCCGAGGAACCCGTAGCAGAGCCAGAAGCTGAGGCTCCAGCTCCGGCCCCGGAAGAGCCTGCAGCGGAACCAGCAGAGCCTGCAGCGGAACCAGCAGAGCCTGCAGCGGAACCAGCAGAGCCTGCAGCGGAACCAGAAGCACCTCCAGCGGAACCAGAAGCACCTCCAGTGGAACCAGAAGCACCTGCGGATGCAGCACCTTCTGACGAAATACCGCCTCCGGCTCCCGAAGTCCCCACAGACGGGAAGCCTAAAGAGAAGAAGTCAAAGTCGTCTAAATCGAAGCATGCTGTCTTAGCTAAAAAGAAGGACAAGGCTGAAAAGGAAAAGAGCGAGAAGAAGGAGAAGCACGAAAAGAAGGACAAGAAGGAAAAACACGAGAAAAAGAACGAAAAGTCTAAGAAGTCGAAGAAAGGTCATGCTGATCCGACTCAAGCGGAGTCGCCTGTAGAACCAGCACCCATGGAGCCAGCAGCAGAAGAACCTACGCCCACAGAGCCCGAAGCTTCCCCTGCCGAAGCCGTGCAGGAACCGCCGGCGGAGCCCGCTCCAGAAGCAACTCCAGCCTCAGAGTCCACACCCGAAGATTCGGCACCTACGGAAGTTAAAGAAGAAGAGCCTGCACCCGCGGATTCTACACCAGAAGATTCTGCAGCGCCAGCTGAAACTCAAGCAGAAGAGACTGCGTCACCGGAACCTGCACCAGTTGAGACTAAAGCAGACGAACCTGCACCCGTAGAGTCTATAGCAAATGAGCCTGCAGCACCAGCTGAGTCAGAAGAGCCTGCGCCAGCGGAACCTATACCAAAAGAATCTGCAGCACCAGCTGAAACTCAAGCAGAAGAGACTGCGTTGGCGGAACCTGCACCAGAAGAATCTACTGCACCAGCTGAGACTGAAGCAGAGGAGCCTGCACTCGCGGAATCTACACCAGAAGAATCTGCTGCACCAGTTGAAACTAAAGCAGATGAACCTGCACCCGTAGAGCCTATAGCAAATGAGCCTGCAGCACCAGATGAGTCAGAAAAGCCTGCGCCAGCGGAGCCTATATCAGAAGAACCTGCAGCACCGGCTGAAAGTAAAGCAGAAGAGCCTACGTCAGCGGAACCTGCGCAAGTTGAGGCTGCGCCAGTTGAGGCTAAAGCAGAAGAGCCTGCCCCAACCGAGCCAGCCCAAGATGTTTCCACTCCACGAGCAGACACTCCATCACCGGAAGAGTCATCAGCAGATCCACCATCCGAGGGAGCTGCAGCGGCTGACCCTCCAGCAACCGAAGATGCATCGCCAGAAGTGCCACCAGCCGACGAGACCCCAAATGAGGCTCCAGCAGCAGAGCCAGTAGTAGATGAGGCCCATAGCTCAGAAGAGCCCGTAGAGTCTAAGAAAGAAGAAGCGCCAGGAAATCCCGCCGAAGATCCACAGCCCGCAGCTCCTGAGGAACCTGCAATTGAAGCAGCAGCCATCGAGGAAGCACCCGCAGAAGACAAGCCTGCAAGCGAGGAAGCCGCTTTAGATGAAGCTGCACCTGTGGAAAACAAAGTGCCAGTTGGCGAACCCGCACAGCAAATATTGGGTGAGTCGGACGATAAAGACGCTCCAGTGGCGGCAGCCGAAGAACCTGCGCCAGCAGAATCGGCGCCAGCTGCAGAGACCAGTGATGAACTTCCAAAAGAAGCTGGCGATGGCGAGGCTCCCCCCACTACAGAGGAAATATCCCATGAGCAGCCCATTGAGCCAGCCCTACCTGTAGTATCAGACACGTCAGCGAGCGAAGAAGCTACAGCAGAATCAAGCCCACATGCCAACGAAGAGTCCGCGGTGGAACCTACCCCAGATGAGCCCTCCGGAGCAACACCGTTGGAGCAGGCCCCAGCAGCTGAGGAAACAGCACCAGAGCCACCAGCAGAGTCTTCTTCAGTGGCCGTCGAGGAGTCAGCACCGGAACCAGCGGTGGAAAAAGCTCCCGAAGCCACAGAAGCTACAGAAGCGCCTTCAGCTTCAGCAGCATCAGTCGATGAAGCTCCTTCTGCCGCCGCAGAGCCTGCCCCTTGCCCAGCCGAAGAGCAGGCCTCCCCAGCTACCGAAGAGCCAGTGCTAGAACAAAAAGAGGAAGAGATTCCTACGGCCACCGAAGAGCCAGCGCTAGAACAGAAAGAGGAAGAGCCTCCTACGGCCACCGAAGAGCCTCCACCAGCACCAGTAGAAGGAGCTTCTCCCCCTGTCGAAGAGAAAGCGCCAGAGGTGGTAGCGGAAGAGCCTCCGGCAAGCACTGAGGAAATCGCCGCAGATACTGCAGGCGCAGCGTCGCCAGAGGCTGCTGAGGAAGTGACTGCCGAGCCAGTAGCCGAACCGGCCCTCGAGGCTGCAGCAGAAAACCCTGCAGATGTCCCTGCGGAAGCTGCTCCAGAAGTAGCAGCAGAACCTCCTGCGGAGCCTGAAGCGGAGGCAGCGGCAGATCCACTAGCTGAACCAACCCCTGAAGCTGCAGCTGACCCAATCATTGATGCTCCTGCAGCAACTGAAGAAGCTATTGCTGAAGAGCCAGCCGGCGATGTAGCCCCACTCGAACCGCCTCCATCTCCGACCTCATCCAGACGCCATCGTCAATCAAAAGGATGGGAACGTGAACGTCGTCATAGTAAAACATCATCGAAGGCCAGCGTCGACACCTCCCGCAAACGCCGTGAAAGCGATGGCAGCGCTTCAACAGCAAAATCAGGTGATGTCACTCAGATCATTAAAGAAGCCAAAGAAAAGAAGCAAAGTAGACCACATACTGGTTCCAGGACGAGCGAGAGAAGCATAGTCACCGAGCGTCCCAAGTCAGAACGCAGATCCAGCCGCAAAGAAAAAGAAAAGGAGCCAGAAAAAAGGCCCTCCGTCTTCCGCCCCAGAATCCTCGATGTCATGCCCCGTGCCGAAAGCGACACAGGCCTCCTCCTTCGCGTCAACGACAAATCTTCAACCTCCAAGTCTCGCTACACAGGCCGCTCTTCCGGCCGGGCCCGCGCATCCACCACTGCCAGCACAGCAACAAGCAGTCGACAAGAAGCGCAGACGAAAGCCCGAAGTGCGGATCGGAGACCTCATAAGGATTTGGAGGATGATGAGGCGAGGAGGGAACGGAGGAGGAAAAGGAAGGAGTTGGATGAGGCTGAAGCGGAAGCGAGGAGGGAGTTGAGGAGGAAAAGGAAGGAGTTAGAAGAAGCGGAGGCGGCGGCCAGGAAGGCGAGGGAGATGAAGAGGGAGAGGGAGAGGGTTTATAGGAATGAAAGGAGTTCGGGAGGAGGAAGTGGGGGTTCAAAGTTGAAAGATGGACCGAAGGGTTTTTTGGCAAGACTTTTTAGTTGATTAGAGGAAGAGGACAGAGCAATTACCGTGACAACAGGAGCAGCAAACTGGACCCGCAGAGGTCCGAAGGGTGTGTATTGAGCTATTCCTCTTCTTTTTTGCGCTTCGGTTTTTGAACAGCGGTAATAATGGGAGCAATCCTGATGTCTGAGTTTGTGCACGGTATATTGTACGAGATGTATGCCATTCCTTACCCGCATCTTCGACTTCAATACTTGTATTTATCAACTTTGTCACTTTACATAGCACGCTATTATAGCTAAGAACAGATGAGCTACGGATATCAGATCAGTGCCTTGAAAGGAAAAGTTTCCTGATGAGAATTGGAAAGGGGCGAGTCATTGGAGGGGTAGTTTGAGATATTCTACAGCAAGATGGTAAACGATACAGGCCTCGGGTTCCTGACGACGTAATGAAGATGAGGACGTGGTATTAAAGATGCTTAGTGCCGATGACTGTGGGTCTGGAACATATTCATTGACCATTCTAAATGGCCTGGGGTGATGCATCCGTCAGAAGCTGTCATGGCTAGGTATGACTGTTGGTCTCAATCTAATTTTGCAGCAGAGAAGGATGTGAATTGCGTACCTTACCTTTCGCTGGAAAAACTACAGATGACACTGAACACAAACCGCTAAACAACTGAAAGCCCTTCCAATGAGCTCGAAATCTTCTCCCAACGACCCAACTCACTCACCTATCATCCTTTCCACACCACCAACCCGGCACCCACTCCTCTCCTGCCCGCCTCTCCCCCCTTCAGGATTCTTCCTTCCTCCTGTAAAGCTCTCTGCCATCTTCGCTAAGATGAATAGTATTTACGATCTTTTCAATTCAATCGCTGAAAGGCCTCTCACAGGGCTGTGCCCATTAAGTGCATTAAAAGCCATAAATTGTGAAGAGATAGCAATAAGAATTTTGCTGCTCTTGTCGTGATGGGACGCTTATTGGGCGTGTCACTAGCCTTTACACTAATGCGTACAAAAAGAGGAAGGGGCTTTTTCATCGTGTTGCTAGGGTAGAGGCTTGGACGCGGAGAAGGGGGGGGGATGGAGAAGGGTTCGTTGGATTCTTGATAGGTAGGAATAGCTAGTAAGATTAAGTAGGTACATGAATGCTGGTACTCCTCCTATACGAAGGGAATAGGATGGTTTTGGGGAAGAGGGAACAAGCTAGGATGCATGGGTATCAAACCGCTGAACGAGACACAGTAAAGATTCGCTTAACAGAACCATGAAGACAATATGATCAGGCTTATGCATTGTCCTCCTACCCTCCAAGGATCTAGTGATTAGTATTCCTATGGCTGGAGGGCCATGTAGTATAGCGCAGGGTTTGGCCTGAGGTTGCCACAACCCAAGGCGGTCTTGGTGCCTGTCCCGCGATATTGGTTATGAGGGACGATACGTTTGATCCGCTGGCTTGCGATCTTAGCACTGGACTTTACCGAACGCCAGATGGGTGGCAAAGTGCTTGCAATCCAACTTTGTCACGAGGGAGGAAGTGGTAACAGATACTTCGTCGAATTCAGAAATGAGTGGTCAACTCGATGACTTGACAACTCAAGTAGTCATCTCTGAACAGGCCTCCTCGTCTTCGGCTGGCAATCCGTAGGCCAGCAAGTAGTCCAACTGCAACCTCAGGGATGCTTCCTTCTCTAAGGACTCTTAATCTGATTGTCTTTGGTGCAGATCTTTTCGTTTGCGTACGCGCGATACCGATCCAGCAAGTCCGTATCGAACATTTCGTGCTGTGATCGGAAGCTGAAATGTGCTGCGATGGCGTGAGTATTGACAAGTAAGGCTATCGATAGCATTATCAGCACTAAATTCTGGGTCAAACCGGGATTGAAATCGCAAAACTCACGTCTCCTTAATTTTTTGTTGACTGTCACACTCAATTCAAGCTCGTCATCCCGTGATTCAAACGGTAGATTGTCCAGCACATCTTGTCCCCAGATTGCCATGAAGTTTATGTTCATTCGCTCATATGCCATATCCCAGATACCTTCTCTTTGATCGTCAATGCCATGCCCATAATGATACAATTCCAAATTTTCATTTTCGAGGTTCTCAAGGAAAGAGTAATGCGCCTGCGCACCAAGCGACCAACTTCCCCAATCCGGACCATCGGGATCGTATTTTGACTCGGACATCGGCGTCCGCCAAAGATTCTTTTCGTTCTCTGGAAGCGGCAGCCAGCGATGGCCCTTGAACGGAGGCCCCCCGGGTGACCCTATCTCAAGAGTACTACCGTCGTCTTCCTTGCCGTTAAGGATTCCTCTAACTGGAAATTCCATGTCGCCGTTATGTTCCGGTAGCGCTGATGCGCGCCATGCAGTTGGTCCTTTCGAATCGGGGCTAGGATTCTGAGGAGGTTGCATTTCGGGCATGTAGGAGTGTATGGCGCCCAGTCGGTAGTGAAGCCAGCCTGTTTCGGGGCTGTTGATCAGGTTGGCCACGATGTCAAGAGAGTTTGGGTGGTGTATCTTCGTGTAGACTATGTCAGCTATAGCTTCATCATTAAAATATACCTATTTTGAATGCTGTTAGTTCGTATCACAAGTCTGATCTTGAGCGCACGTACAATGTCGTCGTCAATTTTTATGTACATAATATTTCTTTCCACAGCATTTCCCCAGACCTCGTTGTATCCGAGTGACGGTATAGTAATCATCTTATACAAGTCGCTCGTCTTGACTAGCTCCTCCAAATATTTGATGTCCTCCTCTTTCTTCGTGTTCACCACGAAATGGATCTCATCTAGCCATCCTCCGTTGGATACAAGGTTCCGTTTCAGATAGCAGTCCAGTATAGCAACAACAGATGGCCGCCCGAAGAATATCAACCCAACGATCTTGAATTCGGCAGGCTTAGCCCATTGCTTGCTGGGGCTATCGGGCGCCCTTGGAGGCGGTAGATATGGTGGATCTTTGGTAAGTCTGAACCCTCTCCCTCGGTTTATTCCAACACCAATAAGTAGCAGCGCCGCAACGGTAGCCAGCGCGATCACAACATAACGAGGTCTCAGCCATGAAGAACTGAAGGTCTTTCGCAAACGAGAAAGTTCTTTTCCTGGATATCTTGCGTGCCCGTTTTGATGCGCAAGTTCAGAGGAGTCAAGGTCATCGAGGTCAAAGGATTCGGGTTGTAACAAGCCTTGTTGCTCTACATGCGATCTGGACATGCCGTTTTGGATGGAGAAGGCTGCGGAGGTGAGGCAGGAATGGGACCGTGGCCATGCATGTACAATAGGGGACACGCTTCAACGAGAGCTGCAACACTCATTTCGAATGGTTACATTGCGCCTAGAGAATCTTTCAGCTTCCGAACTGCCAAGAGCCCCTGCCAATAATACCTCAACCCGGTGATAGATACCTAAGCGAGCGGAAGCGGGGAGATGACATCCATGAAATGAACCCCTAATCCTCTAAAACTGGTCACCTTAGGCGACGAAAATGACCCCTAAACATCGCAACTTTAGGGTGTATTTAGGTCCACTTCGCCAGCGTCAGATTCAGCCCTGTAAGGCTGCATGGTAACCGGGTGGGTTTACAGCCTTACCATCGTTTTAAATTCTCGAGCGCACGAAACGATCATAACTGGGTCTTGCTGGCAACTCTCAGCCTTCACACTTCGCATGTCAGGTTGAGAGAAGAAAATGTCAGCTCTAGTTCTCGCCATTCAACCTGTGAAATTACCCTCGGGCCCTTCACCTCTAACACCAGAGCAAACGTACTGGCGCACCTTCAAGTCACAACTACTAGTCCCTTCACCGGCAAACAGTCCAATTACCCACATCTCCAATCCTCTACCCCCTTCGAATGCAATCGCACAAAGTTCTGATCACTTTGCTGTCACCACTGGGACACGTGTCCAAATATTCTCGATTCGGACTAGGAAGCTTGTTAAGACAATCTCTCGTTTCGACGATATTGCCCATGGCGCGGAGATCAGACGTGATGGTCGGGTCATGGTTGCTGGAGACGAGAGTGGAGCAATACAAGTCTTCGATATCAATTCTAGGGCCATCTTAAAGACGTGGAAAGAGCACAAGCAGCCAGTGTGGGCTACTAAATTTTCACCTACCGAACCGACAACGTTGATGAGCACGAGCGACGACCGGACAATCCGATTATGGGATCTTCCAAGCCAGGAGAGCATGCTGGCCTTTGTCGGACACCAGGACTACATCAGGAGTGGGGCTTTCATGCCCGGCCAGGCTTCCAATTTATTGGTTTCAGGCAGCTATGACCAGACTGTCAAACTGTGGGATCCTAGGACCCCACTTAATGCAGTAATGACGTTCAAACATGCAGCGCCTGTTGAAGATGTATTGCCAATGCCCTCCGGTACCACTGTCCTCGCAGCTGCAGATAATCAAATTTCAGTGCTGGATCTAGTCGCAGCCCGACCTCTACAGCTGTTGAAGAACCACCAGAAGACTGTCACTTCTTTGCATTTGGCCTCCAACAATACGAGGCTGGTCAGCGGCGGACTAGACGGACATCTTAAAGTATTTGAGACTACTGCCTGGAACGTGGTCGCTGGATCCAAGTATCCGTCTCCAATCCTTACCTTGTGTGTTGTTGGGTCTGGTACGACGAGAGAAGATCGCCACTTGGTGGTAGGTATGCAATCGGGCAGTCTTTCCATCAAGACACGCCTATCAGGACAGCAGAAGGTTAAAGAGAGGGAACGGCAGAAAGAGATGCAAGCTTTGCTCGACGGCAACATTGAAGAACTTGACCGCAAAAGAGCCAAAAAGAGGCCAAAAGGGTGGGAGAAAAGTCTAAGAGGACAAGACTTTAATGGCGAAGGTGCAGATATTGTTATCGAAGGTAGGACCAAAGGCAATTACAAGCCAAAACCCTGGGAGACTCTGCTACGAAAGGGCAAATACGGGGCCGCTCTGGATGAGGTCCTGATAGGGAAGAACCTGCCCAGCGTGGTGACTTTATTAACAGCTCTCCGTCACCGCTCTGCTATGCGTACCGCACTATCCGGCCGTGACGATGTTTCTCTCCAACCAATATTCAAATGGGTCTGCGTGCACATCACGAATCCAAGATATGTCAACCTCTGCGTCGACATTGGCATGCTTATCCTCGATATGTACTCTTCGCACATGGGAGAGTCCCTTCAAATTGATCGGCTCATGGCTCGACTGCACCGACACGTACGCATGGAAGTCGAACGGTCACAGCAGGCGTGGCAAACCGAAGGAATGCTGGGGATGCTCCTTAATCCAGGCGGCTGAACCAAATTGAACACGGGAAATAGGTCATACGAAAGGGTGATGAGATCCAGTTATTGCCTCCCTGCACAACTGGAACACCCTGGACAGAGTCTCGATGAGTCAACTTATTGGGCTAGGTTACAAACTCTTTATACGGTCGCGACCGTCCTTGATCTGCCGAATAAGGAACGCGAGCGGGGCAATTCCCGCCTAGTGACGTGGTTGGACAACTTTTTTGCTTCATTGGGCCTTCTTGAGGATTTGATGCTGCACAGACCTGCACAATTGCCACATTTACATGTGATTTTAAGCATCACGCTCTACTACTATTGTATGCTCTGCTCCCAACGCTGGAACGATGACTCTCCATGATCTTACGGGCAAAGTGGTACTGGTCAGTGGTATTGGCTGTGTCTCTGAAGGTTGCTCTGCACTATGCTCTACTGATAATGTTATGTGAGCTAAGGGAAACCCGCAGGGTGGGGCAATGGGACGACGATTGCAACTCTCTTCGCCCGCCAGGGTGCTACAATCTTTGGCTGTGACATCTCTCTACCCGCCGCTGAACGCGCCGCCTCTTCCATACAGGCCGAGAACAAGGCTAACATGGTCACTGCCATGCATGGAGATGCTACCTCTTCAGCCTCTGTACGTTCAGTTGTGGACGCCTGCATGGAGAAACACGGCCGGATAGATATCCTGGTAAATAATGTAGGACGCTCGTATGTCACTCTAGTCGCTTCCGAATCCATTGGACTGCTGAAGGGTATTGTGAATCTAGATGCATCTTAAAAAAACTTGGCATCAGACTGCTTCTGCACCAATTCAGAGCTCTTCCTTCCGAAATCATAGCAGCTCCGACTACAAGTCACTAGGAGTAGCAAACTCTATTCTCCTTCGCTATCAACACCACAGCCCTTGTTCTGATCTGAGGGAACCACACTGACTGGAGATAATCACGTAGCGAGCCCGGCGGCCCAGCAGAAATGAGCGAACAAGTATGGGACGCACAAACGGACATTAATCTGAAAAGCGTCTACCTTTTCTGCCATCTTGTGTTGCCCATAATGGAGAAACAAGACAAGGGTGGTGTGGTGGTGAATATTTCATCTGTAGCCGGGCTGAGGTATATCGGAAAGCCGCAAGTAGCGTATGCGGCTACGAAAGCGGCGGTCATCCAATTTACGAAGACTACCGCTGTGATATATGCGAAGAAGGGCGTGAGGCTCAACACGGTCGTGCCGGGGCTAATTAACACTCCTTTGGTCAAGGTTCTTGCAGATAAGTATGCTGAGGGTGACTACGAAGCATTTTGCAAGAAACGGGACGCGCAGGTTCCTGCAGGGGCTATGTGAGTTTCATTCTGCATTTCAGTAAGCGTCATGAAGGAAGAGAATTGACAAGCCTCAGGGGTGATGCTTGGGACGTTGCTCATGCAGCGCTATTCCTGGCCAGTGATGAGGCGAGATATATTACAGGTCAGGAAATCATCGTCGATGGTGGACTTGTGGATTCAACGGGCTAGATGAATCATCTTGCTTTGTTCCTTGTGGCAGACTAAAGTTAAACACTATATACGGATCCGACAGGCTGTAATTTATGATAACTTCTAGGGAAAATAGTCGATACGCTCGGCACTCAACCACTGCCTTGGGTCTCCTTGCGCCTATACTCCTATTCTCGCAATGCGCCTCTCTAAATGAAGAGCAAGCAAATCGTTCAACAAGTGCCAATTTGCTAATGAACAAGCTCACTCTGGCCTTGAACAGTCTTACACGAAACAAATACGAGACTACATTCCTGAATTGCTTGTATTTGAAACTGCTACCCATTCGAAATGATACTCATGACTTTCATACTTAACTACCTAGACTATCTCAACTCGAGGCCTAGCCTTCACAGGCAATGGGCCCGAGTTGAAGATGAACTTCTCCTTCGGCACAATCTCAAACCCTGGCTTAGCCAATTCCCAATCGAACGCTATCACCATAGCGGACACGACGAGACTCATCTGCATGTACGCCAAATTCCTGCCAATACATGCTCTCCCTCCAAGACTGAAAGGGAGATAGTAGTCTTTCAGGTTCCTCTTCTCCTCCTCTGTCGTATCAGGATCTTCCGGCAACCAGCGCTCTGGAATATATTTTGATGCGTTGTGGAATAGCTTCTCGTTCCGCTGGATCGTATAGACCGGAGCTGAAATCGTCACTCCGCCTGGGATGTGGTGGCCTGCTATGGTGGCCCCTTCTCCTAAGGTGCGGCGTGGAAGGCCAAAGCCGATGGGTGCGTAGAGACGCATTGATTCATCAATGCAGGCTTTGAGGTACGGAATGTTCTTCAAGGAGTTATAGGAAGCAACAAGGCTCTTCACTCCCTCGGCGGGCAGTGTACTTTCTAGTATCTCGCGGAGTGCACGTTGCTTATCCGGATTGGCTGCAAGGAGGAACATGGTATATGTGAGAGCCGACTGCGTGGTGTCACTACCCGCGCTAAGCATGACTTGGTTCTCGACGATGATCTCAGGCATTTTCATCGGAACTGGTCGTTTCTCGGTCGCTTGTACAGGGAAATGAGAGAATAGATCGGGTCCCGCTGGTGGAGTGCTCATTCGTTCCGTGACCTTGAAGCGCGTCATGGACCCGAAATTTTCAGCGCACTGCCCGGACCAGGTTTTCTTCAAGATTCGTCTACCAAATTTGTACCATTGTAGAGGTAGGTGTGCGAGCAGTGTTGTGAAGGCGACTCCGACATGAAATGTTTCCATTGCGTGGACAGGTATGACAGCACCTTCTGCTGTGCGCGCAAAGCAGCTGTCGTCTCCCTTTTCTAGGAAGCCGAAATCTGAGGACCAGCACATACTTCCCATCGCGTCAAACGAAAACATGTTGATCCAAGGGCGCAGATCGAATGCTCCATTGACAACGGCATATTTATCAGCGCTCGAGAGCATCTCTCCTTGCGACTTCTTTTTCAGTGCATGGAGCAGTTTGTGGGTTAGTATATTGATTCGTGGCTCCATCACGACCACTTCTTTGGGAGAAAAGACATTCGAAAGATTTCTGCGCTTCTGCGAGTGCACCGTTTTATCTGTTGCAGTGGCCATCGAAGGGTTGCCAGCTGCGAGGTTGTCATACCATTCATCCTTAATTGCGGGTGTGCTGTGTCCGTATATCTCTTTGTATGCTGCAGGATCGGCGAAAGAAACGTGGTTGGGCGCTATGCGCACGATTGGACCGAGTTTTCTATGGGCTTTATCTACCGCGATGTACCTTTTCCCGAAGTAATTGTGGTACATAAGCCAAAACGGGGTGAGAGCTGCTAATGATGATGCGGACGTGAAACGACGAAGTCTATGTGAGTCGCGGGCATAGGCGATGAAAGGTTGCAGCAAGATTACTCCTACTACACCTGCAAGTATAAACACTGTCAAATGTCAGTTAAACCATACTGGTTTATTTATTTGTTCCTTTCACTCACTCAAAAGTGACATGGCTACGGTATCATCAGCAAAAGTTCCTAGGTAGGAAAGCTTTATTCGATATGCAGCGGATCAATGAAGGGATAGGCCGTTACTGATGGGACGAACGAAACGATTTCATGGAAGTCACATTGCTCGATAATTAACATGAGTTTGTGCATCAAAAACCTTGAGGCAATCCCCCCAGCATGCTCCATCCACAATGAGGAAATCTTGGCAAGTTGGAGATATCTCCAAGTATGCGATTTCTCCAAAACGATGCATGCAATGCCGCGCACCCCCGAAGGTTCAGAATACACCGAGGTATCTGTTCTTAACTCGTAGGAAGAAGCTGAAGGAGAACAACAAAGTTGCGAGCGAAGCAGTCAATATTAGCTTTACTGTTTCATACTGTGTTGGAGATGGAAAATTATCATTGATACAGCACCGCATCGAATGACTAGGCCCAAAACTCTTTGCTTCCCACGCTTCGACGCTACCAACTCAAGAACACAAAGACCCTCCGCTACCAATTGGTCCTCAAGCTCACCACCTCCATAATGTCCACAACCCCGCTGCCCTCAACGATGCAAGCTCAAGTCCTCCATGCCTTCAACACCCCCTATACCCTCTCAAACATCTCCATCCCCATCCCCACCCAAAAGGACATCCTGCTCCGCGTCGGCGCCGCCGGTTTCTGCCACACAGACGCCGTCTTCGCCTCCGGCCTCATGTCTCAAACCCTCCCCCGCATCGGCTCCCACGAATTTGCTGGCACAGTCGTTGCCCTTGGCCCCGACGTCGACACCACCCGAATCCAGCTAGGAATGAGAGTGGGGTCATTCGGTCGAGCGCACAGGCCGTGTGGAAGTTGCTGGGAGTGCAGAAATAACGGTGATGAGGAGGAAGGGTATTCCGCTTTTTGTCCAAAAGCAGGGAATTTGGGGCTCACAGGGGATGGCGGGTTTGAAGAGTTTGTGTGCGTAGATTCGAGACAAGTGGCGCCGATTCCGGAGCCGTTGTCGTTTGTGGATACGGCGCCGTTGATGTGTGCGGGGTATACGATTTATTCGGCTTCTAAGAAACGTGCTTTGCCTGCTGGAGCGCGGGTGGGGGTTATTGGGTGTGGAGGTGGTTTAGGACATTTAGCGTTGCAGTTTGGTGTTAAGATGGGGTACCAGCTCATGGGTATTGATAATCAGGACGCGACGTTAAGGCTTGCGAGGGATTTGAAGACGGGGGCGGCGATATATGATGCTAGAGCTACACAGTCTGAGGAGGTGCTTGCACATATCTATGGAGGCGAGGGGAAAGCGGATGCTGAGAGGGGGCTGGATGCTGTTTTGATCTTACCGGAGAGCCAGAAGGCGTTCGACTATGGGTTCCAATTACTGAGGAACCACGGACTCGGTGTGGTGGTGTCGTTTCCTGCGCAGGGCTTCAACTTCTCTACTCGCGATCTAGTTTTCAGACAAATCCAGCTTGTGGGAATATTACTTGGAAGGCAGTCGAACATGCGGGAGATGCTGAGATTTGCGGCTGAACATGGTATCCGCGCTGTTACCAAGACGTATCCCCTAGCCAAGCTTAATGATCTAGTAGAGGAATATCATAAAGGTCTAGGTGGAAAGCTGGTAGTAGATATGGCACTTTGAATCTTAAGAAACAGTTGTGCATCTTTTACAACGTGAAAAACTAGTTTTTATGCCATTAGAAAGGCAATGCTTGATAATGTTACATGTCGCCTTGAGAACCTGCATCCAGCATGTCTGCGTAGACATCCAACGCCCTGCCAATCACATCAACAATATCCCAGATACTCTGACCAGAATCAGACTTGAACAGCTTCGCCCACACCCTCACCACACTAGCGCTCAACTTCTTACTAGCTTCCTCAAACCCTCGAGTAGCAGTCGCAGCAGGACCAGCAAATTCAGTCTCGTTCAACAAACTTGTCACAAATGCTAGCAATTTGCGCTCATCTTCGCTGAGTGGTGGGTCGAGAGGCTGTATCGTGACAGCATCTAGCCACTTGCTCAGCAAGAACGCACATTCGAGAGAGCAGAGCGAATGCTGGATAGAACGCATGAAGAGTTGATTCCGTGCAACCAAACTCACTCCCAGTTTGATAGGAATGCTTAGAGCATGCGCCGCGTGCAGAACCGCCCGGGTCACCTTGCGGCTTCGTTGGATGGGTGGACTCTGTCGGATAGCTCGTGCGATCTGAACGGCATCTTGGGTGTCTAGAGCGCGGCCCGGGCCAATATCAAAGCTGAGTCGGATGTAGGCCATTCGCAGCAGGGCGGTTGAGTTGAAGGCTAGGGGCCCATGCGGATCTTGAGGATCGAGTGATGACTCAGGATTTGACTCCCAGCCGCATTGCCAGTTCTTTAGAGCCTGCTCTAATGCTGTAATTTCGCTGCTGGGGAGAGTCCCATTGGATTCGGGTTTGAACCTGGTTAGCTGGCGTGGGCGATCTTGCAAGTAACCCTCATCCGGATCTGCTGAATCTAGAGAAGATGTTCTTATGGACGTATTCGTGCCTTCAAACGGCTGATCCCCTTGGCTCGCATCTGGCAAATATGGAGGCTGTCCAACTGCGCGCTTATTGGGTGCTGAGCCATTGACAGAGGTCTCTCTGTGCGACAGTCCATCATGTCGCGAGAGGAGGTCACTGTACACAGTCTCAACGCTTGAAGACTACCGTACCGTGGGCAACTTCACCTTCTATTGAACGCTCGAGGGCATTTGAGACATTGGAAGGGCTTCTCCTTGGTATCTGGCGGTCACACATTCAGTAAGCAGCCTCAAAAGGACTAGTATTCGGTGCATACGTAGTCGCTCATGACGTTGGAGATGTTCGTGGCGAGCGAAAAGTCTCCGACAAAAGCGACACTGAAAGCGTTTCTTCCCCAAGGCTTTTGGCTTCTGCTTGCTTATTTCATCTACCTCAATAGAGACTGCAAGAGACTCGGCAGGAAATGACATTTTGACTAGCACATGGGGAAGTTTTGGGGGTTTGAAGCCTTCGAGAAAATGAAATAGAGACGGCTCGCTTTCTACTTGAAGAATGAAGGGCAAAACAAAGTAATGCTAAGGGCTATTTTATTTGCTTAAACGATGTCAGGGTTCCCAAGTTAGATATGATTCATGACTATGGATTGCCCATTGACTTACCTTGGTCGTGTTGTTGGCAAGATACACAGGTACAGCGTGTTTACGAACAGGGTTGATAGTGGACCTCTATTTGACTACGTTAAAGCAGGAGGGTGTATCATCCAGCCCACATGATACCTTGTTATCAGCCTGGATGCGAAGTGTGGCCCAGAGCCATTTAGCAGTCATCCAATGGTATATTTCCACTTTATCTCCACATTGGATTTGGTCGCGTGCGGGGTAAACTCTGTTCCACCGCAATTTGGCTCGCGGGACCCCATCTGCGTTATCATTCTCCAACTTTCAACTCCTTTGTGGCTCGAAAGTAGGGCCGAGACTGTTGAACATGCTTGAATGCGGAGTGTCCGCGTGTCCAGATGGGGAATTACTGGGGAACCTATGGGGAAATCCGGGGTAGTCTAAGCCTCGTCCATGGATTGCCACAACAGATTCAGGTCTTTTAGCGCTTCCCCCAAGATGCTCGGCCAGCAACTCCGAATTGATGGTCACATTTTGCACGATTACAAAAAGAGCCATGATCGCGATACCTTGATCAAGTTGTGGTCACATCTACGGTCCAGGAAGGTCACGAACCGAATAGCAACATGTTTTCCAAAGACTTTTTCGGCCTCCGAGGCAAGAAGCTCAATAGACTGGTGGTCGCAACGGCCGGCATGGCCTTTCTGCTGTTCGGCTATGGTGAGTGCGCCCTTGTCGCGGATAAAGATACAGAGACTAATGGGAATGCGTATTCGAGACCAAGGTGTGATGGGTTCCTTGCTCACGGTACGTCCAATACTAGACATGATAATACTTAACTTCAATTACCATCTGGCTAACTCGGGTTAGCTTCCTACTTTCACAAAACAATTCCCACAGCTGGATACCGTCCACACCAAAGGCAAACAGCGCACACATAATGCCACTCTCCAAGGTATGGTCTCTCACCCAGAGATAGTTTGAAACATGAAAGACTTATCCGTCACAAGGTACTGCCGTGGCAATCTACAAGATTGGTGGCATGTTTGGTGCCTTAGCCTCGCTCTTCCTGGGCGACAAACTTGGTCGATTGAGAATGATTTTCTTGGGCCATGCAATTATCATTCTCGGAGCCATCTTGCAATCCTCGGCGTATGGACTTCCTCAGTTCATTATTGCCCGAATTGTGACAGGCCTTGGCACTGGAGTCAATACGGTTACCATGTATGTCGCCCTCCATGGCTGGCTAGACTGGTATTGCTGACAAGTTGCCGTAGTCCAATCTGGCAAGCTGAAAGCTCAAAATCCAGTGACAGAGGGATGTATTTAATGATCGAAGGCGCTATGATCACTGGTGGTGTTGCACTCTCATATTGGCTCGACTATGGATTCAAATTTGTGACCACATCTACCGTTTCGTGGCGTTTCCCAATTGCTTTCCAAGCTGTGTTCGCCATATTCGTCTGCTTGGTCGTCCTCGACATGCCAGAGTCGCCCCGCTGGTTGATGAAGCAGAACCGGCCAGCAGAAGCACGACGAGCGATGGAGGCACTCTACGCTGATGAAGATCAACATCTAATTGAGGCGGATCTGAACGACATCCAACTTGTCCTCGAGGTATCTGAGGAGAGCACCTGGCGATCCATGTTCAGCACAATAATCCAACCAAGAACCTTCACCGTCTCTGCATTGGCCTCGCACACTCCGTTTTTCACCAAATCTGCGGCATAAATCTTATTGTATACTACGCCGCCACGATTTACCAGCAGTACTTGGGTCTTAATGCCAACCAAAGTCGCATCATCACTGCTTCAGTGAACGGGACTGGGTACTTCCTGGCATCCTTCATCGCTGTCTTCTTGATCGAGCGCGTTGGCCGTCGAAAGCTTATGCTCACTGGTTCCTTCGGCCAGATGATGGGCACGGCGGTGCTAGCAGGCGTGACCGCTTTCCCAGGCTAGAAAGGTCCTGGAGCTGCCGGAGCCGTCTTTCTATACGTGGTGCAGTTTTTCTTCGCCGTTGGCTGGCTCGCCATGGTGTGGCTCTACCCTGCTGAGGTTGTGCCACTCCGCATCCGTGCCAAAGCTAGTGGTCTCATGGTTGCGGTGACATGGGTTTCCAACTTCTTGATTGTCGAGATCACGCCTATATTGTTATCGAGCATCGGGTATCGCACGTACATCATCTTTGTCGTTTTGAACGCTTTCATTTTAATCTGCGTTTACCTCTTCTTCCCCGAAACGGCTTATCGAACCTTGGAAGAAATCGACGCAATCTTCGCCAGCAGCCATGGAATTCGCGACGTCGTACGTGTATCGAAGACTCTTCCTCACCTTCACGGAAAGCATGGTGAAATAGTCGCCAACGTTGAGGACCAAAGCCATGTTCGAGCACGAGTTGATGGAGGGCAAAGAGGCAGACCTGTCAGCGGTGCATCGCGAGGCAGTCGCTCCCAAACTTCAGTGAGCTTGATTAGAGTAACATGGTGACAAAATGCGACGGTGAGGGTTTGGCTGTAAATATGTCTATCTGTAATAGTCAAAGAATAATGCTGCAAAGCAGGTGACTTCTCGCTGACAGCGCACTTCTTTTCTCGCCGTATGCTATGCTGCGAGGGTTCACCCCCAAACCATATTACCTACCCACTATACCCCCCTAGTGTTACCTTAGAGTTGATCGCCTGAGCGATAGAATTGGTCCTTGGAGCTGGAATCTCATGCCTTATCTTTGTTTCCTAAGGTAAGGTAGGGATCTTTGCAAAGGAGGGGTCTTTCGCTCGTTCTAGAATTAGGCAATCGCCCCATAGGGCTGTACAGTTGGGGGTTGAACCCTACCATCGGAGGATCTTTCACTGATATTGACACTGGATATGAAGTCACCTACAAGAACCCTGGGAAGAAGCCTTCGCGGTGCTCCTTCGCCCAATTCGCATCATGAGCTAAGATAATCTCCACCTTCTCCTCCCGGAAGCCTTCTTTCCTGGCCTTCATCATCCTCCTCAAGGTTTCTTCGGCCCCTGCTTTATCTTGATGTATGCATACGAGTCGGCCCCTCTCCTGCCACGTCGCCATCTCCGTCTCTCCGTCCAAGATCCTTGAATGATGACATGCATCTCCCGCAAGATAGACCCACCGCCTCTGACCTACACGTGCCAGTAGATTCAGGTGGCCCTGCAGATGACCTGGACTGTTCACAATGTAAACGGAGCCATCACCAAACAGGTCGATTCCATTCTCGAATGGACCGAGCGGTTGCCATGCTGCAGCTGTGCCGACAAAGCTCTCAAGTCTGACGGCATCGAATTGTCCTCCTCCTACACCCTCTCCGCCTGCGTGACCGGGCTCCGGCAGCTCAATTGTTCGCTCGACCGGTAGCAGATCCTTCTCAAAATGTGCCGCGGAGTGGTACTTCATGCCGTGCAATAGAATTTGCCGTGTTCCGGGCCCCACGATGAAAAGCGCACGGGTAAAGTCGCTCGGTGTACCAACATGATCGTATTGAACATGACTGAGGACGACCGCATCGATATCTTTAGGGTCCAACCCTCCGGCTTGAAGCGAGTCTGATACGTCTGGGATGGTGAAAATGGGCTGCCGAGTCTGTAGATGCGGCTGAATTTCCGGGGGGTACTTTGCAAGGTCGCGGCGCATACCAAGATCAAAAATTATACGTTTCCCAGATGGCGGATGATTGATGAGGAAGGACATTGATGGGACTGTGTTGCGGACATTCTTATCATGCTGGTCTGCGCAGAAGAAGTGTTCGGGCAGCGTGAGTTTACCGGCCTCCAGGACAGATACACGCACGCAGGTTTGGTCTTCATCCTGATGTGGCTGGTTGGGACTCCTGCCGTCAACAATGGGATTATCTTTTCGATGTGGCGCCATGGCTGACCCTCGATTGAAGCCTTTGCAAGGCTGCCATATTCAGTGCTGCTGGCCGCTCTTCAAGAGGAGCTGGTCCATTGGCTTTCGGGGTTGTTTCTGAGCCTTCATGAATGCTGGAGGATTGAGATCGGGTAAGCTTGGGGTAGGTAGACACATATTTGCTACCGGACTTTCGCAAATATTGGCAGTCCCCATTTCCCCATTCATGAACAGTGGTCCTCAATTATTAACTCTAATCATACATTTACTCCACTAGGTATAGAGCTTACCATTCCGCTCATTGGGCCTCTGGGATTGGTTCCCCATTTGGCCTGGCGAGATACTGGTAAATGACTTTAGAGTCCTTACCCTTGAAACGTTCATCACGACTGGCTTCAGTATAAGCCTCCAACATGGGCTTGGCAAGAACTGTCTTTGCCCCAAGATCTTCTGCCGCCTTAATCGCTAACTCCAAAACGCCAAGACATAGCTTTATTGAGAAACCCCCCCGATAGCCATGTGACGCAGCATTAGCGGGGGTGAGGCCTGGAACAGGGTTATTGACCGAGGAATTGAAGTTTTGACCCGAGCTGGCATTGATGATCTCGTTCAACTTCTTGGGGTCAAGGCCACCTCGAATGCCGATGTTGATAGTTTCCGCCGTTGCAAGAGCCGTAAGCGCAGAGAGGTAGTTATTGAGGACCTTCGTTTTCAGGCCCGCTCCTAATTCACCACATCGGAAGATGGAGCTCTCTTTGCCCATCATCTTGCATATTTTCAGCACCTGTGGGTATAGCCTGATCGGACAACCAATCATGAATGAGAGTGTTCCAGCCTCGGCACCCATGGCCCCACCCTGTTCAAAGAGATTAACCAGGATATTAGATTGATGATTTTTGTGACTCAGTCTTGACTGGGTTCAGGAATTGTGTATTACGTACCGAACATGGAGCATCTACGAAGTCTCCAAGATCGTTCGCCATTACTGCTTCAGCCACCTCACTTGAGACTGCCGCATCGATTGTACTTAGTTCCATGAAGAGGATCTTCTTATTAGGCGGTTGCCGCTGGGCGGCAAGTAAGCCTGTCTGAGAGTTCAGAAAGACGTCCTTCACATGCCTGGCCGCGGGAACAGAGGTCATGATGATATCCTGCAGTACAGACGATTATCCACTGAACCTCAAGATCAAAGAATTTCTATGCAAGAAAGGGTCACATACAGCAAGTTCCGCAACTTCCTTTGGCGACCCAGCTGCAATTATCGGCCCATGGCTGCTGAAATCTTTCGCGAACTGCTCCAATGCAGCGTGATTGATGTCGTAAACCACAACAGTAGAGTCATTCAAGATTTTTTGTCGTATGTTCTTTGCCATTCCGTGGCCCATTTGGCCCAGCCCTGCCATATCCTCACATTGTCAGCAAAGGCTCTCAGGCTCAGCTTGGGAATGGAGGTTGCTCATACCTATGAAGCCATAAGTCAAAGCCTTGCCTTCCATTATTGTGGTTTCCTGAAGGATCGTTGAACGATATATAAAACAGGCAGCCGGTGATTATGGGTTCGTAGTAATCACCAGGCATATATTTGCTCGTATTAATTTATGTCTGAGCCATGCATTGCGTTATGCTGGCATTACTATTACGCGTCACGTGATCTTGATTCCGCCCTCTGGTTGCAGTTGGGGTACTCCACCGAATTGGGGTAATATGAGGAAGCTTGTATCTCCAAAACAAACAAAACAGAAGAGACAGCACTCCAAGTTGAACCAAACAAACGTCAAGTGGGTCTAAACTTTTCCATTCCATCAACTGAGGGTCAGCATTATAAAGCTTCTGGTACTTCCGCAATTGAAATCTACAATTGGAAGCATCCCCATTCATCCCTTCCACCCTCCACCAATACGCCCACCGCAGTTCGAACTTCGCCTATCGCAAAGATCACACCTACCTCTCACACTTACAATCAGAACGCCACTTATCCACCATGTCGAAACGCGAAGAAGCACAACAAGCCCTCTACGAGACGGGCATGCCCATTCGTCGAGCCGTTCTCAGCGATGCCTACGTCGACCGCGCCCTCGCAAACGGAAGTTGCGAATTCGCCAAGTCAATGCAAGAATTCACAACGGCCTTTTGCTGGGGTGCCGTATGGGGTCGTCCGGGTCTAGAGCGCAAGCAGCGCTCGTTGATCAACATTGGCATGTTGGCTGCAATGGGGAAGGTGCCAGAGCTTGCTATTCATGTCCGAGGGGCAGTCAACAATGGTGTTTCGGCTACGGAGATTCGAGAGGTGCTTGTGCAAGTGTGCATTTATTGCGGTGTGCCAGCGGGTATGGATGGGTTTAAGGCGGCGGAGAAGGTGCTCATTGATATGAAGTCTAAGGGTGTGAATGTCTTGCCTTAGATATCAGATTGATTTCTGGAGGAGGGAAAAGCATTGAGTGGATTCGAACACCTTGACAATATTTGCCGTACCGAAATTTTTTTCAGTCCTGCTGTCCATTACCATAGAGATCGTCTGCCGCCAAATGGGCTAGATTTCCGGCCTGAGGACTGGTGCTGCTTTAAGAAGTTGCAGTCCACTAATACATATCGAGATGAAAAATATCGTCATTGCCAATCATTGAAAGCTTTTGTGGATGACTGGTGGCATCGATGACGGTATTGGTAATGGTGTTAGTAGTGATGGTGATGTGTATGGCGATATTGGTGGCGATGTTGATACAGTAGTAGCGTACTAATAGAATTAGCAAGATTTATGCGGCAATGAGGGTAACTCAATGGGGTTAGTATTTCCTGTATCAACCCAGGTACCTTAGTAGGTACAGAGTAGTTGATTCATAAACGGTCCGTCTATGTATTTCACTTTGTTCATTACCAAATGGTCAATATTTCATATTTCAACTGTAGCAAACCCTGTAAAGCACCACTGTTCCGCCAAAAGATAGGGTGACCGCAGCACAGACAATGTGTTCCGGGTGCTCAATGGTGACGACTTTCTGGATAGGTACAAATGGCTTCACATGCCTTACTAAATGATGCTCGGTCTCAATTCGTCGTCAAAGATCTCTAGAATCTGTCGGCTGTAACATACGAGCAGCTTTCTCTCTCCTACGGCGCCGACTCAACGCCCACGCCCACGACCCCGGCGGCTCCACTCTCCGTGCGCGGAACCTGTAATTCGAACGTTCTGGTATTCTTAATCTGAAGGGACAAAGTGTAACAAAACTGGATGTTTGAGGAACCAATCCATGATGTCCGCCGATTCCAATTCACAATTCAGGGTTGAACATGGCGGCTGCCAAAGGGCAGCTTAGGAATTTACCACTCAGATCTTGGCATTCGCCATCAGAGTGAATCGTGAAATATGCCTTTTGAGCCATGGAGCTACAGAGACTCAAGCACAATCATGCCCAATTTACCCTTACCTAATCCATCAAGTACGCCCTCTCAGACAGAGAATGAAAGACGGCCATTGCCCACGAAGCTAACGGCTTGATTGGAAGGGTTTAAGGCAAGCCTGGTATATTTAAGCATACCGTGTGATGCTGCCAAGGATTGGGCAGACCCGGGCTAGGCAGCCAGGGTTTCTGTGTAACAGACCATCGATGGCTCTAGAAAAGGTGGAATCTACCCTTCAAACTTCTGTACCATTGTCTAACTACCGATTGTTAAGGGGGTTCATACTAAAGCCCACGAAGTCGATGACAACATCGATTACAGTGTTTCTTGCTCCAGCTTTTGGAGGATGTGAGCCGATGTTGGCCATGTAAGACATTGCTCTTCGCACTGGTTGCCCCACTCTTTGGGTCATCTTCCTTCAACCACAGTTTCATATTCTTTAAATCATCTCCAACTTTTCAAAAACTTCCGTACAATGGATTTGTCGATCATTAGCCCCATGGCAACGCTGCCTCTGGAGCTGCTGACGATGATAACCTCCTACCTTGATCTCCAGGATTATGTCAACTTGCGAGCCTCCTGTACGAGGCTTTGCATGAGTCTTCAAATCTAAGGAAGTCTGCTGCGCTTATGTCAAGGTATTCGCGAGAAATGTTGATCGACTGCAGCTATTCGGACTGACTACCGTAGGACTGCATGAACTATACATACGAAGCACGTCTCGCACGGAAAAGGTCGATCGACTACAACACTGCGATACAACGTACCTTCCTTACTAGAACCAGGTTTCAGCTAGCGAAACCGCATTCTGTGATCGTCCTGGGGCACGATCATGGATGGTATTACGATGAGGGTCTTCTAGCGTATGCCCTGGGAGACTTGATCCGCATCTTGGATGTATACAATGCTGCGGACACAGAAGATGTTCTAGATCTAAGATCACTCTTAGGTGAAGAAGCAAAGCGCTGGCCTCCATACACTCAACGCATTCAGGAGCTTCTTTCAGAAGATCTCGACATCCGGCATTTGAGTCATGGAGGGGGAATTCTGCTTATTGGCATTGATGACTCCGACTGTCCTCCAGGATACTTGTTAGTCATCGATATACGGAAAGAAGTTCTTCTGCAGGAACGCCTCCTCATGATCCGCAGATGCTCCGGCGATTGCGTGGCGAAAACCGATGGACGCTACATCATCGTATTCGAGGATCCAAAACGTAATGGTAACCTAGACCTGTATGATTTGAAAGACAAGCAGCAGCGCATACAAAAACTACGTTTACCAGAATATATCAGTTATGACATGGCGGACCGTCAGATATACGACGGGTGGTTCTATCTGCTCACGAATGTCCATTGGCACAGGCATGACAATGAAGCTAAGCGTCGGGGTTTCACTTACTGTTATTCCTTTCCTCTCAATCAATTGCGCCAAATCACATCTTATTGTGCTCCTGGCACCGAACCTCTGCCAGAGCACTGCATGTCGTGAGAGTCAAGGGACAGCAGCCTCGGACCCACCAGACCTGTGGTCCCGATCCGCGTGTACCTTGGTCGAGTCTGAAACTGTGGCGCGATGAGTACAGTGGGCAACTGGTTATTATCGAGGGTTGGCACCATGATGGAGAAGAAGACGATGCCGCAAACGCTCAATATACGTTCCAGCCGTTGCAATTCCCTGAGCCGACATCTGCTATTGATACTGCGACGCCTGATAAGGAATTCTTCTTTGGTCACTGCGTTCAAACCTTGAACCCGGCGGATCTGCCGCGAGCGGAGAAGGATTGTGAATGCCCTAGAGATCCCAGTGACAGACTCAAAGCACGCGTCTACGTCCCAAGGGCATCTACGTTTTTTGACGTATACCTTGGTTCCGACGAAAACCCAGACTCAGTGAAAGAATCTGAACTCCATCTGGCCGTTGGTTCATGTGATCATGCCTCCCGAAGAGAATCCCAATCGGGCCAGGTTGAAAAAATCTCTTCCAAAAAGATAGGTGTAGTTGCTCCGGATGATGATGACAAACGAAAATTTGTCGGGATGCGACGATTTCCTCCAAATGGCGCGCCGAAGGCCTTGTTCGATCTGCTCTGCCCCACTGGGAAGCAGAGAAAAAATGCATTTAGTTCCCACGATCCACGCACGATCTTGTATAGCACGGAACGCTTACATCGAGGGTTCAATGACGACGCAAACCAGATGGTGCTCTTAAATTTTGACCCCTGGATTCGCTTCCCTGGACTCAAGCCTATGAAACTCGATCCGCCCTCAACCCAATTGACTCCTAGAGAATATGAAAATGAACTGGCACGGGCTAAAAAAGATTAGCGCTGGTTCGCACCGGAAGAGCTGGATGCGCAGTGGGAAGCCGAACAGGAAGCCGAACGAGTAAGGGTGAGCGAGATGGACGAGGCGGATAAGGTGGAGGAGGTCTGGGAGCATAGAGCGGAGTGGTTTTGGAATGAGCGAGCAATGTATCTGGACATCAAGCAAGGCTTCCAATTCTCTTGAAGCTTTTTGCTGAAAGCGACATGCAATATCTTTGGAGTATCATTTCGGGATTTGCTTATTTTAAATGGCATATCAAGTTTTCGGATCATCTTTTCGGATTTTTCTTATTACTAGACAGCATACCCAACCCCTCCCCAATAATTTGCAGATTAATAGACCCAACATCTTACGAAAAACATTGCACACAGACTGCAGACCTAGCATCTTGCATATCCAGAAGTAACATACATGCTCATTAGTGTTCAAGCGTCCAAACTAGCTATTCCAGATTAGTGAAAGCCATCTGTCATGTGGTTTACTCGCATCTTTCAGAATACGCACGCAGCTTGCTCAAGGGTTGATGTACTCAACTCACCGTCGGGGTGAAGCGACACACAGTGGATAGAGAGGCAGAGAGGGCTAAAAAAGCATTCGAGAAAGGGCATCTACCCACAATTGGAACAATCTGATGCTATTCGATTAATAATAACCAGAATCCTAACCTAAGACACTCCCGAGACCCTTATGTTCATTACCTACCCACATATACCACCCCCTACCCAACCCCCCTTTCCTTCTTCCTCCATCTTCCCCCTTCCTTCCCCTGCAACACCCTACTTAAATTGATCCTCCGTAACCCCCTTCCCCATCGCACTCGTACTACTAACCCCCCCGGTAACCATCTTCAACATATTATCAATATAATTCGCCCCACTCCACTTTTGATGCGTCACCACATCAATCTTATTCTCCATTTCCGGCTCCTGCACCAATTCCCCATACGCACGCATGCCCTGTTTCGCAAATGCGCGCGAGAATTGGTCGGAGATGAGCGCGGTGGTGTGGAGGCCGGCGAGCGTGATGAATTGCCAGCAGTAGCCGAGGGCGCCTAGACGGGCGATATAGGTTTCTTGTTCGGAGCGCGGCATGGCGGATTTCCAGTTGAAGGAGGGGGAGAGGTTGTAGGCGAGTCTGTTGGGGAGGGGTCGGGTTAGTATATTGTGTTCAGTTTGGTTTGGGGGGATAGGGGAAATGGTACTTTTGTTCAGGCCAGACGGCGTGCACGCCGTTGGCGAATTCCTCGGCTTGTGAGTAGTCTGGCTTTGCGCTCTCCATCCAGATCATGTCGGCGTAGGGGGCGAATGCAATGGCTCTGTTCACAGCGCAGCCACAGCCGCCTCGGTAGCGGTAGAAACCCTCTCTTGTCCTTGGGGAGTCCCAGTCCCAGTGGATATCGACACCAGTGAGCCCTTTCGCGATAGCTCTCGATTCGGCGTTACTCTTGCCCTTGACCGTTGACTTATATTCTTTGATCAATTCGGCCTTGTTGACATGGACGCCAGCATTGATAGTATCAATTACGGCTTCGTCGAAGAGCTTAAGGCCGGCTTGGGCGGTCCATTGATCTTCTATTGCTTGCAATTGGTCACCCACCTTCCCAGCTTGTTCTGCGGCTACCGTCAAGTCATTTAGGGGCTGAAGGGCTGGGTTTGTCATGCCAAGAATGAATGCATGATCCCTAGGGTCAATGGTGGAGGTGATGAGTGTAGCAGCCTCGGAGTCTGTTCGAGCCACAGCGAGAAGGTCGCTTCCCATGATATCTGCCTGAGCCCTGATAGCTACTAGTCGATTGATATGCTCACTGATTGGCACCAGCACCTTGCCTGCCATATGGCCGCACTTTTTCGTGCCTGGCGCTTGATCCTCAATATGTATGCCTGCTGCTCCCTTCTCAATGAAAAGCTTTGTCAACTTCATGATCGCTGTAAGACCCCCATGTCCAGTATCAGCATCCGCAATGATGGGTCGTAGAAAGTCTGTATTGGCAACATTGCCACGATTGGCTTTAGGAGTAGTTATTCGCTCTTCTCGTTGCTTGCGGTCGTGGAATAGTTGGGCCATCCAGAGATGGTGCACCTTGTTGGGTACAGTGTCCTACTTATGGTGAGCAACGTTTACAAAGCCTCTAATTGCAGGTGCCAAACCATCGGGTAGTCAGCCAGATCTGGCGATGGCTCATTCGTCGAAGAAGCAGTTGAGGAACATTGCCATCCCGAGACGTAAACAGTGTCGAGATATTTTGCCATTTGCGTAAGCATAGTTGGGTCTAAGCACCCATAGGTATAGCTGACATCGCCATTCTATGCACTGCATTAGCACAAGCTCCCAGCATGAATGCACCACTGAGTGACTCACCTGGAACCTGCCTTCAACTATTTTCCACAATTTCTTGCTCATAGCATTGCTGGGATACTCAATCTTGAGGTTGCCCCTCTTGGCCACTATCTGCTCAGCAGTGAACGGCCTTTTAGTGAACCTCCATCGAGAGTCAGTCCACCACTTCTTCACGGCATCAACGTCCTCTTGGTAGAGCTGGTCTTCATGGTCTATGGAAGACATTGGTTCAGCGTATACGAATGGCTTCTGATCTGCCAGATTTGCTGTAATATGACTTGCTTCTGTGCTCTATGGCTCTTGCCTCTGCCGGTGCTTGTTTGAAGTGGGTAGAATGATTTTGGGAACAAGGAGTATTGTTGACCTGGACAGAGGGAATAAAGAGAAGTGCAAGCAGATGGGATAGTTGTAATAAGATCGGAACGTCCCGGACAGGCGTAGTCATTGTGGCCGAGGCTCCCTAAGCCTTCCATCTTTGGCTGAGTTTGGCCTCTCTCCGGTCCAGCGGTCCAAAGGGAGACTGTTTGAAGTTTGGTTTTCGCGCGGCTACGTAATTGTGGGGAAATGCGCTATTCCTTTCTGGGACCAAATACCTGATATTGACATTTACGCGTGGGACTGTCCCTACATGATCGTTCTACTTTCTACGAAGATAGGAGGAACCGTGAAGGTACAATTCCATATCTGATCATTCTCTCAAGGGTAAATTATAGCCATGTGGGAGCGCCTCGTGATACCTACGGCCTTATGGCATGCCTCGGCTCGCGTATTCTTGCTTTTCGGCTCAGCCTTCTTCTGGAGTTGGTACCTTGCATGTTTGCCAAGCCTCCATCATCCATCCTCTGCACTACACATTCCTTCGAATCCTGGTGTCAACATTGACCTATTTGCGTTATGGATGAATTACAAAAGAAACATCGACAGGAGCAAAAAGACCTCCAGTCTCGGATAATGCAAAAGAAAAAGTCAGCTACCAAGAAAACTCGAAAGGGGATCAATGATGAATGTGCAGAGCTGGAAAGGCAATTAAAAGAAAAACAGACAGCTGAATCATCATCTATTACTGAACCGCCGGTTGAGGATGAGGGGGTGAATGATGTTGCTGTTGACGCGTTGGAGGAAGAAGAAGCCAAGGAACCATCAAACGGTCTTACAGCTTCTTTGAAATCGATGTCAGTGTCTGTACATTCTGCGCCTGATGGTCCCCCTAAGAAACAGAATCGTCAAAGAGCAAGGCTAGCTCGACGAGCAGCTGAACAGGAAGCTGCTACTGAGCAGGCTGAGAAAGAAGCTGCGGACTTGCCAGATCTCCGGGAGCAGGAACTCAAATCTATGCGTGAGGCATATACCGCAAAAGGTCTTACCGAGCACGAGATCCGCTCTGATGGACACTGCCTGTATGCGGCAATAGCGGATCAATTAGAAGATTTGAAAATTGGGATGAGACCCAAGATCAATATCACAACCAACGACGTTGATCCTACAGCAACAAACACAGGGTACAAGACGACTAGGCAAGTTGCAGCAGCATACATATCCGAAAATCCAGATGATTTTGCACCTTTCCTTGAAGAACCCCTACCTGAGTATGTCAAGACCATTAGAGAGACGGGAGAATGGGGTGGCCATCTTGAGATCCTTGCCTTGGCCAAGGCGTATGAAGTGGACATCAATGTTTTACGAGCTGATGGTCGAGTGGACAAGATTGAATGCGGCCCTGAAAACGCGCCTTACCAACTGTGGCTTGCATATTACCAACACAGCTTCGGTCTTGGAGAGCATTACAGTTCATTGCGTCGGACGTGTTGATTCGCCACTATCTATTTCAGTAATGGTCCGAAACCGCGCATGCTGATGAAGCTATATTCACTCTATATGTTTTTCCACGACAAAGGCCGACTTCGAGACTTCTCTAATGCTGCCATACACTGACCATATCCTGGCCCTTGCCAATCTCATGAGTCCGCGCTGGCTCCCAGTGGCCAATACGCTTCAACCCGGCAGGACTGTTGGGGCCAGAGACTCCTACTTTGATATGACCGGTTTCCTCGTCATAAGGTATTGCTTTGCCAGGATGGGCAAGATGCTCTACATAGACGGGTGCCGGCAGAGCAAATGGAGGACCCCCGATTTTCGGGTCCTTCTTACTAGGAAATTCAACACAAATCAATCTACCTTCGAAAGCGAGAAGTTGGGACACACGGAGTGCCCAATCTGGTCGGAAACTGGGAGGAAGAGCGCAGAGGAACTGGGCAACCCTGTCAGCTATGAATGACCTCTGGCTGGCTGTCTGGCTGGCTGTCGACCAGTTTTCAGGAGATTTAAGCAGGAGGAAGCAGAGAAGTTTACCGTATAATCATAGATCAGATCAACTTTACCGTCACCCTCAATGTTGTGCATCCAATCAGTACCAAAGAAGTCGCCGTGCATGAAGGTCACTTTTCCACTACCGCCACCATCTCTGGGAGGATACTTGTCGCCATGTATCTCTTTCTCCTCATATGCCCTTTTTACCGCCGTCTCACTGACTTCAAGACCGAAAGCATCGTATCCAAAACTTGCAAGCAACAAGACATCATAGCCTTTGCCGCATCCTGGAACGAGGGCTCTCTTCCGTCGCCTATGGCCCAACGCATCCTCCGTCCAACATGAGCCGAGTAGATCTTGGCGTTCGGCGAGAGTGTCAACGAGAGCAGGATTTGGCATGCCACGATCCCAGGGCAAGAAGTCACCTTGGTCCCAGAGGTCGGACCATTTGTTGGGATGTTTGGAGATGTCACCGGCAAAGTGAGCCATCAAACGGGCCCGATCTTCTTGCAAAGTCATGGTGTTATTGGTGTATGGATGTTGGTCGTGAAGTGCGAAGTCGGTTTCGGGTATGTGGAGGGATATAAGCGCTCTATATATCAAAGCACCTCTATTCCTTACCTAAGCCACACTGGAACCACTGGTCTGATGATTACCTATGTTTTACAAACGGAAGCTGGGATTTCGGCAGGCTCGTCGCGAAGGTAAGCAAATTTCATGATTATCTGAACGAACTGGTTGATTGATTAATAGTCAAGTCCAGACCACAGGCCCGAAGGCATGGTTGCTTATTAATTATACGGCGTGCAGGAGAAAGGCCGTCGGCAGCAGGGGTCCACGCGCTAGATCCTCCGTGGGGATGAATGACGCACGAGACTAAGGTTCGTGGGCCGGGCGGAATTATCTCCGATGCTCATCATCCGCTGTCGGATAGGGTTAGTCCAATTGACGTATGACATTTAGGATGTAACGGTGTGGAATAGTGGGGGGACCGCGGTACAATACACAGTCAGCAAAGCGGCATCTCGGCATTCAACACAACACACACATGGAACGAGTTTCCACTTTGCATACTCTACCACTAAAAGAGTAAAAGAGTAAAAGAGTATTCTTCCCCTCGACGCTACCACTTTTAACTCACTTTTAGACTCCGCATCAATTATTGCCCGATGGTTAAAGCCGGCGAGACTAATGTTGGAGTTCCTCGAGAAGCATTCTGTCAAAATGCTTGTAACTCCTCCTCTTCCAAGCATATCTTGGCTTGTAGCACCCATACAAACTCGACCCACTCGACACTCACCCTCTCCTCTTGTCTCACTTATGTGGTGCTGCTGCTGGGTCAATTCACTTGTTGACCGCTTCATGCATTCATGCACTGGTAGTCCCCACTTCGCTTTCACCGCATCCTCACTTCTGCTACTCCTCTGCATTCCAACCTGATGGATATGCGCACATAGTCTGTTCTATATCGTACCATTTCAGAGGAAAAGTCCAATTCTTGCTCTCTCAAACCTCATTTCATCATTGTCTCCGTTCCCATAATGGATCAGGACACTGCCAGAATTGGAGCTCAACAGCTTGACCATGAGTCTCCAAAGCGGGAGATTCCTCCTGATCTTGAGGAAAAGATCTCACTTGATAGCGCTCCAGCCTCCTCCAGACCGTCAATTGCCGGACCAGCGATTGAGGCGAGTGACAAGCCTGGCGATCAAGGGAAGCACGATGTTGAAACGGCACAACGAGAAATGCCAGACCCGGCACCTGTGAAGGTGCCACACTCTAAGCGAAGAGGTCTTTTTGGTCGCTTCACCATTGTCGCCGAGGTCGAGGAACCCAAGCACTATCGAAGAAGAACCAAATGGTTCATCACCTTTGTCATTGCCTTGGCGGCTGTGGCAGCTCCTCTTGGGAGCGCCATCATCTTTCGTAAGTCAGACGGCCTGTCATGTCGCCGGGTGTTATACAGCAGTGAATTATAGCTAATGGCTTGCAGCATCTCTCCAACTAATAGCTGATGACCTCCACACCACTGCCACTGTCACAAATCTCTCAGCAGCCTTATACATGCTTTCCATGTCAATATTTCCTCTCTGGTGGTCATCCTTTTCAGAGTCAGTCGGTCGCCGTACAATCTACCTCATCTCTTTCACCCTCTTCCTGCTCTGGAACATCTTATCTGCCATATCAACCAGTATCGGCATGCTTATCGTGATGCGGATCCTTGGTGGAGGAGCTGCAGCGAGCGTGCAAGCAGTTGGAGCAGGAACAATTGCAGATATCTGGGAAGTGAGGGAACGAGGGAAAGCTATGGGGACCTTCTATCTTGGACCTTTGATGGGTCCTTTGTTTGCACCAATCATCGGAGGTGCTCTGGCTCAGAGATTTGGCTGGAGGAGTACGCAATGGTTTCTCGCCATTTACGGCGGCGTCCTACTCATCTTCATCTTCTTCTGCTTACCTGAGGTAAACTTAACGATCTCCATTAGCCTACCCAGCACTGACAGGTATCTCCCAGACCCTCAAAACAACAAAATCCCTCTTCGCAAAGTCCGACAACCCCCTCCCCTCCGACCCTGAGAAGGGCTCAGACCCCAGCCGCCCCACTCTCACCCGCACTACGTCCCACATCTCCTCCATTCACCGCACCACCTCCAAATACCTCTCCGTAGCCCGCCGTCTCTTCATCGACCCCCTGAAAATAATTCTCTATCTTCGTTTCCCTGCCGTCCTGATAACAGTCTACTACGCCTCCATCACCTTCGGCTCCCTCTACCTCCTCAACATCTCCCTCGAAACAACCTTCTCCGCCCCTCCTTACAACTTCTCCACCACCGCCATCGGATTAACTTATATTCCTAATTCAATAGGTTACGTCTTAGCGAGTTTACTTGGCGGGAAGTGGACGGACACGATTATGGCGCGGGAGGCCAGGAAGGCGGGAAGGTACGAGAGTGATGGGATTAAGTTAAAGTACAGACCGGAGGATCGAATGAGGGAGAATGCGTGGATTGCGGCCTTTCTTTACCCTGCTGCGCTGATCTGGTACGGTTGGACTGCCGATAAAGGGGTTTTCTGGATCGTACCGTTGATCGCCAATTTCTTCTTCGGTATCGGGTCAATGCTTATCTTCGCAATGGCAACAACAATGCTCACGGAATTCATGCCGAAGAAGGCATCCAGCGGAGTCGCTGTTAACAACTTTGTCCGAAATATCTTTTCCTGTGTGGGTGCGGTGGTTGCGCAGCCGCTTATTGCGGCGATTGGAAACGGCTGGCTATTCACGGGCGTAGGGATCATTGCGACGGCAAGCAGTGTTGTGGTGTGGGCTATGAGACGGTTTGGGCCACAGTGGAGGGAGAGGATGGATAGGGAGTTGAGATAATATGGCGAGTTGGGGGGCGGCGGGGGGCAAAAGGGAGGCTTATGATCTTAACGACTTTACGGAAAGCTATGAGGGACAGTTGGGCATTCATGGGTGTTAGGCGTCGGGTATCATTTTCTTACAAAAGAATGGAGGAAGAGGATGTCATACTGGACAGGACCTTGTTTGCTTTTGATTTCCCATTTCCTACAAAAAGAATGGAGGAGTATGGCGTCTCTACATCTGCATACAAGGAGTGGCAGGCATACCAATCATCTAGAGGGCGGATTAGCATTATATTAACATTACATGATCCCAGATACCCGCTATAGAAGAGGAGACTAGTTCTCCAATATACATATGTATATATTCGAGAATTCATCTCCTGAGAATTCTATTAGACCCTGCCTTTTTGGGAAGATGATCTATACCTTACGAGAGATGAGAAAGCAAAAGAGCAAGGTAGGATATGGCTACGAACAAGCCTGGAAAGAAAATTCGGGGAGCCAGAAGGACGGATTGTATTGCTATGGAATATTATGGCGGCTACCTTACGGCTTTAAGGGCTTAAGGTTCCTGAGACCATGGAGCAGGAGGTCCGCCTAGGCGGGGAATATTCGTCACTATAACAGATTGATCATAGCCTGCACGTCTCGTAGATAAGTATTTAAGCTGATTGATCTCTGTCCCATAGCTAATTTCCCATTTAAACATATCATTGCTAATATACAAAACAGCCACCCAGCCTATGCATGCACGTGCGTACCTAATAGCTAATCGATGCAAGAGAAATCTATTTCCTGTCCTCGCATGAATGGACGCCGAGATGACCTTACCTTACCTTACCTTAACTCTAGGGTGGGTTTAACCCATAAATGTAGCGAACTCTGACATAAGAGAATCAAATAACCCCATCATTCATCTATTTCTTCCTTCCTTTTCCTTTCCCTTTGGTAGCTGGTGTGCCGTTTGAGGATACACTTACAGCACGAGATGTTTGTGCGGAGCTAGCTTTGCTACCGCCTTTGATTGCGTCGAGGGTTTTATTCTGTATCAATGGACTATCAGCAACCCCGGACAAGAAAAACTGAATACCAAATCATGGGCGTACACAACGTACCTTAACCCCATTCCTAACCTTCTTCCTAACCGGCGCCACATTCTCCTCATCCTCTTCTTCTTCCTCCCTCGCCCTGCCCCTCCCACCAGCGTGCCCATTTACACCCTTTCCGCCCTCAGTCTCAAACTCCCTCGCTACAGTCGTCAAAAGCGTCGCGCATCTCCTTCCTATCTCAATCGGTGTTCGACTTAGAAAGAACCAATCGAAGCGGAACAGAGGACTATCACGGATCTCATCCCGGATCCGCTCATAGATGCCTTCGCCATCAACCCCGTATTTGTCCAGCATGACGAGGAGGAAGCGGTCTTCTTCCTCGGTGTAGACTTTTTTGTTGGTGGTAGAGACGGAGTAGTTGAGTTTGAGCTGCTGCAGAGGCACGCGGTACATTTCCATTTTCCGCTTGAGCATTTTGCGCTGGTGGTTGAGCTTACGGGCTTTTTCTTCGCCGGCTTCGATGGTGCCGATGTATTTCTGGTAGTCGGCGATTTCGGTGTATTTCTGCCAGAAAACTTGGGCGTATTCTTTGATTTCCTTAGCATTCTTGCCGTCTACTTCTTCGGCGATACCATCGTAGTTCTTCCGCCCATATCGCGCAGAGCCGTTGATAAATTGTTGGAAATCTCTCCGATTCCAGTCAGCGAACCCTTGTTGAGACATCTCCTCCTTTTGGGCCAGCTCTTTCTCATTTAGGGGCTCGGCATTGTCGATTTCTCGCTGCTCCAAGTCTCGCTCCGACTCTTTCTGAGCCTCGTCCATGTCTTCATCGTCGGGCAGCGGGGCCTTGTAACCAATCTCCTTTCGGAACCAAGCCGTCTCGCGCTCCTGCAAAAGACGGAGAGCTGGGGGGAAGAACTGGTAATCATGAATTTGTATCTGTCTCGGTGCTCGCGGGGCTTTGGGCTTGTTGTCGGCTGTCCTCCCGCCTGTGGACAATGCTTGCCGGTAGTACTTATCCATAGAATATGACTGCTCTTTGCGTTCACGTTTTGACGGATTAATCCAGGCTATGCCTACATCTTTTCTGACCTTTCCAGTAAAGTCCTCTCCGTTCCACTCATAGGCATTTTCTGATGTGAAGTTCTGCAGATCATCGATTCCGAGCTTCTCGTATCTGGCGTTGAGCTCTTTCGTACGCTCTTCACCATGCTTCAAGATCTCGTCGATGTCGTCTTCGGACAGATCTGATTTGCTTCCCAGTTTACCAGTTGCACCTTTGCTCTCGAAAACTGCCGACGCACCATGCTGGATCATGGTGACTAACTCCTCCTTGGATTGCGCCGCTTTCGCAGCCTGTTGAGCGCGGCCTTGCTGGATGACTAGCTGGTCGAGGCGCAGCTTTTGCGCCGCTCTCTCAAGCACTTTTTCCTCTACGGCATGTTCAGTAACAAATCGAAAAACAACAACCTGTTTAGTTTGCCCTATCCGATGAGCCCTGTCCATTGCCTGCAGATCCGCCTGGGGGTTCCAGTCACTGTCATAAAGTATAACAATATCGGCAGTGGTAAGATTGATGCCGAGACCACCAGCACGGGTGGTCAATAAGAAGATGAACTTTTCAGAACCGGGCTTGTTGTAATCATCAATCGCCGCTATTCGGTCCTCATGTGCAGTAGAGCCATCAATCCTGCAATATTTGTGCTCGCGGAAAACGCAATAGTCCTCGAGAATATCGAGGACTCTGCTCATCTGCGAAAAGATTAAGACTCTACTGCCTTGTTTCTTCATCCGAGTTAGGATCTTATCCAGCATGATCATCTTTCCGGCATTGTAAACCAGATGCTCATCAGTCGTATAGGGTGGGCCCGGCTCGGCGCCCTCGAAAAGGTAGGGATGATTACAGCATTTTCTCAATTGCATAACGATGTTCAGCAATCGTGTCTTGGACTCCTTCTTCCCAGCAGCTCCATTAACAGCGTCGATGTCTTTTTCAAGAATCTTCTTATACCATCTTACTTGCATTTCAGACATCCCAATATATAGATTGATTTCCTTCTTCGGTAGTAAGCTCTTCTCGACGTCGCTCTTAACTCTCCGTAATAGGAAAGGCCTGAGAACACGGTGCAATTGCTGAACTACTGTATCCTGATCTTCGTTCTGGCCAGAAAACCACTGATCGAACGCTTCCGAATCTCCAAAGACGTCCGGGAGTAAAAAATTCAATAATGCCCAAAGCTCATGCAGATTGTTCTGCAGCGGAGTGCCGGTGATGAGCAAACGATTCCGGGAATTAAACAGCCGGATAATCTGGGCCAGAGAGGACTCTTCATTTTTTATCCGGTGCGCTTCGTCGATAATGATGTACTCCCAGGCAAATTTCTTCAAGTGAGCCTTCTCTCGGAGAATCATCTCGTAGCTCGTAATACAAACATCAAATTTCTCATCGATCAAGCGGTCATTGATCAATTGGTGTCGTTCATCCTTGGCACCTTGCAGTATCAGGACATTAACCTCTGGTGTCCACATCGTGAATTCGCGGTTCCAATTGTCCAATGTCGACTTTGGCACCGTGATAAGATGAGGACCCTTGATACCGCAGATGTGCCGGAGATACCCCAGAAATGCGATGGTTTGCAATGTTTTGCCAAGCCCCATTTCATCTGCCAGGATCCCGGATATACCATTTTCATGCAAAGACACGAGCCAATTAAGGCCCATAACTTGATAATCACGCATCTCTCCCCCTTTGATGAATGCTGGCGATTCGCGGAAAACAGTCTCAGCCTGCCCGCCTCGCTTTTCGTCCTTGAGCAATTCGGCGTCTTCTTCTTGTTCTGTTCGCCGCCGTCGTTCGCCAGCGGCTCCACCAGCTCGTGCATGGCCTTTCTTGGCTTTTTGTGTTTCTTCTTCGTTCTGGCGATCTATGGTGGCCATGATTTCCTTTATCCTCGGATTGGGACTAGCATCGATGAAGTGACGAAACAGATCTGTCAAGCCCAACAAGTAACGAAATCTTCTAATGGTATCATCCTCCTATTGCGATGAACCAGTCAGCGAATGGCGAAGCTCCATGTATTTAGTAATATAGCTATTTACCTTAGATTCATCTAGCCTATTGTGCTTCTTGCCAAAGACACTTTTTCGCAGGTTCGTGGCTTCTATTCTTCTCTTGCGGCCATCAGGTTGAAAGACACCTTCTGCATCACTGGTAGCTGTGGTATTTGGGTTGGTATCGGAATCCTGTATCCTTGTAAGTCAAAATCGAAGAGCGAACTATAGATTGACGCCCGAGTGCCACCCACCGAGAAATCTTCCGTCTCTTGATTGTACTAATGCTTCGTAGTCAGCAAGTGTATTTTTCATATGCCCCCCTTGTCGTTGGCCCTTTCCATATATGGAGCAGCGAATCGGGGAGTTTGGGGGAAGCCGACTCACCATCACACTGTCATTATCGTCTGCTGCGGCTTTTCGGCCATTTGCGCGGTCAGTATAATCAGTCATGGACGTGTCTGAAGGTGTGGTGCCATTGGATTTGAAGGCGCGGGCTTTACTAGAGGGAGCCATCCTCCCAGATGCTAGGGTTGTTCAACCCGACTTAGGGCAAAGCGCGGATTGATATTGATCGTTTGAAGCTTTTTATGGGGGCTTATAGGCTAGTAAGAGCTCTGATGGACGTGTAGGGTAAGTCGTTGATAGAGTAAGGGGTGTCTGTTTGTAGCGAAGGTGATGGTGCAAGGTGTAATAAAATAGTTTCCCTAAGTATGAGCTCTCGCGTCGCCCTCCAAACTTCGCTAAGTCGGCTAAACTCCCGCCGATTGGTCGGCGGCAGCGGCTCAATAACCTCGCCTTTTGTTTGTCAGATGCTCTTGGAATGGGACTTCATCGTCGATGATATAATAAGATCACGCTTACTTTGTTCAAGTCCCTTCACTGATCCTGATGTATTCCATTTCAGGCATCACACTCTCGTTGTGATAACATATTTCAGCCCGGCTTTTGCTTTTCCACTGCTAATAAGTTTGTTGAACGCCCCACGTCGGCCCGAGTACAACTGTTACTCCAACTTCGTCTTTGCAAAGCGTACAGCGTATAATCTTTGAACCAACACGTTCTGAAATCTTGGGCATAGCACTGTTATGGACTCGATGAAAAGCCTTAACAGCTCCTTGCCTCGATCATCATCAACGAAACGGTCGAATCCACCACCTGAGCAGCTTATTCAATCATTCAAGACAGCCGCCCTTTCGGTCACCAATCTCTACAAGACAGCTGCTGCTGACCAGGCACGAGCCCGTGATGCTGGCTATCAACATGCACTTGATGACCTGTTAGTCTTTCTTGATAAGGAAAATCTGGGTCTGGATGATGGGGAGGGTTGGAAGGTTAGGCAGTGGGCAACTGAAAGGCTGGACGGCAGTCCTGTAGGTCATACCGGCAGTGATAGTGAGGACGAGCGGGTCGAAACCACGAAAAGAGCCAGGAGCAGCTCGCCAACGGTTCAACGATCGACTGGTCTTGAAGCGGACAATCTACGGCAACCTTCCCGATCTACATCACCTGTTCGGACTACTTCTACATCCATGCCTCCTCCACCAGCACCTACACAACTTAGCTGCCCAATTCCAGCACCACAACCGTTTTTGTTCCGATCAGCAATTCCCTACCCTCAAGATGTTGATATGCAAACTCCCGAAAGCACCACCAACAACACATCACCGTCACCACAAGAGCCACAATCACAAGCTCAGATGACTTCTTCTGGCCCTTCTGTCCGACTTGAGGTGGTCCCCCGTGGCTCACGAACACCTCATCGCGGGTCTCGACACACCACAAGACCTGCGGCTGGTACACGATCCTTAGGAGCAGGAGCGGGTTCAAAGCGAAGGATTCCCTTTGGAGATTACTTTGACTTGGGCAGTTTGGGAGATGGGAAAGATGGATTCGGTGGAGGTGGCAAGAGAAGTCGCTTCACCTGAATAAGGAGGTGGATGTTCATATGACGATGCCCGCTTCTGCACATATGGGAGGATGTGAAGGATAGACATGCATAGACGGAGTAACAGCGTGAGGAACAGCGAAGGAGTTACTTATTTTGCAGCAACTTGAGAGATGTTAAGCTTTTGGCCGATACCCTCGCATCACTTCCCCAGCATCTAGATTTGTTTATAGCCCACAAACAACACACTTTTTTGCTTCTTCAATTTGCTATTCGTCCCATCGCTCAAGTTACGCCTCTCTCACAAAAGCCCTCCATTCTCGTCGAGAATGGCCTTATCTTCACCGATTCATCACTAATAAACGGTGCTGTGCTTTCGTATGGCTACTCATCTCGTCTACACCCGTGGGAGCGCCCTCTCAATGGGCCTGTCCGGTCAGGATTGCCTTGCATTTCCTTTCTCCCAACTTTCAGTTGACTAGGCGATATAATCCCATGCCAACGAAAGTGGATGCCAGTAAACCAGTGCCAGCCATCCTGGCTCTTAAGCCTCCCAGAGTCCCAGCTTTCTTTGCTAATTTGTGTTGCTGCTCTAATAGTTGACTCCTCCCAGAAATATAGATGTAGGCACCAAGTCCTGTAAATGCGGCTGCTCCTGTGGTCCTGTTCAGCTCTGATTCGCTTGTGGGTTGTAACTTCGCCGGTACGACTGACCTACTAGTCTGCAGGATAAGCAATTGCGTTTGTCCTCTTCGAGAATCTTAGAGAGCTTTTCTGGTTGCTGCAGATCTAAAAGAGAAGCGTTGGGATTGGTTGGTCGTTTGTCGTTCGACGAAGCCATAGTCCGGCTGCAGCACCACTAGGATAGATAACTAATGCAAATTCATGTAGTCCAACTGTCCTCGAGGACTATAGGCTGACACATATTTAAGCAATCGTAGGTATCGGCTTCAGATGGCTGTAGAGGTCCAAGACTGCAGCCTTACCCGCTCCTACCATCTGATTGGCTGGTGGTTTCGTCAACTTACCTACACCGTACGCTGCTTTTGTCACAATACTCTCGAGGATGTTCACATCATGATGAGTAGCGCCATAGAGGCGATTTACATCCTCGATCAGCATAAGTATGTACCAGAGCTATCGACTTGTGGCTACCAGTCCTGACATTGGCACAGTGAACCCATTCTCGAACATGTGTATCGATCCAGACCAGCGCCCACTCGAGTCATCCTCCCTCTTTATCTTGCACACTCAACGCCACGACCCTCATTGATATATCTACCTAATATTAACCCGCCTACCGTCCTCTTCTCAGTCACACACAACAACCTTTTATTCCTATCACCCGTTTCGACGGAAACCGAACCTTTATTCGCCCTCGAGTTCCTACACCGGGTGATTGATGTCTTGGAAGAATTCATAGGGGGCCCATTACTCGCGAACCGAATAGAAGGGAGCTATGATGTTGTGGCCCAGCTTCTTGGCGAGATGTGTGACGCTGGTAGCGTGTGCAATACTGAACCAAATGCCTTAAGAGATGATGTTGAAGTCTCAGGCTTCTTGGGCAAGCTGTTGGGTGGGGTAGGCTTGCCTGGGTATGAGATCCATGACCTTTGCAAGAGAGAACCGTGAGCTGATGGTTGGCGTCCGCCAGATCGTCACCGGCTCTGCAATCTTCTGGCTTGAAGCAGCAGTTAAGCCTAAACCCTTTAAATACCGGCCCTGCTATTCCCTGGCGTCGGGCCAATGTCCGTCATACCAGCAACGAGCTGTATGTCGACATAGTAGAAACTCTCTCTGTCACTCTCGCACCCTCTGGCCGGCCGTTGGCAGCCTTTGCAAATGGATCAATCGCGTTCACTTCAAAGATATCCGGCCTACCGGACCTACTCCTTACTCTCTCTGCTTCTGGTGGCAAGTTGGGCATGGAAAAGGCAGTCGAGCTCCCAGTCTTTCACCCATGTGTGCGGTTAGCAAGGTGGAAAGAAAGACCCGGCGAATTGAGCTTTGTCCCGCCGGATGGGAGATTCATGCTAGCAGGCTACGAAGTTAATCTTATGCCCTCCAATTTAGACATCAAGTCTTTGTCTAGCACCAATCTGCAGCTACCGGTTTCTATCGAGGTGTCAAAATCGCTAGGACCTACGGGAGCAGACTTTGAGGTTCGATTGATTCTATCTTCAACTTTCCCTGGAGCATCTTCGTCAGCCTCTGCATCTAGGCCAAATCTAAGCACACGGGGTTCTGGCAGGTCTACTCCTATATTTAGTAGTACCGCTGCTGGTCCCACCCTACAGGACGTAGTTGTCACTGTACCAATACCTGGAGCTGTACGAAATATCATGGATCTACGAGCGAGTCGAGGAGAAGCATATTTTAGTCCAGCCGAGAGCATGGTTGAATGGCGTGTTCCAACTAAAGATGCAGCTTCTTCGGGCAGTGCAACCCTACGATGCACTGTCGTGGGTCCTCTGACGGAAGACGACGATGGTGGGAATGGATTTTCATTCGACCCTGCAAATGGTGGCTACGATGAAAAAGAGGATGCTTACCAAAGCTCTGCTATAGAGCCAGTCAAACCGGCCGCAGTGAAAGAGCAGAAGGAGTATCGTGATCAGCGGAAGGTTCAACAAAATCTGCCTCTGATGCCGTCGTCCGCTTCGGTAAGCTTCAGTGTGAAGGGCTGGCTAGCTAGTGGCATCAAGGTGGACGGACTCGTGATCGACGCAAGGAAGAGCAGGGGTTTAGGAGAGGGCGTGAAGCCTTACAAAGGGGTGAAATATTTAACAGTCAGTAAAAAGGGTATAGAGACACGATGTTGATTTCAAGTTATTCCAAGCAACTGTGAAGTCCCAGTCATTCGATCTGGGGTTCTCCGCTCGCTTTGGTTTGCGTTATCTTATCGCTAGTGTCGTTGGCCGTCGGCCGAGGTCCATTTCCCATGTGCCGAGGCAGCTAGTCGGAGCACGAAGCTCCCAGGGCTACGAGAACACATCGTTTCTACCTGAATCACTGACTTTGGAATCACCCTTCTCAGACTTTTGGAGACTGCTGTGACACACGTGCAGAAAAATGTCTTCCATTCCACAGCTCGAATATACGAACAAAGATGCTATCCCACAGATCGTCGACGGAGTCCGTGCGGCGTTCCACAGTCAGAAGACAAAGCCACTTGAGTGGAGAAAAGTCCAGCTTCGAAAGCTCTACTGGGGGTGAGCGCTTGGTACCTTGTTATAGATGGCCCAGAATCTGACGGCAACCAGGCTTATCGACAACGCGGATGCTATTGCTCAAGCATGCAAGATTGATCTAGGCAAGGGACATTTTGAGGCCAACCTCATGGAGCTTGACTTCTGCACAAACACTTGCATATATTGTTGTGACAACCTTGATAAATGGGCAAAGGATGAGTCAGCAGCAGATATACAACTGGCCAACAAACTTCTATTCCCTAAAATCAGGAAGGATCCGCTAGGTTGTGTATTGATTATCGGGTACGTTACTTCATTATTACAAGAGAACCATACAGTTGCTGACATATGCTCAGTCCATACAACTTTCCAGTCAATCTTGTCCTTGCGCCCCTTGCTGGTGCGATTGCAGCCGGCAACACCGTCGTCATCAAGCCCAGTGAAAACGCACCCAATGTTGCGGCTGTTCTCCAGAAAGTGATCGAAGACTCCCTTGATCAATCATGCTTCCGAGTCGTTCAAGGAGCCATTCCAGAAACCACGGCTTTGCTGGAACAGAAATGGGATAAGATCTTCTACACAGGTGGTGCCACAGTGGGCACAATCATCGCGAAGAAGGCCGCCGAAACCCTCACACCAATAACTCTAGAGCTTGGTGGCCGCAATCCAGCAATCGTCACCAAAAACGCCGACGTCCGCCTAGCAGCGCGACGCCTCCTATGGGGCAAAATTGTAAACGCAGGCCAAGTCTGCATCTCCCAAAATTACACTCTCATCGACCGCGAAGTACTCGACCGCTTCGTCTCCGAAATGAAACTCGCAATGAAAGAATACTACCCCAACGGCACCCGCCACTCCGATGACTTCGGCCGTATAATCAACGACCGCCAATGGCAGCGTCTAAAATCCATGCTCGACAACAGCAAAGGCAAGATCCTCATGGGTGGCGAACTCGACCAAGAAGACCGCTACATCGAACCCACCCTCATCCTCGTCGACTCCCCAAAAGACAGCCTCCTCATCGACGAATCCTTCGGCCCCCTCATGCCCATCCTCCCCGTCTCCAACCTCGACGAAGCAATCCGCATCGCCAACACCGTCCACGCCACCCCCCTTGGCCTCTACCCCTTCGGCACCAAAGCCGAAACCGAGCGCTGCCTCCGCGAAATCCGCTCCGGCGGCGCATCCGTCAACGACGGCTTCATGCATGGGTCCCTCCCCACCCTTGCGTTCGGAGGCATTGGCGATTCAGGCCAGGGCGCGTATAGAGGACAAGCGAGTTTCGATTGCTTCACGCATAGGAGGAGTATTACTACGACGCCGTCTTGGATGGAGGGGATGATGAGTGTGAGGTATCCGCCTTATAAGGGGAAGTTGGAGAAGATGAGACAGATGGGGAATTTGAAACCGAATTTTGATAGGGAGGGGAGGGTTAAGTTTAGTTTGGTGTCGTATATTTTGAGTCTGGGGGCGGGGAGTAAGACTGGTGGGTTGATCCGATATCTTGTTCTTATTGTTGCTGCGTTGGGATTGAGGCAGTATCTTGGCTGATAGAAAGGCAGTGATATGAAGATTGAGTAAGCGACGTTTTGCGGTTTCTCCTTTGCTGTATACGTATATCACATGTTCTGGAAGAATGGACTCGTTCGACGCTTGGGATCTGGCTGGCCTTTCACGTTTAGAGTGACTTTACCGTTCGTTGTTCAATATATATAGCATTACCGGGTCTACGACTATCCACTATAGCAAAAAAAGTACTATCGCTTTCGGGGTTGACTTCGCAGCAGTGACATGACTATCCGAGGTAGAGTTTTTGCAGTACTATTCTGGCCAAGCCAGAAGTCATACGAAATCATACGATGCTAGACTTTACTGGTGTCTAACAGTCGCTGACTCTTCTCTCCACGAACTTTGTAAAGAGCTTAGTCTTGAAGAGGTATTTCTATCAATTGCCAACATGAGTATACGATCAGGATAGGTCCACCCTTGTAGACATGAAAAGACATAGTCGAAGATATACCACCCTTGGAGTCAAGTCAAAGAGTCCTCACAGGCTCAGGCCTATAAATCAGCATGTCAAATCCGTGCCATCCCCCATCCTTTAGCAACAACCCTACTAGCAATCAGCATCAGAAACCCCACCATAAGCGAACTACCCGCCCACATCTGCGCATCCAGATACCTTCCATTATCATTCTGTATCAAAGCCCCTCCTAGCGGCGGTCCGGTCAGTGAAGCAAAACTAATAGCACTAAAGACCATTCCCATTCTCACTCCAGCCTTCTTCAAATCGGTTGTCAGACTCGCCACAACAGAGGGGAAAAGACCCTGGAGACCTGCAGCGAAGAGGCCATAGGTCACTGCGAAGCCGATGAGGCCGCCCGGGGAGGTCACAGCTGCCCAGCAGTAGAGGAGCAGGCCGCAGATGAAGGCGAAGGGGATGATTACATTTAAAGGGCCAAAGAAGCGGTCGGCGAGATGGTTGGGTATGAGGCGGCCGAAGAGACCGACTCCGTTGATGATTAAGAGGTCGTTGATGCTGGAGCTTTCCGAGATGTGGAGTATGTTGCGGCCATAGGAGCCGATATAATAGATGGCGAAATAGAGGGCCCAGAAGATGAGGAACATGCCGATTGTGAAAAGGTCGTAGGAGAGTTCTTTGAAGGCGCTCCACTCTACTATTGGGCCAGATTTTCGCGGTGGGAGTCGTGTTCTAAGGAAGCAAAGGGCTATGACGCTGACAGTTAGCATTACGAAGGCTTGAATCCGGACGGTCCATGCGAAGCCAATTTTGGGAAGGAGTTGTTGGACAATAATGGGGTAAACGATACCCCCTGTTGCGGTTCCTGAGGCACCGATGCCGATGGCTAGAGAGCGACGTTTGCTAAAGTAGGTAGAGACGACTGCGAGGCAGGGGCAGAAGACCAGACCGTTGCCGACTCCAGTACAGATTCCTTGAGCGAGGAAGAGTTGCCAGTATTTTGTGCTGAGGGAGGTCATAAAGACGCCGAGGACTTGGAGGATAGAGCCGAGAATGACGGTGGGACGGAAGAGACCGTAGTCGGTGGCGCGGCCGGAGAAGGTTCCTATGAAAAAAAGGAGGAAGATCTGAACGCTGCCAACCCAGGAAATAGCGGATGGAGGATGGTTAAGGGCGGTGACGTAGTAGGTCTGGAAGACGCCGAAAGAGTTGATATAGCCCCATGTATTAAAGACAACGAGATGGGTCATGAATGCCTGGGTCCATGCTCTGAGGCCACCATCTGGGGGTGGGCCAGGGTCGATGTATGAGCATCTTGATTGAGTCCTGGAAAGGACTCTTGCTAATACGCCTGATGAACCATTGATGGCCTCGATCTCTTTACCATCCAGGCCTCGAGCCGGAGCCTTGACATCCTCAGACTGGGTTCTGGCCATTCCTGGTAGCAATGTACTCAAGTTCGAGTTCTGTCCTACGCCCTCTTCCAGCTCTTTCTCATTACTGGTGTCAGGACCGCGAATTGCTCCATTGCTCTGCATTACGCATGAGTTCTTGTCAAAAAAGGTCCACTATTTCATAAAGAGAAATTTTCATTAAAGAGGCAAGGAACAATGTTCCCTGGTGATTTGTGCAATAGAGAGATTTCAGAGGCAGAGGTATCGGTTATGGGATCGCACTTTCACCTATTGTTCCAAAGTGGTAACATGCAATGATACCACACTCGACCATAATATCTCAAGCAAGCAGAAACGTCTTTGAGAGAAGAGGTCGACATAATGTAGGCAATTGAAAGTTCGTCTTGTATTACCAATTGTCAGTGAGTCAAACTAGGTACTTGTCACTCTAAAAGACCGCTAGAATTGGAGTATTGACCATCTAAAACCGTCACAAGCCGTTGCGTCACCGATGTCGGGATGCGGAAACGATTCCGAAGTATTGCGCGATCAAGTTAGAAGGGCATACCTTAAAGTCCGAAATTAAGACCGTAGAACTAGTCAGGAAACCGCTGCCTGCTGGTATTTATTGTCATCAATATTCCATATCTATGGAATTGAGTAGAGGTCACACCTTCATTGATCCTACCCTCATGTCTACAATTTGCCAATGACAGAGACGCAGAGGCGTAAGCCTCGACTGCGGTTCATTATTTCTCCGGTGAAAGCTGTCTCGCAAGCTTCGTGGCTCTATCCTCTGAAGGTATCGTAGCTATCCGGGTATATGATACTCCTTTGCTGACACCTATGTTCTCAGGGGATCTATTATTTCTTCTCCCACACATTCTTGTGGCCTCTCCTCCGATCTCGTCTGCTTCCGGGCGTCCTTCTGTCGGCATTCGTTCTCACGAATCTTTTCATATGGACATATCTACCTCAGGTATGGCTGGGTTCATTCCAACTACAAACATATATACTAAGCTATTATAGGTGGCATTCCTTGCCATTTTCCATGGTAAGCTTGCCTGGGTCAATGGAGCCTTCCTGGTCCTTGGCGAAGGCGCAGCGATCGTCGCGCTTCTCTTCGAAGCATTCTTCGTCGACGAAACCCTTGTTGATGTCTTCGACGCCGTCCTCATCAATGAAGGCTACACAGACCTAATTGCAGCCTCCCGTATACTCGATCCTGATGGGAAAGATGCGGTCAAGCAACTTGGCAAACCCACCACAAGTGCTATCTACTCCCCATTCTCCCTCCGGCAGATTCTCGAATTCATCATCTTCCTTCCTATGAACTTAATACCTGTGGCTGGCACACCTATGTTCCTCTTTATTACTGGATACCGAGCTGGCCCATTTCATCACTGGCGTTACTTCAAATTACTGGATTTCACAAAGAAAGAGAGGCAAGCTTTCATCAAGCAGAGGCAGCTAAGATACACATGGTTCGGCACTGTTGCATTGCTCTTACAGCTGATTCCGGTCCTCAGCATGCTCTTTCTTCTTACAACTGCTGCTGGATCTGCGCTATGGGTGACAAAGTTAGAAGCTCAGCGACGAGCTCTAGAAGAGAATGTTGAAGATGGTCGCGCTAGAGAGCGATATGTAGATGATCCTGTCTAAGGGTACAGTGGAACCCTAAAATGAAGGTCGTCGAGCTTGAAATGAGCGATTCTCCAGGACCTGTCACTGCTATGTTACGGGAATCCCATGTCTGTCTTAATCGTTGAGTAAGCCTACTTCATCTTCGGCTGCTCGTAGCTACTTCAACGAGCTGGCTAACACCGTTTGGCATGTCAGTCCTTCAGTACATTACATTCTCAGAACCCAGCATATGGTCATCGGGTTGCTAATGGGGCAGGCAAGCCACGCTAATGCAGCTCATCGTCATCCCCGCGCTGGCGCCACTTGATGGCCCCAAAAAAGAAGCCTGCGGGGGCGGGATGGGCGCCTAGAAGCCACGACTCCAATTGCTTTGACCACATTGGACGACAACCGGTGCCAGTTCGCAAGCGTTCGCTACAGTATGCCTAATACATGCTACCTTGACCAAGATCTAAATGATCATCGAAGAATAGCTCTACAAAAGAGGCAGCTGCTGTACAACTAGTACCCCAACTCCTCGGCAAATGAGATCCTCCCTAGCAATGGTTCCTACACGTGTACGGGGGCGAGGCGAACTTAGTAGAGACCGCGCAGCTTCTCCTTGTACGCTTGCGCAGGAGACAGGCTACATGCGTGTCCTGTAGGTGCTAAGACAAGGTCCAGACTTCTATATGACTCTGGCATTCCTAAGTTTGCCTGTTTGTTCTGCATTTCTGTTTGTCACTCTGTCCGAGCTTGACGTCTCTTGTAGCCAAGATGTATCTCACGTTCTCTCTTCTCCTGATCTCGTTCCTTGACTTCGTCTCGTCTGCTCCAGTTGTCACCTCCGGATATGCACCCGTGCCGGCCGTATGCCCTAGTACTCCTCTCGTTCGTACTGCAACGGGCATCTCTTCTTCTGAGTCAGCCTACATCGCAAGCCGATTGCCAATTGCATCTGCTGCCCTGGGTAAATGGCTTCAAAAAGTGAACTCCAGCTTCAGCACCTCCAATTTGCCTGTCGTAGCTCTCACCACCAGCGGTGGTGGTCTTCGTTCTTTACTCACTGGAGCTGGAGTCGTCCAAGCCTTTGACAGCCGAGATACTAATCTGGCTACTAGCGGCCTGTACCAGGGACTCACCTATCAGGCTGGGCTCTCAGGGGGAGGGTGGTTTCTATCCTCATTGGCTGGCAACAATTATCCTACCATCTCCTCCTTAGAAGCAAATCTCTGGACACCAGCCTTTGCAGATAGTCTACTTGTTCCCAATAATCTTGCCGGCGCACCAGCTGCTTACGAACAGGTCGTTGTTGATATCCTAGCAAAGCAAGCTGCAGGCTATCCGCCTACGGTTGTAGATCCCTATGGGCGACTGCTCTCTTATCAGCTTTTATATGGTCCTGACGGCGGTGTTACCGACCAACTAGCATCCATTACCGGCCTCTCGAACTTCACAAGCCATAATGTGCCATTTCCCATAATCACAGCTCTAAACGTCGAGACCTCCACTGGCGTCTGCGTCCCACCCAACAACACGGTAATCTACGAATTCTCCCCCTACGAATTCGGCTCCTTCGACTCCGGCGTCAACGCTTTCACCCAAACCCAATATCTCGGCTCCATCCTCTCCAACGGCGCCCCCCTCACCCCCGGCCACTGCGAAACCAACTTCGACAACCTCGGCTTCATCCTCGGCACCTCCAGCGACGTCTTCAACGAACTCTGCACCGCCTTCCCCGCCGACGCAACCGGCATCCTCGCCAATTTCTCCGCCCTCATAAACGAAACCCACGCCCTAACCTTCATGGACGAATACGCCCTCTACCCCAACCCTTTCTACAACTACCCCCACTCCTCCCTCATCTCCTCTCAAAAAACCCTCACCCTCGTCGACGGCGGCGAATCCGACCAAAATAACCCCTTGTTTCCCCTCCTCCAACCTGCCAGAAATATAAATGTCATCCTCGTAAACGATAACTCTGCAGACACTTCCGCGAATTACCCCGACGGCTCAGAACTCTATCAAACTTACATGCAAGCCCAACTCGCTGGCCTCACGAAAATGCCGACCATTCCCCCCCCGGCCGTGTTCCTGGCGAATGGATATAATATCCGGCCTACGTTTTTCGGTTGTAATGATAGTACTAAAATCACGATTGTGTATTTGCCGAATCATAATTATACGTTTCCGAGCGGGGAGAGCACGGAGAAGGTGCAGTATAGTCCGAGTGAGACGAAGGGGATGATAGGGAATGGGCAGCAGGTCGCTACGTATGGGATGAGTGCTAGTTTTGCAGAGTGTTTGGCTTGTGCGGTTGTTAAGAAGACGGGGGATGCGTTGCCGAGTGGGTGTCAGGCTTGTTTCACGACGTTTTGTTATGATTAGGGGTGTGGGTGCTGATGTTTTATGAGGGATGGGTTGGATTGGAGGTTTATGTGATTATCTGCAAAAAAACACGATGTGTGCAAAGTTTCTGGATGATGGTGAGAGCGATGAAAAGGAGTTTAGCAAAACTTTGTTGATAGTAAATCACGTATAAAGTCAGCAACTGTACTGCATCAGGACATTGAAATAGTTTCTTTTAATATGACTATGTACCCCGTTCCATAAATACTCGCCATTTCATTCCGACATAAATCAGGAATGTCATAATATGAAAGCAAAAGACTTTTCCACATGATCATCAGCAGATGATAGATGATAGCAATCCGAAGAAATGCATAAATAGGCAGTATGTGCAGTACTTTTCGAGTTTCTATACCGAGATCCGCGAGTAGTAAGTTGCGCCATTAAATGCACGAGAATGCGCAAGGTGTCCATGCCGTAGCTGGCTGGTACCAGCTTCGAGGCCGTTCAAGTCGCCAATTGTTTTTGTTCAGGTCGCGGCCGTTTCACCGTTCATGCCGTTCACACCTTCATGGCTACTGATGCCGTTGGTGGCGAGGACATCGGTTTGTTGTTGTACGACTTCGTCTAGGCGCTGTGACTCTGGCTCGTGGCTTAGCTCGGCCTCCTTTTGGGCGAATTTCTTCTTTTCGGCTGCGGTCATGTCGTCCAAGAGCGGCTTCTCGCCACCGTGGTCCGCGTAAAGGTTTTCGTAGAAGGCATTGATTATTGTGTCAGTGTCTTCGATCGTTAGATGTCTCTGTGTTTGGAGTCAGTATCAGGCTCTGTTATACGGAAAGGTCGGGTTTTCATACAACATCTGCCATAGCGTAAAGGCAACGTCAGTAAATTTTAGGCAGCAAGTGGGAGGCAGAACTCATCTTAATTCTTACAGTGCAGCTCTTGATCTGACTGTCGGTCATCTCTAACCCGAGCTGATTGACACGACTCTTGATAGCGTTCCAACCTGTCAATCGCGACGCGAAATGAACATAGCGGGTCATTCCAAAATCTGCAGGGTTAATGATTTCATAGGTAGTGGGGTTCGCGAGTATGGCTTTGGCATGTATGCCAGCCTTGTGTGTGAATGCACAGAAGCCGGTGATATAGTTGTTGAAGGGAACGGTGACCTCGACTGCACCGGCAACGAGGTCCTCGATAGACTTTAGCTTCGTGAGATCGTACTTGCTTTTCACGTAGTCGCGATCGGCCACGAGCATGCGTGCAACGAAACCTCCAAGTGGAGTAATGCCGTTCCGCTCGCCAATGCCCAGGACAGATGTGTCTACATGAGTAGCTCCGGCCTCAAGCGCGCAATACGCATTGGCTATAGCACAGCCAGTGTCATTGTGGAAATGCGTTTCAATATCGCAGTGTACGACACCGCGAAGAGTTCTGACCTACGTTGATGATTAGTGAGCTATACCTACTTTTTGAGCAAGCCTTGAGACTTGTTTGAAAAATGTACCAAGTCATACACCTGCCTAGGCGAAGCGCATCCAACGGTGCTATTGTGTCTATTAGCTTCCAACTCGTGACAATGCTCTTACGCCAGAAATCGTCCACTTACTCTGCGATACCAACTCGATCAACACCGACCTTGGAAACAATAGAATATATATTAAGTAGATCCACAAGGTCCGATCTGAAGGAATCTTCGGAGCTGAATCTGCATTCGAGCCCCTTAGACTTAACGTATTGTATCACTTCAATGGCCGTATCCTGCGTCGGAATAAGCGTCTACGATGCTTTTCGTTGCGTGTGATTGCTCCATTGCCAACGTACCCTTATGTAGTCCATGCTCTTCCCGTGTGAATGTTGCATCAATTGTGGGGAGGTGCCAATAACGATATCCAAGCCATCGACTAGCCTTGTTAGATTCTCACGTCCATACATCGTAAGAGTTCTTGCGAACCTCCTGTTTCTACCGCGATGCGTGCATCATCCATATGACATCGAACATGAGTAAGGATCTTGGCCTGTTCGGAAGCCCCAGTTAGCACAAATGTTTGTTTCTGCAAGGCGCACAGCCAGTAGAACGCAATGTATCGGCTTGCCTTGAGTCCTAAATTGCAGATTATCTCGCAGTCCTTGCGTGACTGCTCTGAGGATGCCGGGGAGGTGAGCTCGATGTATTCCACTCCGAACGCGTCTAGTGCCTTTGCTATCTTGACCTTGGTCTCGGTGTCGAAGAATGCATTTGCAAACTGTAGTAGCATGGTCAATATCTAGCCGCCTTCACTTAATTGTCTCTCATGATTTTGCTGACCTGCTCTCCCTCACGTAAAGTGCTCTCGATGATCTGTTATTCCTTTAGTCAGTGCTATCTTGATCACCCTATCAGCTAGATACCAGATACCTTGAAATTCGAGACATTGGAGAGGTAGTCACCAACGGAGGCAAAGGGTTGTCTCCTTGGATTGTGTGGGGTATGATCTTCCACATGGCCATTGGTGCCATTGACATGTCCATTCGTGGCTGGAGCTAAGTCACCGTTGCAGGAATGGCACATAATGACGGGTATAAGTATAATGTGGTTGATGTAAAGCTTGAGAACCTTTGGTGTTGCAAAAATTGGTGTGTAGAGAAGGTGATCATAACAGGATAATTAGATATTGAGTCACGAAAAGCCAGGATGAAATCAGACGGCGATTTCGGATCTTAGGTCCAGAAGTGCGTGCTTGGCATGCGGGAAATTAGAATTTTCTAGCCTGCCTTTAGGGCCTCGTGGGGTTTTGTGGGGTGCGCCTCCACGCTCAACTCATGGAGAATTTGCAACAAACACGTCGTATTCCTTATCTGCTCATACAACATGCTCGTTGATTCTTTATATCGCGCGGTCGTTATGAGGAACGAATTGAGTTCGTTAAAAAATAACATGGCACAAGTATAGCTCTTTTCCACAAAGTCTTCTACCATCGCGCGAATAAATGAGTTTGAAATCTTGTTGGTTATGCTTATTACCATATGGCTCGCGAATTCTTCAAAGCATAGAAGGACATAAAGGAGCGGTCCGTCATTGTAAGGTACGTGGGTGCCTTGTGGGACGTGTAGTCTGAACGACTAACCCTTTTGGATCTGGCTGGTAAAGCTGCGGCGCCTCGTCTGTGAGCCATGTCTTCGACAACCATTCCTTCTTTTCAGCTGCAACCTGTAGTGACCCACTGAATCTTACCATTGTCACCTCTGAATATAATTTTACAAGGTATACTGAATGTATGAATCGAGCCCGCCACAATACATGGAATAGCACAACTCAGCCTTATCCTCCGGATGGATCCAGCTACAATCGTTGGCCTTGTGAGCTCGGCGGCCGCATTGGCGAGAGTTTGTGGCAGCGCCGCGACAGACTTGAATACTCTGGTCTCGAAGTATAAGAATGCTAAGCTTGCCATTCTTTCTATGGTCCAAGGGCTGGATACCATGCAGCTGGCCTGGTCAAGGATCGGAAAGTGGGCTCAAAACCAAGCACCCGACGAGCTACTGGAAGACTACGATTTTATAGGACGACTACAGCTATCTCTTGAGACAGGATCGTTGGTCATGGACGCGCTTAACGAAGAGCTTCTAATCTACAAGCCCTCGAAAATGGGCCTCACTCAGCGGACCAGAGCAGTCTGGAATGAAGGCACCTTAAGAAGCCACCAAGAACGTATTCGAGATCAAGCATCTTCAATGACTCTTCTACTTCAGGCGATTCACCTGTGAGTGACATTTGTCTTCTCCCCCAATACTGAATCGCGATGTGAGGCGGCTGGCGTGAGAATTCATCCCCAATATTGGTTTGGAGACCCGACTACTCTGCTGATAACGTGTAGTCCTACTTTAGGAGACAGGAACAACCTGCTTCGAGCATCCGAGACGCAATTCGGAAAGTCAGATGAAAGCGCCTACTCAATAGTACCTTCACGTATGTCAATGTCCATTTACACTGGCGATACCATTGACAGTGGAGCGTCGGAAAGTGAAGTGGACCTGGTATACAAGCCACTAACCTTCGAGAACGAACTATTCACAGCGCGTGTCTATAAGCGGAGTTATAGAACGCCTGCACTCCAGCAACTTTCGAAAGGCACAGAGCAGAAGACTTCAGGCAAGACCAGGCCTCGCACTGTGGCTCAAGAATTTGGAGAAGACCTTGATGAATCGGAAGCTGATAATGTTACAATTCGGGGACCGGGACCTACACTATGGTCCCAAAACGAAGCCCGCATATTTACCCTGAGGCGACTGGAGGGACAGCCGGCTGAGTATGAGGACACTAGTGGTCAAATGCATCCGTCGCCGGACGCTGAAGCACACCTCTCATTTGCCGAAGCCTGCGAGCAGGGAAATGTTGGAATTGTCGAGACTTATCTGGCATCTGGACGAGACGTCCATGCCGCTGTCTCAAGGAAGAACCGATTGTTTCCAGACTTGAGCGCCATTCATCATGCTGCCAAGGGTGGACATGTTCAGCTTGTTGAGATTCTGCTGAGCTATGGAGCCGATAAGGAAATGCCGTCTCCTAGAAGCCTCAAAAGGCCTCTTCACTTAGCAGTAGAGGCAGGACATGTTGCTATGGTACGATATCTCTTGGATAAGGGCACCAATATCGCCGCATTGGGCAGCGCGAGCGCTCAAGCAATCCACTTAGCGGCCGGACGCGGGTCCATGGAGATGATCTGCCTTCTACTGAGTCGTGGAGCTGCTATTGACTCTGCGATGACCAATGGAGATCAGCCGCTGCACATGGCATCCCAAAATCCGGACAGAGGCAATGTCATAAGATTTCTTTGTAGTCAAGGAGCGGATATAGAAGCAAAGACGCACGGTGGCTGTACACCCCTCTACTACGCTTCGTTTTACAACAATGTAGACAATCTGAAAGCGCTCCTGGAGCTTGGTGCCGCACACAGCCCACAGGGCCGATGGAGCCTCGGACTAGAAGGCGGCTATCTAGGAGCTATCCACTTGCTCCTTCAACATGGAATGGATCCAAACCGTCCAGACTTTGGCGGGCGTACTGCCCTCCATTCGCTATTCAAACCTTATACACACTTACCAATTGATGGCTATAAGATGCCTAAGGAGAAAGAGATTGTTGAACTGTTGCTGGTATATGGCGCAGACGTGGACCTCCAAGACTCGAAGGGAGATACGCCACTACATTTACTATGTAGTCGAAGGGAGACCCAAATCGAGGAGCGATGCCAACGTTTACAACCAGCGAAAATTCTTATGAAAAATATGAGAGATGTCAACACGGTTAATCTTGCTGGCGAGACTGCATTATCCCTTTCCATACTATGTAGCAGCCGCGATTTGCTTAGTCAATCACTTATTAACTCCGGTGCGTGTCTCCTGGTACGCAAGCCGGGCATCGAGGTACGCGTAGAGCTCGAACATAGCCCTACTGGGCTTCCGTCCGTTCTGAACTGTCATGTGCGGCGCGACTCCGATGCGTGGACGAAGAGACTAGGATTCTATGAAAAAGGTACTCAAAACAGCCTAGCTCGATTCAACAGCCGCTCACTCGGTGAGCTTCGACAATTACTACGGATCAATGAATCATTCAATCTGTATGAGACCTCTAGTCTTAGAATGACCGCACTCCTCCCATCTCACACCATGAGCCGAGCTCGATTTCAAGCATATCGAGTAGGGAGACCTTCTTTCAGAGATCAGTACTTCAAAAGGGTCGAAAGAATTGGCGAGCTGTGTCCTTTCCAGTTGCATGAGACATCGCACCGTATAAAGAACACAAGACATGGGACTTTAGGGTGATTAGTATCAATAAATCCAGGAGCGTAAGGATATATCTTCCACTACTTTGACCAAGATTTTTAGGATTAATCCCGTTCGCTTCTAGCATCTTATTTTACAACTTATCTTATGTCGAACAAGCATTCAAGCAAAACCCCCTCAAATTATTCATAATCACTATCATCAATAAACGCTACCAACTACTCCACAAGCCAATCCAAGCCAATCCAAGCCAACCCCCCCCAACAAAAGCATGCTATCTATAAAACCCAAACCATATTCCAAAAAACCCCCCCCAGCTCTTCCAACCCTCCAGCTTCCCACACCTCCACTAAAGTATCCCACCAGTATGGAGGCATCCTATGAGACTCAGCCAGCTATATAATTGATTAGATCAGCACAGCTCCAACACCCTTATGACGGACGGGACTTGAATACTGACTAGCGGTGGGATATGCAGCCAGGGCTCTTGGGGCGAGGAAGGCGAGGGGCGCGGTTGAGTTGGGATAGATGGGCTCTCGTTCGCTGATGTGGCGTTTGAGAGGGTTGTTGTGGAGAGGGTTGGCGAGGGACTGGTGAGGGGGTTAGCTGGGATTGGGGGGGAGGGGAGGATGGTGGGGGGAGACTGACGAGGAGGGAGAGGGTTAGGAGGGAGAGGATGGTGGTTAGGAGGTACTTCATGGTGATGGTTTGGAATGGGTTTCTGAGGAGCTGAGTAAAGAGAATTCTGGTGAATGGGCTTCTGAGGAGCTGAGTATAGAGAATTCTGGTGAATGAGCTTCTGAGGAGCTGAGTACAAATGATTCTGGAGAGATTGCAATGGAAGATGATGTTAAATTTTCAGTGTATAACTAGGGACTGCGGTACTCATGTCAAACATCGCCCATGTCTCCTTCTTGTAGTCGAGCAGGGACCCATCAGAATTCATTGGAGGGGTCAGAAACGCTCACTGCAGCCATCAAATCCGTCTTTCCTAATTGTTTTCTGGTGCCCAGCCAGTGAAAATTCATCGAGTGGATAATAAATCATCGATGCAGAACTCAGCGCAACAAGCTAGGCTCCAATGCAGGGCTCCCGAACCCTTCGATTCAAATACACGGAAGATCGTAATAGGGTTTACAAATACCCAAAGCAGGGCCTGATATCAGAGCAACGGAGTGTTCACGAAGACCTCGGTCGATACATATTTCAGCTTTTTCATTGGAACGCCACCATGTGAATCGCCTCCAGTTGAAACTTCGGTGACTTTGTACGACAAGGCAAGGACCCCGAAAACAGAATTCATCGAATGGAGGAGACTTCGTCACTTCCATTGCTTTGGTCGGATTGTTCCTGCTTACACCTAAGAGGGCCCTGCAGTTTGACCTACACCCCCACCACGGAAAAAACGCGAATGCAAGGATTGGACTGCAGAAATAGCGCAAGGCATTTGCAATGAACGGGATTTAACGAGCTTCGAAGGTCCAATGAAATATGTGGGTACTCTTGCGACTAGTGCCTGAAAGGGACCGGCAAGCACGAATTCAATATCGAACACATTGAGAAGCCTTATGTCTATGATCTCTTTGCTCTGCAATCCATCATCTCGGGGAACCTTTCGTGGCTGGCTTAGTAGCAGCCGCCGAGATCACACGAGTAACGGCCCACACAACGATCTTGAGATGGTGGAGCTTAATGATAACAAAGTATGGAGCTTACGACCCAATCCATAACATTGTTCCAAAGTAGCAAACTAAAGTAGAGTTGCATACCTTAGGAGCGGCGATCATGCTTAGCGAAGACGGGAGTGGGTAGGCTGCGCCGATCATATTGAAAGATGCGTTGTGTATGGAGGGGTTATGAGGTTCCCAAAGGGCGAGCTCGTTGACAGCCATGATGGACCGTCGTCACATTCCCAACAGGTCTATAGGGCGGTCGTTACGGACGGGATCGACCATGCGCCTGCGGGATGAACGATGTATGGGCTTACTGTACCACACCCTCACGGACATAGATCATCCAAGCATCCCACGCCAGGCAGCCATCACTTCATCTGATTTCTCATAGCAAATACCATCTTCGATTGTGGGCCGACAGCCAAGACGCTGGATGCCGGAAGGTCTCATCCCAAGGAAACTGCCTCAGCGGCACTTGGTGGTGGTGGAAGGGTTTGCGTCATTTTTCTCTTCCCACCCTCAAGTCCATCAATGTTGCTTGATAGGGTCATCGAATGGCCAAGATCAGATGCAGCACGTCCTAAAAAGTACCGACTTGTTTTACCTCTCCAATACTAGAAGACCGACAGTTCGCGGCTGGCAATGGTTGCAACAACAATTAATCAAATTTCATCTGGCTCTGCAAAAGCATGACCAATACTGCAGCGCAAAATTCAATGGACGTATGCAATGATCCTGCTCCTATGGCATAAGTGGAAATAGCTAGATGAAAGGATTGCTGAAGAGGAAGAATGAAAATCATCTTCTGCCACAGCGACCAGGGCAAACTTCTTTTCGGAAACATCCGGCTTGGCGCGCCAATGATTGAAAGAGGCTCTCACAATAACAATCCTTGATCTTCACCCTGATCAATAGCATCAGCTGTCCAACATGAGCGCTTCCACCTACATCATTATTGCCATGTATAGCAACCTGGTCCTGGCCATTCGAACCAACTACGGACCTCGGACCTTCCTATTTGCGTACCCAAGTTCCCAGGGAGGCTGGTCCAATCAGAATCATGAATCGCGTCTTCAGCCAGCTCGACCCAAACAGCAGCCGCCGAGCTCCTGCCAAACATCAATCACCACTCAACAGAGGCCTTCCCCTCACAAGAACATGAAACATCTTCTGCTAATCTGAGCATACTGGATATGAATTTCAACAATTACCTTTCCAGGCATGTCGCAGCAGCCGCTTACTCAGGCATTTGTCTCGATGAGATCGTTACAGATCTTGCAGCATGTCTTTAGCCATGCCTAGTGTTTCATGCTCTATATTCAACGATGGCCACTCTATATGAGTCAGTGTCGTACGTGTTTCGTGAACGCTTGACATCTTCTTCAGCTGCTTCCGATCTTTGTCTCGCGTTTCCACGTCTCACGGTCTCTTTGTGTCTCGCGCTCTCTTTGTTCCTCTGTCTCTTCGTTGCTCAGTTGCTTTCTTCCATCATCACTCTCATTCAATTAATAGAATTGTGTGCATATCTGTTGCAGCATATTTATCCGCTGAGAGAAACTCAGCTTAGCTGACCACTACGATCTCTACATCTTCACATCTCAGCTTGGCAGAAACACATCATGTATTCCAACATAGTCATACTGCTGGCAGTCTTTTCTAATCTCATAGAGGCTGGCCCTGTCCGACAATATGGTCGTGTCATACAGTAAGTGTATACTCTTGAACCCCTATCTGAGCTTGATCACTGACTCAGGCGTAGACGCAACCAGGGTGCTCGATTCATCAACGAGTCCGCCATAGCGTCCAACTTAGACGATATACAAACCTCAACATCCATAACGATATCCTCTACCTCCTCGAGTTTTACCACAGATGCGCTCACCTATTCTACCCTGTCTGCGCTGGACCAAGGCTCCTCTACAGCCACTTTTGCCGATAGCTCTCCATCCATAACGCTAAATACCGCGTCTACACAGGCTACACAGACCAGTGCGGTTTCTATGACCAGCAACTCAAATACACAGTCTACACCGGCGTTCGTGGCACCCCCAGTGGTTGGCAATGACGGGAGTCTGGCCCGATCCTCTGGTGGGACATCCTCTGAGATTTCGTACGGCCAACCTGCAACATCTATAAAAGCTACCGATGGGCTCGATAGTGCAGTAGGGACTGCTTCTGCGTCGCTTGCGTCTACAGCTCTTTTGGTAGAGATTCCGGCATCGAATACTTACCAGTTCGCGGCAGTCACAGTTGCTTCAACGTCTGGCGCACCTAAACCTTCATCTACGGTTCAATATCCAAACGCGCAGAACGGCAATGCGGCGATGGCTTCAGGCTTCAATCAGATCTACCAAACTTTGAGCGAGACATCTTCATGCGATGCTGGTAACACTAATCAGGCTTTTTCTTGCATTTCTGGAGAGCTAGCTCAGTGCCAAAGTGACGGTACTTATGTATTGAAGTCATGTCCCCAGGGTGAATCTTGCTATGCTCTTCCGCTGCCATCTGGTCAAAGTGGTATTTCTGTCGAATGCGCTGTCCCGAGCGATGCTGCTGCTAGGCTAGCTGGTCAGTCGTCGGCTACCTCTCCAGTTGTCTCAGCGGTCTCCGAAGCTTCATCGACGGTTCAAGGTCCCGCAACGCAGACAACTCAAGGCATTCAGGGTGGTGATGTAGTGGGAGGCTTTAATAGCCCAACAACGAGCGTACAGCAGCAAGCTCAAAAGACTGCATCTTTACTTTCAGCCGAAGGAGACTCCAACTCTCAGGCGGAAACCGCAGTTTCACAAACCCCAGCTACTACGCCATCAGCGCGAACGGCCAATCAGCCCTCGGTAACAAGTACGACGCTGCAAAAAGTAGTTTCTGTAACTGCTTCTGCTTCCCAAGCCGCCACAGAAGCTCCGGTCACTACTGCGCCACAAACTCCGAGCGCAAAACCTGAGGACCAGTTTTCTGCATCACAGCCTACAACAGTAGTGAAGCCTGTGGAGCAGTTGTCTACATCACAGAATACCATGGAAGTATCACCAACCACGGCAGCCTCCCAGCCTCAGAACACGAAGCCTGGAAATCAGCCTTCTGTAACAATGACTACCAGAAAAGACTCATCGCCGACACCCGTCTCGGGTCCATTGTTCTCTGTTCTCACACAGGAGCCCTCTTCAATCCCGGCCGAACCAGATGATCAGTCGCAGCCTACGGCCACGTCCATTCTCGCGTTACCAGCAGCCGCCAAAAATTTCCCTGAGACCACCCCAACAACAGGTGGTCATCAGGCAGGCGTCACTATTGTTCCAATGACTCCTCCAGGTTCGGCAAACAACAATGACAACAACAACAATGATTCTGGCAACAACGGCCCTGCTAATCCTGGCGGCAATAATTTTGTAGAGGAGAAAGTCGCTGTCAACAGCTCGGGAAATACTCCAATTTACATTACTGTCACTACCACAGTCACTACGACGGCGTACGATTCAGTCGCTACTGCATGATACCCAGCTTATCGCTTTCCAATTGCGTTTTAGCGGCATGGTTTGGCGTTATGAAAAGGTGTGCCTATTGGGCTGAAAGAGTTCCATCGACTCAAATCACTGTATATTGTGTATTTTACGTAGAAAGTCCTATAGTAATCATGCTAATATCATTGCTGTCATCACAAAAAGCATCTACCCTGCAATATGACGATTGTCTTGAACATCCATTAATCTTCCTTCCGCCTTGGGACAGCCGCCCCGAGTGTTGGTTTTCTAGGGAGACTATTTCGGGCAGCGCCTCTAGGCCGCGGCAAGTCAAACATCTGCAAGCAACCTTCAACCAACGACATGCTCATGCAGCATCGCGTGTATTGCCCCCAACACCTGCTCTAAGAGTACATCTTCCTTATGCTAAGGTTGTACCTTCTTGGCAGCCGGGCCTGCCAAGATGGCAATGTCTCTAAGGACCCAATCACCTGATAGAGCCTTCCCTACAGGGACAACGGCTTTCCCCGTCGGCTTGGCCATCATGGCTGCAGCCTCAGACGAGAGACACTGACTACCTGTCATCCAAGCACCTGACGGCAATATCCATCAACTTGGCAAGACGCAGGTCCGAGCTGCAGTTGCGCTACCCTGATGAGGCATGCGCAGCGAACCTGCTGGTGCCGGTAGTGGCACATGATTTGAAGAGGGAGAAGCACACACAATGTACGTGGGTATAAGCTATCCTCACAATGGTAGGTATTGCACAACCAAGGCTACCTTCTCTTAAGTCGCATGTTCTATAAGGTAGCAGCATAACGCTACATCGATATTTCTTGACTCTCCTACCATCTCCCATTCTTCCAATTCCCATCTATCTCTTATCCATTGCTCCACAATGCACACCACCATCCTCCTCTCCCTCCTCCTCGCCACCCCCCCAGCCCTCGCCTGGGGCGTCCTCGGCCACGCCACCATCGCCACAATCGCCCAAAACTACCTCACCCCCACCGCCCAAACCTACGTCTCCTCCATCCTCGGGCCAGGCGTAACAATGGCCTCAATCGCCAGCTGGGCAGACCAATACCGCGAAACAGCCGCCGGAAAATTCAGCGAGCCTTTCCAGTAAGTAACCCTCCCTCCTCCCTCCCCTTACCCACCCCCCCCTACCCCACCTCAAATCTAAACCATCAATCTCAGCTTCATCGACGCCCACGACTCCCCCCCCACCACCTGCTCCATCTCCCTCCCGCGCGACTGCCCCACAACCGGCTGTGTCGTCTCCGCCATCACGAATTACACAACCCGTCTCCAAGACCCCTCCCTCCCCTCCAGCGAACATACCACAGCCCTAAAATTCCTAATCCACTTCCTCGGCGACATCACACAGCCCCTCCACGACGAGTCGTTCGAAGTAGGCGGCAACGACATTTCCGTAACGTGGGATGGGGAGAAAACGAATTTGCATGCGTGCTGGGATACGCAGATGGTTGAGAAACTTGCCGGAGGCGAGAATTCCACCGCCGTGCTTGAAAGTTTTGCGGGAGACTTGATAGCAGAAATCGATAATGGGACATATACTTCTGAAAAGGAGGGTTGGATTAATTGTATAGATACCACACCAGCGAGTGCAGTTGAGGGGTGTGCGACGGCGTGGGCGACGGATGCGAATGGGTTGAATTGCGTGTATGTGCTGAAGGGGAATGAAAGCGGGGTGGAGTTGGATGGGGCGTATTATGAGGGGGCGAGGGGGTATTTGGGAGAGCAGATTGCGAAGGGGGGGTATAGGTTGGGGGCGTTTTTGAATGAGTTGGCGGAGAAGGTGGGGGAGGGGGGGTTGTGTGTTGTAGGTGGGTAGTTTTCTGGGATGGTATCGTGATTTTGAGTTTTCTGTAAGCTATTTATTGTACATGAAGGTGACACTGTGGGAAGCGAATCTGGATAGTACAAACCCTGGTAAGCTGAATATCGCATGCCCACTCCACATTTTGGTGATATGATGCCCAAGCTACTAGTACCTTGCGACACTGTACAGCTCGCACACTCGAACATGCGCAACTCGATGACCTATCAATCAGCTATGCTAGCAGTTGCGCCCTTAGATCCCATCATCGCAAGGCAATCGATCATTAATACAACACTCTGCAGGCAAAAGCCCCCAGCAGAAGATATGGAGAAATCCATTTTCACGAAGACCCAGCACCCCTAAGCCCCAGCAACACCCCTCCCCATCCTCTCCTCCCCTCCCTTCAACCCTACGCCCTAAACTCCCCCGCCTGCGCAAACCTCGCTTGCAAATCCCTCAACTCACCCCACCGTCTCGCATAACCCGCCTCATCATCCTCAAAAGTATCGCTATTAGGCTGTACGCGCTCAAGCTGCATTAATATATCCTTGAAACGTCTTAAGTATGTCTCTGCTCTTAGGAGGAGAGGGCCTTTTCGAGTGCGCGGGAGATCTAGCAGGGTGGAGGCTACTTGGCGGATTCGGTGGCTGAAGCTCGCGCCGTTGGTTTCGAGGGCGGGTTGGGTGATGGAGGAGAGGAGGGAGAGGAAGGTTTTGGTGATTTCTTCGCGTTCGGTGGTGATGTCGTCTGAGGATAGGGTTGGGTGGGGTTGGGTGGGGCTGAAGTTATCTAGGGCTGGGGAAATGAGCTCTGGTAGTGGGTTGCTGGAGTCGTTTCGTTTCTGGATATCATGCAGGTTGCAGTATTTTTCGATTAGGTATAAGCGCGTTGAGAGCTGGGTAGCGCAAATATTGGCTTTCTGGATACCGTGCTGTATCTGAGTGCGGTCCTCAGGTCGGCTGTAGTCGATGGGTCTGTTGTCAAACCCGTTCATGGCGTAGTGGTGAAGATCCGAAAGCCCATTAGCTGGTGAGGGGTATTTATGGTCTAGAGAAAGTGCCTGGGTGCCCTCGAGATTAGCCTGGAGCTCTTGGGGAAGCTCTGCCGCGAGATCCTTGACCGTTCGTAAAGATTTTTCAAGAACAGTCTTTTGTTGCTCCCAATTGGCCACCTCGTTGACGCCGTGGACAAGTTCTATCGTGGCTAAAGTGTTGTATGAAGTGTAGATTCGCACGTTTGCGTTGAATCCAGCAAGCCTAGATACAACATTTGGGGATTGTTGTGCGCCTGTCGGTGTCAAGTATTCGTCATCAACCTCCATGGGTAGGGGTGGATATGGCTCGGACTTCGTTGCTGGTGGGATTGGCAAGTCCCATTGCGATACACCATGCTGCTGCAGCGATCGAGCGCTGGCAAACATGACCCAGAAAGTGCGTCTACATATCTCCTGCATTACCAAGTCCACATCGACTGTTTTTTGCCCTTCTAAACCATGCCCATTGGATGTCATTCTTGCTGGAGGAGCAGGGCCAGGTCGGGGTATACCAATGACAGTGTTTGGCTTATGTGCACCCACAGTCGTCAATATGGTCAGGCATCGCCTAAAGTATAGAATACAGGACGGTCTATTGAACATATAGGCGCTGGTAAGGCCAAGTAAGTAGCTCGTAACAGCATCGTGAATAGTCAGGTTTTTGTCCAAGTATCCGACGCCCTGGGCTTCCAAGGCTATTCTATGGCACCTCTCGACTAAACTAAGGGGTGTAGGCAGTAAGCTCTCCATGTTGTGAAGTCGAAAGTGTTGCTGTGCTTTCCGGGGAAAGCTCGCCACCAGGCACCCTATCATGGATGCCAACATGGCGAGGAAGGTTGGGTTGGAGACATCTTCGCGTCGCTCGAAAGCTGAGCGAAATGATGGCTCATGAGGCAATTGAACGAGGGGGTGGATGTGCGTAAAATAGTCGTCAACGAGGCAACGCAAGATCGACCAGTGACAGATAGTGTCTGCGGAGATCACTGGGTTCGACGCGAAAGATGCAAGTGTGTGCGCAGCATTTGTTGGTGAAGAGGGTTGCGATAATCCTGTCGCGCCTGGTGAGTTGAGCCTAGCCTCCTTAAGCTTCTTTGCGACTTGATTGGTAGGACCACGGCGTTTACTGGGCCTGTCATAGGTGCATGGGACCTCGAGCCCTTGACAGGCTTTGCAAGGCGGGCCGGACTCGTCGCATTTCACTTTGCGAAGGGAGCAAGAGTCACAAGCCTTCCGTAGTCTGGCTTTGCCTGGCCCTGTACTTCCTTCTTTTGCGCTCTTCAACGGTGTTGGACCTTGACCCTGCCCCAGCTGAGGATCGACATTGTTGTAAACTGGTGTATGAGGTTGCACATTCCCCGGCGTGTCAGGAAGCGGAGGGTATTGGCTTATGTTGAAATTTGGGTTATGATTAGGTGGGGTTTGCTGCTGTAGCATGCCGGTGTTATATGCAGACATGACGGGCAGTCACGGTTGAATCACGGTTGAATCTCGTACCGTAATTCAGCCAGGGTTGAACCGACCGCCGCGGTCCGAACGGGCTATACTTTGTGATCTTGAGATATGTACAGCGCGAGAAATAACGATATTCGATCGTTCTCGTGATAGATTATGAAAGTGTTGAAGACTAGAAGATCCGAACAAGTGGACAGCACGTACTGGTGTTGAGGTCAACAGGACATTTTACTAGCGTGACTCTAAAGTTGCGCTAAGCCGCGATGATGCCGATAAAAAGCCGAAACTTCCGAAGTGCTAACGTGTCCGATAGCCGAAACAACCGGTGTTAAGAATTCACCATCTGCTCTCGTACGATGCTCGGTCATTGGCAGATATCACCAGTACTNTTTCAAATCTTTTGCAAGGACTGCTTTTGGAGTTCGGAGGAATAGTTCGCTTGCCAAGAAGGTATTGTCTTCGGAAAAGCTACCGGAGTCGAAGACCAGGAGGAACTCGACACCCTCATCAAGAGCCTGGATCGAGTGGGGTTTGCCCGAAGGAAAGAACCAGACATCACCGGCATTAAGATCATCGTATACGGTTTGGCCGGACTCATCAACAGCGCCAACTCGGACGCTGCCGTTGAAGATGTACGACCATTCGTTAGCCTGATGCCAGTGGAGCTCACGATAGGCATGAGGCGAGAGCCGCATGTCTACGCCAGCCATTTCTGTGGCTACGGGAAGTTGGTTAGGGGAGGGGGGGGGAAAGGTGGTGGTGCAGGAGGTTGGTGAGTAGGGTGGTGTGGGGGTGGGGAGACGGGGGAGGGGGGGTTGTGTGTTGTAGGTGGGTAGTTTTCTGGGATGGTATCGTGATTTTGAGTTTTCTGTAAGCTATTTATTGTACATGAAGGTGACACTGTGGGAAGCGAATCTGGATAGTACAAACCCTGGTAAGCTGAATATCGCATGCCCACTCCACATTTTGGTGATATGATGCCCAAGCTACTAGTACCTTGCGACACTGTACAGCTCGCACACTCGAACATGCGCAACTCGATGACCTATCAATCAGCTATGCTAGCAGTTGCGCCCTTAGATCCCATCATCGCAAGGCAATCGATCATTAATACAACACTCTGCAGGCAAAAGCCCCCAGCAGAAGATATGGAGAAATCCATTTTCACGAAGACCCAGCACCCCTAAGCCCCAGCAACACCCCTCCCCATCCTCTCCTCCCCTCCCTTCAACCCTACGCCCTAAACTCCCCCGCCTGCGCAAACCTCGCTTGCAAATCCCTCAACTCACCCCACCGTCTCGCATAACCCGCCTCATCATCCTCAAAAGTATCGCTATTAGGCTGTACGCGCTCAAGCTGCATTAATATATCCTTGAAACGTCTTAAGTATGTCTCTGCTCTTAGGAGGAGAGGGCCTTTTCGAGTGCGCGGGAGATCTAGCAGGGTGGAGGCTACTTGGCGGATTCGGTGGCTGAAGCTCGCGCCGTTGGTTTCGAGGGCGGGTTGGGTGATGGAGGAGAGGAGGGAGAGGAAGGTTTTGGTGATTTCTTCGCGTTCGGTGGTGATGTCGTCTGAGGATAGGGTTGGGTGGGGTTGGGTGGGGCTGAAGTTATCTAGGGCTGGGGAAATGAGCTCTGGTAGTGGGTTGCTGGAGTCGTTTCGTTTCTGGATATCATGCAGGTTGCAGTATTTTTCGATTAGGTATAAGCGCGTTGAGAGCTGGGTAGCGCAAATATTGGCTTTCTGGATACCGTGCTGTATCTGAGTGCGGTCCTCAGGTCGGCTGTAGTCGATGGGTCTGTTGTCAAACCCGTTCATGGCGTAGTGGTGAAGATCCGAAAGCCCATTAGCTGGTGAGGGGTATTTATGGTCTAGAGAAAGTGCCTGGGTGCCCTCGAGATTAGCCTGGAGCTCTTGGGGAAGCTCTGCCGCGAGATCCTTGACCGTTCGTAAAGATTTTTCAAGAACAGTCTTTTGTTGCTCCCAATTGGCCACCTCGTTGACGCCGTGGACAAGTTCTATCGTGGCTAAAGTGTTGTATGAAGTGTAGATTCGCACGTTTGCGTTGAATCCAGCAAGCCTAGATACAACATTTGGGGATTGTTGTGCGCCTGTCGGTGTCAAGTATTCGTCATCAACCTCCATGGGTAGGGGTGGATATGGCTCGGACTTCGTTGCTGGTGGGATTGGCAAGTCCCATTGCGATACACCATGCTGCTGCAGCGATCGAGCGCTGGCAAACATGACCCAGAAAGTGCGTCTACATATCTCCTGCATTACCAAGTCCACATCGACTGTTTTTTGCCCTTCTAAACCATGCCCATTGGATGTCATTCTTGCTGGAGGAGCAGGGCCAGGTCGGGGTATACCAATGACAGTGTTTGGCTTATGTGCACCCACAGTCGTCAATATGGTCAGGCATCGCCTAAAGTATAGAATACAGGACGGTCTATTGAACATATAGGCGCTGGTAAGGCCAAGTAAGTAGCTCGTAACAGCATCGTGAATAGTCAGGTTTTTGTCCAAGTATCCGACGCCCTGGGCTTCCAAGGCTATTCTATGGCACCTCTCGACTAAACTAAGGGGTGTAGGCAGTAAGCTCTCCATGTTGTGAAGTCGAAAGTGTTGCTGTGCTTTCCGGGGAAAGCTCGCCACCAGGCACCCTATCATGGATGCCAACATGGCGAGGAAGGTTGGGTTGGAGACATCTTCGCGTCGCTCGAAAGCTGAGCGAAATGATGGCTCATGAGGCAATTGAACGAGGGGGTGGATGTGCGTAAAATAGTCGTCAACGAGGCAACGCAAGATCGACCAGTGACAGATAGTGTCTGCGGAGATCACTGGGTTCGACGCGAAAGATGCAAGTGTGTGCGCAGCATTTGTTGGTGAAGAGGGTTGCGATAATCCTGTCGCGCCTGGTGAGTTGAGCCTAGCCTCCTTAAGCTTCTTTGCGACTTGATTGGTAGGACCACGGCGTTTACTGGGCCTGTCATAGGTGCATGGGACCTCGAGCCCTTGACAGGCTTTGCAAGGCGGGCCGGACTCGTCGCATTTCACTTTGCGAAGGGAGCAAGAGTCACAAGCCTTCCGTAGTCTGGCTTTGCCTGGCCCTGTACTTCCTTCTTTTGCGCTCTTCAACGGTGTTGGACCTTGACCCTGCCCCAGCTGAGGATCGACATTGTTGTAAACTGGTGTATGAGGTTGCACATTCCCCGGCGTGTCAGGAAGCGGAGGGTATTGGCTTATGTTGAAATTTGGGTTATGATTAGGTGGGGTTTGCTGCTGTAGCATGCCGGTGTTATATGCAGACATGACGGGCAGTCACGGTTGAATCACGGTTGAATCTCGTACCGTAATTCAGCCAGGGTTGAACCGACCGCCGCGGTCCGAACGGGCTATACTTTGTGATCTTGAGATATGTACAGCGCGAGAAATAACGATATTCGATCGTTCTCGTGATAGATTATGAAAGTGTTGAAGACTAGAAGATCCGAACAAGTGGACAGCACGTACTGGTGTTGAGGTCAACAGGACATTTTACTAGCGTGACTCTAAAGTTGCGCTAAGCCGCGATGATGCCGATAAAAAGCCGAAACTTCCGAAGTGCTAACGTGTCCGATAGCCGAAACAACCGGTGTTAAGAATTCACCATCTGCTCTCGTACGATGCTCGGTCATTGGCAGATATCACCAGTACTCGATGGTAACGGCTCGATGAAGGTATTGACTGGTATATGTGTGAGAGACTGGTAACATCATTGTGTCGCTAGTCTTTTGCCAACATGGTGAAAGAACATGTGGTGGAATGGTTTCGGTGACATTGCAGTAGTGAATTATCTCTACTCTCCACTGTGATACCAGGGACACCCTGTAGCACTCCAATCAATCTTTGCAGATGGTGCTGTGACCCGAAGTTCCTTGTTCATTCTGTGATTAGCATCTCCTCGTTCCAAAATATATTATCATATTCGGTTCTTTTAATAATTAGATAGATAAGAACATAGACCCCACTGCAAATCTCGTTCCTTCGCTGTACAGGATTCCACTAATTGGGTATTCGTCGTCTTTCGCCACATCCAAACTGATGGAGTACGTGTATCACAATTCCGTTACCCGCTGGATATTGATATATCCCCTGAAATGCCCAGAAGTTGATGTTACACACCATTTTTATTCCGATCACATATCTTGCCATTTTTGTTTCTCTTCATAAGCGAAATTAGCATGAATTCCTCCATCTCAGCCTACGCCAGCAGTGTTGCAGACAAAGGATGTGCAGTGCATGGTTTATTTGCGTCGGCAGGGCTGCCTAAGCCGCTAGCGGACTAGCAGTACTACAGGATATCCGCCTCCAACACGAAGTCGACAACAGAGATCCATCACGACGTTTGGAATACCCTCCGTATGCTAATTGGCGGATCCTCTAAGGATCTTGCACGGAGTATATCTCTTGCAATTCCGCAACTCTCTGTTGGCATTCGAGCGATGAGTCATGTCAAGACGACACCCAGGCGTTTCGCACCTCTAGATCCCCAGAGGGATAATCCTGCTGGCGCGCCACCATTGAAGGGTATCGTCTTCGATGTCGATGGCACATTGTGGTACGCTTTTCATCAATTATGATTTCATAAATTCTTCATAAAAGTTGCGGATTCCAGGGTTCTGCGATGTTGTTATGTTTCAAAACCTTGATTACGCAGTCATATTATTCAAAGCGAATGTCTTCACAACGATAAATACACGTGAGCTTCATAATGTTCAAGAGTCCTGATTTCTCGGAACCAACGCCTCCAACCGTGAAGCTGTCTGCCTGAATGCCGTCTTTCCCGCACAATTGATGTTGTGTTCCCGGGCTATTGTCCAAACTTTATACCATTTAAACTTTATACCATGCCTAGTAGCCTCTCTGACCCACCTCTTCTCCAGCAAGCCTCAATCATACATGTTCAGCCAGATGCGGTAAGTAAGCTGTCCAGCGATCTCACCACGCGCCATGATCCTATCAGTCTAAACCTTCGCTTAATTCACAGAGCTGCCCTCTCCATCCCCAAAACAACAGACATCCTCGACCACGTCCACTCGCTCCCCGAACCCGCCCAAAGCCAAGCCCAAACTGCTATCCGAGCCATCGAGACTTCAGCCATGATAGAGCAAGAACCCCAGCCCGGTCTGAATGAATTAATAGAGTATCTTGAGAGTCGCCATGTCAGGATGGGATTGTGTACGAGGAATTTCGAGTAAGTGGTCACTTACTAACTACCCTGATGTGATATCAAATGTAGGGAAGAGATCAATGCTCAAGTATCTGTTCCACTTAGTGGCCCAGTAATGCATCTCCTCCAAAAGTTCCTCCCAGGCAAAACCTTCACACCGATCGTAACCCGAGATTTCAGACCGCCGAAACCGGATCCAGCTGGTATTTTACACATTGCTCAGAAATGGGAGCTTGAGGATGGAGGGTATGGGCTTATCATGGTATCTTATTTTTTCTATTCTAAATTCTGCGCGTGTTGCTGGCTGATAGTGTTGCAGGTTGGCGACTCGATCGATGACATGACAGCTGGCCATAAAGCGGGCTCAGCAACCGTGCTGTTGGCTAATGAGAGCAATCAAGAGCTGAAAGAGCATGAGCATACGGGAGCTTGGATTGATAGGCTTGACGAGCTGATGGGGCTGTTGGAAGGTGGGTTTGAAGAGAGGTCTAAGGAGTAGGAGAAGAACGCGTGGACTCGCATTTGAGGGGGACAGATTTGCACCTTAAATCACGTGATAATTGATTCGATTGTATTATCGAAATGCTTGTAAGAGAATGGAGCATAAGTCATGCATATAACGGGGGAATTCAAGTTGAGTTCAACACTCGTCAAGCTCCTTGAGAGCGGCAAAGATCTTTATATCACACTTTTCAAGGTCAAAAAAGGTATGATAGAGAGTTGGAAATGCTTAGAACTATAATTCCTACGGTTGTTAATTACGATCGACTTATCAAGTGTTAGCTCTATATGCATGACTCATGCCCCATTCTCTTATTTCCCTTATTTGCTAAGACTAGCGAGAAAGGCTTGTCGACCAGCAAGTGTCCCTTTCACAAACTTTGTATAAACAGGAGTTCGGATATGCCTCATTTACAATCCTGCCCATCGTACGTATTACGTCAATAACACGAACCAATGCAAAGGACCTGCGACAAATATGCCAGCAAGCTTTTCAATATATATATCATCAATCGACTTTTGATCATTATTCACAGACATGGCCCTTCTAAAGGACCACATATTCTGCTTTCACAGCACCCATCTTCACGATTTAGGTTGAACCGGTCCAGTACCAGCATACGTCGTCCCCACAGGCCCCTCGCCCGTAAAATTAGTAGTCGTCAAACTCGTGTTCCCAGGCAGAATATAATTCTTATACTTGGGCAGATTCGCAATAACATCATCCGGCAGATTCAAAGTATCTTTCACGACCTGTGGTGACGTGAGACCCAACCATTGCGCTACTGAGATATCTGCAAATGAATCAAAGTGTCAGCTCGAGGAATTAAATTTCGTAGACGTTGTGGTGGGAGGAGAGCGATGACTCACCAGTAAATTTGGGCGCTTGCAGAACCTCCAAGTACACGACGTCTACATCGCCTGTGTTTTCAATGTAATGAGCATCTGGGAAGGGAATGTATCCTACGTCTCCCTCGGCGTAATCGAATGTCCTTGCAGCGTCTGGGGCGGAGAAGGCAGTCAGTCGGGCGTTCCCTGCGATGAAGAAGTTCCATTCGTCGCTGTCGGTGTGCCAGTGGATTTCGCGCATGGCACCAGGCTGGATGGTTACGAGTGCAACGCTGAAATTTGCGGCTATGGGGAATGTGGTAGGGTCTAAGATCTTCACGGAGCCCCCATCGACCGTGTAGGGTTCTTGCTGAGAGAAGTGGTAAGTGTAAGGGTTAGTGGTGATGGAGCCGGCTGGGCCGGTGATATTTTGCGCTGATAAGTTGGCAGGGGCAGGTGTTCCAGGGAAAATGTACAGTTGATTCTGAGGGATGTTGTTGAAGGATGAAACGTCGGTTTTCAAATCTTTTGCAAGGACTGCTTTTGGAGTTCGGAGGAATAGTTCGCTTGCCAAGAAGGTATTGTCTTCGGAAAAGCTACCGGAGTCGAAGACCAGGAGGAACTCGACACCCTCATCAAGAGCCTGGATCGAGTGGGGTTTGCCCGAAGGAAAGAACCAGACATCACCGGCATTAAGATCATCGTATACGGTTTGGCCGGACTCATCAACAGCGCCAACTCGGACGCTGCCGTTGAAGATGTACGACCATTCGTTAGCCTGATGCCAGTGGAGCTCACGATAGGCATGAGGCGAGAGCCGCATGTCTACGCCAGCCATTTCTGTGGCTACGGGAAGTTGGTTAATGTTTTGCTGCCTAGCAAATCCAGCTTGCTTAAGACCAGGTCGGTTGAAGCTAAGACCTAGCGGCCATTTCAAATTACTGACATCGCCGCTATCTGTTCCCACAGGAGCATATAGGTCGGGATTCAATTTCTCGTAGATCATGTTGCCTGTGATTGTATGAGTAAACGTCTCTGCGTCCGCGATGCAGCATCCTTACGTGGACCGGGATCCGTTCCACCGTTAGAGCCCCGAATGGGTTGAGGGTTCTGAATTTCATTTAGGTCAAGATACAATCCTAGATCTGCATCTTCTGTTTGCCCCGGAACGAGTTGATAGTTGGACACAATGGCGGAGTCTGCTGTATCAACGGGATTGCCATCAGGACCTGCAAAACTCGGAGACCCGTAGACAGACCTAGAATAACTGGGAGGGCCAGGTGACTGTCTTTCAGGAATGTCAACGGGCAAAGCATTGCCAGCGCCAGTGGTACCAGAGCCAGTGGTACCAGAGTCGCCTGTACCAGAGCCGGCAGGTAATGCAGTTGCTGAGGTTATAAGGCCGGCTAGAAAGCAGGCACTGAATAGTCTTCTTTCTGGCAACATGTTTGCAAACGAAGCAGAACTGAAATCTCGGGGTTACACGGTAAACGAACTGACAAGCTTCAGCATGCAGAGTTATTGTGTCTATTTTATACCATGGCTTTGAAGCTTCGTACTATTTACATATTGTTAGCCGTGGTACCCCGCCTCAAGGTGACGCAATGCAGGTACAACGTCGATGAGGCTGGGATTTTTAAATCTCCGATAGAGTTGCAAGCTCGCAAGAAGCCGTTAGAACTAAATTGTAAGGTTCCTGGTCTAAAGCCTGGCATGTAAAGTCGGTAACCCCAAAAAGGAAGGCAGTTTAGCCAAAAGCGGGGTAAGTATTCGTGTGCTACCTTAGGCTTGAGGCTGAGTGCAACGATACGATACCAACTCGTCAGTGTTGGCATTGATGGAAACCCTCTGTACAGATTTGTCTCTTTGGTTTTGTGAGGTGCATTGAAAAAAGTATCCGCTAAAACAGATAGTGGGAGCTCAAGATGCACGTAAGATTTACCATTCAGCGAGCCGATCCGTCGCATCCGGCATGCTTTAGTGCATTGTAGACCCAAAGGGTTCGTCTGAAGAATGCAAGAATAAGTGGTTGTGCTGTTATTCCCAGGTCTTCGAACCTTTCTGAAGATCCTCCGCTAGATGCATATTTGACCAATCCCTCCCTCTCTCGTTGCATCGGGACCATCTTGCAAACTCCGTGACCTACAGGAGCCGGGGAATGTCACTGTGCCATTCTACCATTGCTCTGATGCTACAGCACAAGGTGGTATCGTCCGTCCGCGTCAAATGATATGTAACCTTTTTCCAACAATAATTGTATACAAGATACTATACTAGATTGATTCAGTACAGAGCAGTTGCTTTAGTCGACGAAACCCAGTTCATCATCCATGACGCCAATGAGGCCTTTTCCGGAGGGATCTTCTTTTTCGTTGCTTGGCGGCCACGCACTGCGGCTCTGACGGATGCTCTCGCATTGGAGGACGGCTGTCGGCAAGTCACTGAATGAATGTCAGTATTCTCACTCAAATAAATGTTCTATAATGTCCAACTTGAGGTGTCCATGGATCACATAGCCTTGGGCTGCCAGCTCTTCCGCTAATTCCACCTGGTGATTGTCCAAAAGCTCCGGGTTGGGTACCACGATGATTGGAACTGCAATACGAAGAGCATCTAGGATTGAACCAGAGCCTGAGGAAGATGTGAGCTTTGCGATTGAAACATATGTACTCGTGGTCAATACCAGCATGGCTGATGACCACACCCTCCAAGCGGTCACCCTCCCCCTTGGCAGCTCTCATCTCGGAGCCCAAGCCTTTCTTGTTGAAATCAAACCCAGTAACCCTGATACCGAACTCTTCCTCGCTTCTAGATCCATGTCTGCTTCGAAAATCTTCTAATATCATATGCCCATCTTTGCCATATTGTAGAAGCAAGTCTGTATAGCCAGATGCTTGAAGGCGTTGGAGGAATTCTGGGTTCAGCGCTGCTTTAATCAATGAGTCAAATGCCGCAGTCGCACCGATAGTGACGAAACATAGCTTCCGAAGTTTGGGCTGCTCTTGCGGCGTCGACATACCATGCAGTCGCAAAAGCTCATCGCATATCTACTGTGATACAACATAGAGCTGGGACTGTCAAAGAAGAGCACCCAAGTCCCGAGCTAGCCGAACTACTTTAGTACTTCAGCTTTCCAGGGGCCGATCACCTATCCCTGCGGGGATCTAGCTCTGGGGCCCCGTTCCAGGCCGCTAGAATTGATATTTTGCAAAGATATATATAATTTATTAGGCCACGATAATGTTGTTTACTAGCGATTGGACCCGTGGCGCAACGGCAGCGCGTTCGACTCCAGTTCCTACCAAGCCCAGGCATCGAAAGGTTATCCGTTCAAATCGGGTCGGGTTCAATGTGTTTGTCTTAATCAATTATTTTTTTTGCATTATTATCTAACCACTTTTCTATGAATCATCATAGTGCGAAGGGAGCGTGTGAATGTTGCATTTTTCTTTGCGGAGAGTTCCCGTTCCGATGATTGCCCGGGATTCATGCCAAGTCTGCGGCTGAGAGCCGCAATTCTCTCAGAAATTTGCATCGTGTGATTTTTTAGCATTCTAGTAGACGAGAGGTCGGTCAGAACCCAAGGCTTCCAGATGACCACATATCGAAGCCCCGATGAGGGTCAATCATGCAAGTGTTCAAAGCATGTGGTTTCCTACGCTAAGAAAGAATGTCTGTATTTTGGAAAACTAATATGAATTCCATCCGTGTTCTGTACCGATACTTCTTCGACACACAGTGGGAGGATTCCTTCCAGGCTAATACACTGACTTATAAGGCGAGTGCCAAAGACTATCAAGAATAATGTAGATTGCAGAAAACGCTGACACAGTCCAAATTGTTTTTCTCATTGTCTCTCCAAGCGCCCGATCGATCATTCAGGCCGAAACCTAGTATCTTTAGTAGGGTATAATCGAGGGTATGAGCTTCAAAAATCACCTTTCCGCTGGCATTGTTTCACTTCACATGGGGCGGTGAATACAGCTCGCTTCTCCGTTGCCAAAAGACTCCAAACTTATAACGTCTTGATTGCTGATTGCATCAGCATGAACAGGGACCGTCAAAATTGAGACGTTGAAGATATCAACGGGACTAACCTCTTAGATGCTGACATGTTGTCCAGTGGTGCTGGACTGGGGCCTCCGTTGCGGCACAAAAACTTCTCCAGACTCTTTTCTCATCTCAATTGCGGTCCCCTATAGTCTCCGTAGTACCGTAAGAGAAGTTTAAGCAGCAATGAGAATGCCGGCCAAGTCTTCGTTAGACTTTATCAACAGTTCTTTAGACTGTGTTAATAGATTGTTTCTAGCTTGATCACTTGAAGCTTGAGTGTGCCACACTCTCTTCGCAGCGAAAAATGTGAAGAGCCACACGAAAAAGCTGCTGACACACGCACCCACAGTGCTGGCTATGCTGTTCGATTCCGGCATGCTGGAGGTTGATGTTTACTGAATGCTTCTTAGAAGAATGATTTCAGCTCTTGATGGAGAAATAAACAGGAAAGCAAAAGTCTAGAGAAGTAGGTGAATACCATTAGCGCCATCACTCCAAGCTCTACCGATGCACTGCTCCTTCCTCCTTCGGAAGTACGCGTTTTGGAGTTCAGAGAAGGTCGTTATAAACCCGATGCCGTTCTTCTAGTCTGTGGTCCAAGCGAGAGCCGTCTTGTATTACAGCTGCCTTTCGATTCAGTGACTTGGATATGTTCGTTCGTGTTCCTGATTGTACGCGCAGCTGACGGCGAAACCTCTACCCGTACCTTTCCGTCTTCAAGATATGCGATCATGAGCGATGTCTGTGATTTGTTTGATGATCGGGTGATTATGCTTTCCTTGGCTTGAGTGCGAGAGTCCCGCCCTTCTTTGTGGGTATTGTGACCGGACTGCCGTCTTCTGGGATCGGATAGGAGGTTTTACTGGTAGCAGCAGACGTAAGAAGTGACAAACGAGAGTTATCAAAGAGAAATCTACGGTACACGGGAGATGCGAAGAGGCCTTCTTCGAATGCGACACCGAACCTACTTCGTTAAACATTCTCGGGCAATCTATCTGGAGGAAGGCCTGGAGGAGGAGGTGCGATCGTTCCGCTAGAAGATGTAGTAGCATCATCTTCTGTGCCTGGGCCCGGTGCATGCAGTATGTGAACAGGCTCGCCATCCATGTTTCGAAGGCGTCGGCTCATGTCTTGGTTGCTTGCTAATACTTGCCCTACTAGCTCACACAACCGCGTCATTGCAAGTTCCGCTTCTTGCATGGACTTGCCAAAACAAAATCGTATGCTATGTCATGCAGCATTACAACTTTCTGCTTAAAAGGGCATAGCGAACCATGGCAGGATTGTTAGCGTAATTGTTAAGGACGACTTGTTGCTCTGAGGCTACTTTGGACTCTTTCGTGGCCCATTTTATGCAATTCAAAGTGTCCATCTCCGCGTCATGCTTCAAGGTGCCTAAAACGTCTTCGAGCTCAGAGAAGGTTGTCACGCATTCTGCCAATGTCACGAGGACCTGCTCGACAAGAATGAGCGAGGCGCAAGATCTTGTAGGGGATGTAGTGCCCAGAAGATACGTCTGCAGATGGCTGAGGACCGTACTCAAACCATTGACGTAGGCAAGTACTGTCTGTGCAAGCATTGGTGTTCTTCACGAAAGTGATCAATAACGACGAGACTTTAGCCACGGCACCTTGGATACCAATGTAATGGGTCCATGACTGTCACATGCTGAACGAGATCAAATCTGAGAACCGAACTCAGAATGAAGTTGGCACTTTCAGCCTGACTTGTTGCTGACAAATTACTGCTAATCAATAACCCTTATGCACCACAGTACAGACCAATGAGATCAATTCTCAACGATAGACACTTTAGCGAGAGTTGGACACAACATGATTCAACCCCTCATCGCTGTACTGTAATTTTGTTCCATCTCTCAAAATTTGTACCAGACCTGCTAAAAGCCAGTGAGAAGATTGCCAGACTTAAGTATCGAAATACCAACCCTCTCGGGCAATGTTCTCTCTCGCGGTTCTCCACAAATACTCAATGACATGTCCTTGCATGTCTAAATCTCTTCACAAGCTTTAGAATCAGACATCAGGCTGAAAGTGCGGGGTGTACAAATATGGAATATGGAGGTCCTACTTGCGGTGTTTAAAAGCTTCAAGAAAACATTCGACCTCGTATCAGACCATGGCTTCTTTGCAATCGCGACAAGTCATCACGATTCCAAGCGATGTGCAACTTCGGCTTTCAAAGAGCGGAAGCCCATGGACGCAGATACATATACCACCGGCACCGTTCCTCTAAGCTTCAATGAGGTGTTGCTCCTCCCTTTAAAAGCGAATTAGTGGACTCGACCGCATAGGTGGACAGCAGCAGCCTTACGACCGAAGTCATTTCAATGATCATTGGCCTGTCAGTGAACATACAGCCTCTACAGGTTAAGGACAGTTGTGCAAACCTCAATTGTGCGCACTTAATAGCCTTAGACCTCACAGCACGCGCGCTTCCATCCGACCAACTACTTCACACAGCATCAACGCTAGCAACCCTAGAGACAGTAACAGTATGTTTGACCAACGTGGCAAGCGCATGTGCTGATCAGCTTGTAGAATCCAGTCTCCGCAGCAACGCTTCCACATTCTACCCTTGTACCGCTGGTCATTCAAGTACGACGCATTGCGAAGAGTGAGGGCTTGTTGCATCATTCCTTCCTCTTTCTCAAAGTCCATTCTACAATTTTCAGCCTGGCTTGCTTGTTCCTGCTCCTGGTCGCCATCTCGGACCCTATCGGCGAGGATTCTCCATTTCGGGTCCATTGGCGTCAATCCAGATCCTAGGTCCAACCACTTCGTGATGACAATTGCTAGGCCATCTCTGACAGTGTCTAAGACTTGAAGTTGAAAAACAACATTGCAGTGGTGACACACATGCTGACCGGCTTCTCGCGGCTTCTCCAATCTTGTACTGTATTCATACAAGCTCGACTCGATCATCCGAGACAATTCACCCTTCTCTGCCACGAGATGACGACAGACGCACAGACACTTTGATCTCTCAAGCGCCAAATCCAGAATTTTCGTATGCATTACCGCCCAGGTCTGAATTCGAAGACATAGTCGAGCGGGTCGGGGACACACCCGAGCTTCCACTGATGTGAGTGTCGTCATTCGCACTCCTGGCTCGCTCTCGTCTAATTCGCTGACTTGCACAAATGACAATTGATTTGTGGAAATTCCGTAGCTAGGGCCGAGGTAATGGCGTAGCATTACTAGGTGCAAATGATGGAAATTGAACGTGTAAAAACTTAACGTTCCAGGAAAATGCACAAACTGTGAGAGCTGGTGTACAAGGCTATCTTCGAAGCACATTAATGGTTTGGAAGGCTGGTTGAACGGCCCAGGAGGACGAATGCGGTCGCGTGGATGAAGGTACGAGCATGAGTGACAGTAGAACCAGGACGGGAGGTCACGTGCGAGGGTGCTAAGGAATTGCTCACAGTGACCAGTACAGAGACAAGGCCAGGAGGTAGGACCTATAAGTACCGATAGTCTATAATCAACAAGGGCAAAACTGGCAGCGTCGGAGAGTGGGAGCTGAAGTGCTATTATTAGAAGAAGCTCCGATGGTAGAGCTTGAAGGCCGGTGGATTCAGTGTCGAAATCGTTGGGATCAGCCAAGTCATAGATATAGGGGAATGGCATCTGGGCAGCTAGGATGGGATGTTCCAAGGACCGGAAAACAGCTTGTTTGAATTGTCTGCGAAAGTTAGCCAAGTTCAAATTCGCTCTTTGAGCTTGCCTATAGTTGTTGCAACACAGATTCTCATTTCTCAAGTTCGACGTGGGAATGAGTAGAAATTTATGGTGGTGCGTTTATTTCAGTGCGGCGCTCGCCCTAAGCCGAAAGAGGGCTGAGACCGGGGCAAATTATCTCTGTATCCCTTGGCGTTCTGCCTTCGCCAAATGGACAAAACTGGCTTCCATATGTAGCTTCAATGCCTGCTCCAATGAACCGATTAGGTGGCCTGGTCCTCAGGCATACGAGCAGAATACCATCAAGATGCAAAGCTTGCCAGTCAGCAGCTGCACTCCGCCATTTTCACCTCTCCTCCCCCCACCGCGCTCGCAAAGATAGCGAATCTGAAATTTCTTCTAAACCTACCAAACGCCAACGAGCACCGTTCAAATTCAGCACTGAGAGTCTCGCTCCAGAAGAGCGGTCAACCTACAAATCACTATCTCCAGAGGAGCAGGCTAAATGGCGAGACGAAGCGAAACAAATGCATGACCATTATACATCCCCAGAAATAGACTCATTGGTGCAAGGTCTAGCTTCCCAAGCAGCGTCTGAGGCGCAACGAGCAACACCCCACTTTGAGTTCTCTCTACCGACGGTAAAGCCTGGGTACTTCAACTACGGTGAAGAAGAATACGTCGACACCGGCGAAGACGAAGAATTCCAAGGCGACGACATAAACTCCCTCGGTCATGGGGAGCTCGAACAGCACAGAGAGATGAGAGAATATGCCCGTATCGCAGCATGGGAGATGCCATTGCTAAGCAGTATGTCACCTTCCATCCCAAACCAAATACTACCAATAACATCCCTCTCCTCTTCCAGAACTCGCCAAACCCTTCACCCCCCCCTCCAGCGACCGCCCCCTCCGTTTCCGCTACACAACCTACATGGGCGAAACACACCCCGCCTCCAAAAAAATCGTCCTCGAATTCTCCACCTCAGATCTCCTCACAGTCCTAACCCCGCGCCAGCGCGACAAGCTCATAAAACTAGTCGGGCCCCGCTACAATCCCTCCACTGACGTCGTGAAAATGTCGTCTGAGATGTTCGAGACCCAAGCCCAAAACAAACGATATTTAGGCGACCTTGTGGATACGTTGATAGCTGAAGCGAAAAATGAAACAGATATGTTCGAGGACGTGCCGTTTGATTTCCGCCATCATAAGGAGAGGAAGGAGGTGGTTTTTCCGGAGGGGTGGAAGATGACGGAGGAGCGGAGGAGGCTGTTGGAGGGTGAGAGGGAGCGGAGGGCGTTGGGGAAGTCGAGGAGGGAGCAGGAGGGGAGGTTGTTGGTGGGAAGTCGGATTATTGAAGAGACGTTGCAGGCTGCGCCGGTTAGGGATGAGAGTATGGTTTTGTTGGAAGCGGAGCAGGGGAAAAGGGGGAAGGTGCTTGCGAAGGGGAGGCAGAAGTTGAGGCGGTAGGGGGAGTGAGGGCGTTGTGGGGGTTATGGGATAGATGCTCAAGGGCATTGTATTTGCATAGCGATGGCTGACTCTGTATACAGACATTTGATAAAATATTACCATGTAAAGCACTCACAAAGCCTTTAGCCAAATTTCATGTGACATATCACGTCTGAAAAGTGTTTCGCGTTTTGTGTTTTGTGTTTTATGTTCTATTTTTGGTTTTTTATGTTTTATTTTTTAATTCGATCACATGCTGAAGTCTACCAATCTACCTCAATATAAGCTTGCTGCGTCCTGCTTATTTTTTTATTTTATCTAGAAATCCTCGATTTACGCCCTCAGCCAAGTGAATATCTCCAACTCGCAAGCTGCAACATCCAAAGCCGGCTTGGGTGTTTGGTGTGTGATCTCACTTGGGGAATGACGCAAATAGGACCAAGATATTTAGCAAAATGGAAATAACGCCGGTACTATATAAAGCGAGAATTGAAAACATAAAATCCGAAACCAACAATCCTGGCTCAAGCACCAAACACCGAAAAGGCCGCCCTTAGTTTCCAATAAGTCCGAAAGATCATCCCAAGCCCATACCTAGGTAGCCTACTACCTTAACCCTCGCTCCTGTCCTCGGTTGCTAACAGCGGCACCAAGTCCTCCTCCTGGCCCATTTGGCCCTGACCCTTGGTCCATCGGCCACCCTTGCCTCCCCCATAGCCTCTGCCCTTTGCATTCGCGCCTCTCTTGGAGCGAGAATGCTGTCGAGACTTGTTTGGTACTGTCACGACAGGATTTGGCGCATATCGAGGCTCTCCTGGAGCAACGAACAGACGACGATGCATGATGGGGGGAGATGGGGTGCTGCCATCGAGGAGACTGGAGATGGTTTGGTCGGCAGCGTCGCTGGCAGCGGCATTGTGGGTGCCGGAGCTTGTGGCACGAGAGTTGGAACGCTGAGAGCCATTGGCCGAGAAAGCGTTCTGGTTGAGTTCCATTAGTTCCATTACATGCACGGATGTGATCGTGGTAGAGGCAGCAGGTGCGCTCGCTTGGGGGACGGTGTCGGCAGTGCTGCCATCGACGAGACTGTATAGGGTTTGGTCGGCGCCGTCGCTGGCAACGGCATCGTTGGCGTCGGAGCTGACAGGGGTGCGGGCACGAGAGGTGGAACGTTGAGAGCCATTGGTCGAGAAAGCTTTCTGGTTGACTTCCATTGCATGCGCGGAGATGGTCGTGTCAGAAGCAGCAGGTGCCCTCGCTTGGGGGACGGTGCCGGCAGTCTTATGGCTTGGCCTCGACATGGTAGGGTTGGTAATTTCTTTACCCTTTGGAGGAGTGCTTGGAGCCTGCGCACTGCTGAGATTTTGACGGCTGATCGGGGGCTGTCTGTTAGGTACAGGATGACGCTCGTTCATGCCCACGACTCTTGAACTGCCGACTTCGTTGTTGGAAGTATTATTACCCTTTAGAGGAGTGCTTGCAGCCTGCGCACTGAGAACCGGACGGCTGATTGGGGGCTGTCTGGGTGGTAAAGGATGACGCTCCTTCGTGCCCACGACTGTTGCGTTGCTGAACACTTTGTTGTTGGTAGTATCATTACCCTTTCGAGGAGTGCTTGGAGCCTGCGTACTGAAAACCGGCTTGGTAGGTACAGGATGACGCTCGTTCATGCGCACAACTGTCGAATTGCTAAACACTTCATTGTTGGTAGTGTTATTACTCTTTAGAGAAGTGCTCGAAGCCTGCACACTGAGAGCCGAACGGTTGATTGGGGGCTGTCTGGTAGGTACAGAATGACGCTCGTTCGTGCCTACAACCGTTGTATTGCTGAACACTTCATTGGTGGGATATTGGAATCGGAAAACTTCCTGGCCCTCAGAGGTTATCGGTTGAAAATTCATATTGCCATCCGCGCCGTCGAAGGTGTTGGGTTGCATTTGAGGACGGGTATGAATCGTGGGACCAATAGAAGACGGGAAGTGCTGCTGTGGCGGAAGGAAAAGCCCTGCTTGTTGTGCAGGCTTAAGCGCTGCTTGTTGTGCAGCCTGAAACTCATTAAGTTTTTGGAAACGAGGGCCAGGGGGTTGGCCACCAGTAACTGCAGTCGTCATGGTCGGGGTTTGAGTAAGGCTAGACGTCTGCACGTGACCGGAGTACGGAACAGAAGTGACTATGTGAGACACAGCGTGACCGTGACCAGGGGTTGGACTCGCTGGAAGCACCCTCTGATTGTCCTGTGTCCTTCGGCGTCTCCAATTTCCTTCTTGCATCTTATCTGCGTTGGATGTTTTGACAAGCCTGGGCCCTCTAGGTTCCTCCACCATCCAGGTAGGGTAATCTCGCAGACCCATCCAGTTCCTAGTTTCCTCGTCCGGAGGGATCTCATGAAGAAACTTACACCCTTGCTGCGTATAGTCGCAATTTCCCGTGCGACACCAGAAAGTACAGTATATCTTTCTTCCGATTGTGCCAGGGGTGCCTCGGGTTGCTGCCGACTCTCTGGAATGAATCGTGGAATCGGAGTTCTTAGTCTGTTTCAAGGTGAGTATAATGCATTGATTCGGACTGAAGGGGAAATACCTGAAACTCTGCAGGTATCTCGTTGAGGTCTACCTGGTAGTAGTCATAGCTCGTTCTGGAGTAATCTCCACAATTCATCAAACCAAGTCTTAAAACCTCTTCGCCACGAAGGGTCATCGGCACTCCCTTGAGCACAATCCAGGAAGGCAACTCGTCAACTGCGATCAAAGGAACAAAGTGGTCATCGCTCCTCTTGACGCACATACGAAGCTTGGGAGTCACGGAGGCCGTGGGTTCAGGACTGCTCGGGGTCGGAGGTGTGAGAGGGTTCTGGAGCGTGGGGTTCGCCATGATAGATCAACGATAAGTGTTGTTGGAATCTGATGCGAAGAATGCTTCTGGTGGAAGGAGGCACTGTTGACGACGATGTTCGACTTATCATCTAGGATAGGTCTTCAAGACCCGTTGTAGCTTATGGTGAAGAATAGGTCGAGCGAGGATGCTTTTATGGCGATGTCAGTGCTCAGAACACAAAAGAAAAGTGTCGGATCTGGCAGTCTACTGCTGGCGTTGTGTCGGTGGTTATGTGTTGTAAGTTTGGGATGCGTGACAGATACTTCTTATAACAAACGATGGCTGATGTGTACGACTTTGGTATAGATGTACGGAAGGGAAGCTCGATAAGGATATTCTGTTGCCTAAGGGTGATACCAAAATGTGATCGGATAGTTGCTTCTGGCAGACGATGGATAAGGGACAGAGAGGATGGTTGCAGGAAGGCTTTTATGCCCTGCGGCGTGACGACGTCCATAACACAGCGGTTCTCCCACTCGGGGGATGAAGGACGTACTAGAGGTCTTTCGGTGAATAGAAAGTTCTGAATGAAGGGATGATCAGCGGCAGCAGGGTCATCAATATTCACAATCCATCCCTACCCGCCATCTGACCACCCTTTTCATTACAGAAGAGTGATACAGCCGGCTAGAAACCCCACCGATCTTCACAATAGGACTCATGAAAGCAACAATAGCATGCAGTGAAGCCCCAAGCGGTTTGCTGCAGCGGGTTCAATTAAGGTAAGGTGCGTGCACAGGCGGCCACATACGCATTATCTTATTGTTTTCGTTGTTTTCATTTGGATTCATGGTCACCTGATCCGAGTGAATGGAGGACAAACAGAAATAGCCCAACTGCAAATCCCCTACGCACGTAAAGAGTACAATCATAGGCCCCTTATGATTGTAGGACCATCGTGCAGACGGGATCTCTGAGTTTCAAAGCCACCCAAGGCTTCGGGTGCGCTGCCCTTTCCGAAAAGGCGCAATTGCCACCATACGATTATCCACCGAAATAAGGTCAGGGATCTGGATGTTCTGGCCCGCACCAAGGATAAGGTGGCTACTACTCATTGGCTCTTGATAGAAACGTCTTCCATGCTCGCTCAAAAAGCCCGCCAGTATCTTATGGGTCAGCTGTTCCTCATTGAGAATTCCTTCTTGGCAGCCTTGCTCGAAAGCGTCAAGAACTAATTGTGTGCATATTGGTTGCGTAAATATACCAGCCGCAGCTTTCGAACTGTGGCTGCCCTGTTTAGCCTGCGTTGAGTGAGGAGCACTATCTGACCCGAAGAAAAACTTTGGATCGCCCGACGCTGCTGCTTTCAGCAAGGCAATCCTGTCCTGTGGTGTCTTGGCCACAGGTTTGCAATAATTAAATGAATCTCCAGCCCAATCGTCGACAATAAGGGAAAGGTGATGAGCAGTAATGGTTCCGGATACTGTCGGACCATACGACTTCACCGCCTCTATAGCTTTCGCGGTGGTGCAGTGCTCCAGAACAATCCTCAGGTTTGGGAAATCTCTATGTAACATGCCTAATGTGGGAAGAAATGCTTCCTCTGCATTCAAGACAGTGACATCGGCAGAAGAAGGACACTCTCCGTGAAGGTTTAGTAAGAGATCTTCCTTCTCCATTGCGGCCAGAACTGGGTAGAAGGACTTATAATCGAGGACACCGGAGTCAGAATTTGTGGTAACTCCCGCCTAATCATCAGTCAGTGTTGAAAACACTTCACCATGCATTACAATGCCACGGAGCGTATTACTGGATAAGACTTCACGCCCTTTATTCCTGCTTTCTTCGCCTCAACAATCACGTTAGGTGTCAATGCCGAACACAAGTACAACGACATGAGGAAAGTGATATTCGGTTCCAAATCCTGTAGCTTCTGTCGATACTCTAGGCAGGCCTCCACTGTGGTTATTGGTGGCACCAGGTTTGGCATCACGTAGACCATGTCAGCTCCTCCATCTCTTATAGTCGAAACTACCGCCTCCATCATGATACCAGAGCGCAAGTGGACGTGTGCATCGAATGTGGCGGGCAATTGCAGACCCTCAAACATTGAAGGCATTTTGGTCACCCAGGCTGGCTAACAAGCTATATTGCTGATCGCAATTGATGACAGCTAAATCAACAATTTTCGCAATGTCGATTGATCTGCTTTTCCAGCTGGTATGGTGCTATCTGAAAAGTTCCATGGTAGGAATCAAGCCTAGCAGGGATAATTGCCGAGACCGGGTCTAAGGTTTTGATCAGGTTGGGATACATGATTGTAGATGAGAGTAGAGGGGATTGAATCACTACAATATACACGCCGCTCGCTAACTTTCATTGTTGGGTATTGTTCAAAGGAGCTACTAACACACTTGGACCATAAAGGTACTTTTGTACATCTATCTTACAACGCGAGGTTTGATACTTTTACCAGAACGATCAGAATATCCGATTTTCTTCTTCAGTATATCCATCATGACTCGCTGCATCTACATTAGGATTTGTACCAGCCAAAGAATCGACGGTTGTCTCCTTGGAAATGGCCGGTTTCCGAAGAAATGCTTCACAGAGCAAGCCTGCAGCAACACTGACATTCAAGCTATCAACCCCAACGTGCCCTGCTCGCATACCCTCTATTCCAATCTTGAGGTCTGCCTTTGATTGTATGTTCCACCGCAAACCTTCGCCCTCACCGCCAAGTATTAGGAGGCAAGGGTGGTCTCGCACAGGGGTTTGCAACTTTGACGTAGGGATGTAGCCTTCAGGGCCCGAAGATTTTCCTGAACCCGGACTGACAGCGGCGCATATTTTCCAGCCGAAGCCTTGACAAGTGTCGATGAATTTTCCGGGTTGATCCACTGACAACAACGGTAGATTCTCCGAAGCGCCTGCAGAAGCCTTGATTGCGACTGGAGATAAAGGTGCACTGCTACGTTTAGAGATGGCGACGGCATCGACGCCGAGGAAATAAGCTGTCCTCAAAATGCCACCGAGATTCCCGGGATCAAGCTAAGGCATTGTTAGAAGTATGTCTAGTATGAGGGTCCTCTTCGCATAAGGTTTTGTTTGTTTCACCACTCACAATTCCGTCCAGTAAGAGGACTAGTGGGTATCTTGGGAAGCTGGCTTCGTATTTAATCTCAGTGTTGGTGCCGTTGATAGCCTCGTCCTCACGAGTTTGGTGGTTTAAAAGAACATGGAATTCTCCTTGCCGGTTCTCGACAGATCGGAGTCCAACGACGGGCAACTGCGGTATAGGGGACGCTTCTAATATGTAACCCTAAAGCCTCAATGTCAGTATTGAGGGATGTTGTTGAGCGAAAATGGAGGGCGAGTGCAAACGCACGTTGTGAGGTCTTCCCGTACTCGTTTTGTCCATCAACCGCAACCAGCTTCCCTGCACTCTTTCGACAACGACGTCGCGATCCAGAGCTAGCCTTTGGATTCTCTTATCTTGATCGCGCACTTCCCTATTATCACCGTCATAGATATAGAGCTTGTAGAGCTTCCTGCGCGAGGCCAAAAGTGCCGATATAACGACTGACGTGCCATAAAGGAATTCTGACGCAGGTGTGGTGTAGGGAATACTCAAGGGAACGTGTGATTCTTGATGCCTGGGCGAACGATCATTGCCTCGAAAGCGGTCTCTTTCTTGTCCGTCGAAGGGACTACTGCGTGCTCTTTCATGGCGGGAGTCCCCCGCGCTGCCTGCAAGTCTATTTTGATAGGACGAATTATCTCGCCTTCCCTTAGTGAAAGAAACATTTCTGGGCTTCACAAAGCTCTGGAGATCGTCCTGTGAATGATCTAATGTTGAGAGGGCGTGATCAGTGTCTCTGTCCTGTTCCCTTTCAATCGGACGCCTTGATGCATAGCTAGGTCTATCTGGCTCGGAGGAATAATAATCCCTTCTATTCACGGACCTACGATGTTCAAATGCTCGAGGCAGGCCTTGATTCGAGCTCTCTGACACCGGTTTCTTCAGCTTATGCCCAAACTCAATAGCCCGCCGAGTAGCTCGGTTACCTCCAGGTTTAGGGTCGTAATTGTACGAGGGCTCCCGTGGCTTTCGCTTTAGATAAGATCCTGGCTTGTCCTCCTTGATCCTTCGACGGGTTGTTCTTGCTTGCTTTAGCGCTCCAAAGCGTTTGTTGGCCCTTGTGGACTCAGCAGTATCTTCAGCTTCATGTTTAAGCTGGTGATTGGGCTTCCGAAATCGCTCACGGGGCGAGTCCCGGTCGAAATATCCTTTCGAAAGCTGCGCATCTCTACCTGATGGCCTTCTTTCCGACCTCGACCTTTCGTACTGTGATTTCCTAAGAGATTTGTTAATTGCTGTGTTAGTGCTGGTGAATCTTTGGGAGGCGTGAAGCTTCAGCACGTGTAGTAGAACTGAGACCGGTGTGCAATAAGATGCTTGACCCCGATGGCAGAAGGATTTGAGCATTACATTGGCAATCAGTTGAGGAGCCTTCCACAGGGCATGGAACGGCAACAAAATATTCCTGCCTCTAGGGCCGGAGACGTCGGGCAATCGGGCAGCATTTGGCCGTGATGCCAAGCTGCATGTGGCTTTCGACGATGACAAGCATGAGACCATTCACATCGCGATTCACTTCTTTCAGGCAGTACATGGAAAGCTGAGCAAGGGAAATCAGATTCCTCTGCTAGTCGTTGCTACTGCTACACACCTTCTTCCAACATCCGCTAAAGAGCGTAGACCAACACATACCAGACCAGACAATCCGTATCCGCAGAAGAGTATCTGGGCCCGCACGTCAAGGGACCCCACGAGACCCATGAAAGAGAAGCACTGCTTTGGAAAAAGGTTAAGACCGTGTATATCGCCTCCTACCGTTGCCAACGGCTAAGCTCCATGCATTACACCGCGCTACGAGGGCAGCACTTGGTAAAGGGGAGGGCACATTGCTTGCCCCCAACCTTACACGCAAGACCTCAGCAACATGTCGGCAAATAGCGGACCAGATCTACCTCCTGCGAGCCTTATCCGGCATACACCGTCGTCGCCAGCTCTGGAATCGAATACTGGATTGTCAGAACCTGGCACAAATACAACACACTCCCCAATCCGTAGGGAACAAAAGCTCGCTGGGTCGGGTGGAGAGGATCAGTTGATGAATGGTACCAGCACAGTGCATGCCGGAGAATCATCTTCACCTACGGGCTTCCCATTTGGCAACTATGCCGACTTGGGCAATGACGCTACCAGTGCGACGATTCCCCTTGATTTGGCTCACGACAGACTTCACCGGCGGGCCTCTACAGGCCATGGGGATCAGACGCAGAGCCCACAAACAGCATTGATCGATGCTGAGCCTTCGTCACCAGGAGGTAGACCCAGTGTCCAATTTTCTCGCCCACCCCTGAACACCGAACAGGGCATCAATGCCCACGGGAACTCTGCTGCTGTAAATAATCAAGACGTGGAGACTACATCTAAAGATAGACGAGGCGGCTCGCTGTTCACAAAGCTGAAGGCTCTAGCGAACCCCGCGGGTACACAACTCCACAACAGGACACCTAGCGGGTTTACCAGTGGTGAAGATCCGATCGAAGAGCAGCTGCCGTCCTCAAACTTGTCGCCCAATTTGCAAAGAAGTGATCCGACTCATGGTCCGCTGGACGAAGAGGGGAGCGATCTGGACGCTGATGCTGAGGGCAGTTCCGGAGAAGAAAGTCCGAGGAACTCTACTCGTAAACAAAAGCGGAAGAGTCACAGGCCGCAACATGGAGAACCTCAAAGTGCCCCGTCAACGCCTAAGACCCCCGGTGCACGAAGCTCACGGCCCAATTTTCTATCTAGCAGCTCCATGATACCTAGCGAAAGGTTTCGTCCGTCATTTCTTCCTCGACGAGCCACCATGGCAGATCTCTCCGGCGAAGGTCGCCAGGGTGTCTCCGAGGATGAAGGACGGGAGAGAATGAATCGAAACACGCGCTGGCGAAGAGGTGTTGAGTGGGGGTCGCGGGGACTGAGCTACGCGGGTAATCGAAAACATAGCCAACAGCAATCCACCGAAGAACGTCGGCCAAGTAATCTCAGACGGGCGTTCACTGGATTTGGGGCAACCAGCGAAGGCCCTGATGCTTCATCCCCCTTCTCACAGTGGCGGATGCATCGGGGAGAGCGTGCTACCACGATGAGTGCTGCAAAGTGGCGTCAAATCAAGGCTGGGTTGAAAGCGTTTGGCCAACGCCGGAAAGCCGAAAATACTATCGATCATGCAAAATCTGCTGAATTACTCGCCGAGCTTACTGCCGGTGTCCCTGCAGCCTTGATGCTTGCCAGCATGTTTCAGAGGGATGAGCATGGAAATAAAAGGATACCGATTTTGCTGGAACAGCTCAAAGTCCGAATAACCGACAGCAAACAGGTCGATTCTAAGACTGGAGATCGCCACATGATATTCCGAATCGAGATGGAGTATGGTAATGGACTTACTAGAATGAAATGGATAATACACCGTGCTCTTAGAGACTTTGCAAATCTGCACGCCCGTTACAAGCTTCAGGTTGGAGCTCAAAAGTACGTTCAGATGAAAAGGGAGGACGCCCGTACGAAGCTACCTCACTTCCCAAGAAGCACATTCCCTTACTTGCGAGGCATCAGAGGCCTTGACAATCTTAGTGATTCTGGGGAAGAAGACGACAATGATGGTGACGGAACTGGGAGAAGCGCCGGCGAAGCAAGCGGGGCAGAACGATCCAGTAAGAAAAAGAAAGCACGCCCAACCTTAGGCCACTCGAGGCGGAAATCCAGTTTAGCAAACTTGAATGGCGGAGACCTTGCGGCTGCGCGTAGGGAGGCATACCCCGAGAGACAACGGAAGAAGCTCGAACTCTATCTACAGCAAATGATTCGGTATCTTATGTTCCGTCCGGAAAGTAACCGACTGTGCAAGTTCCTCGAGCTTTCTGCATTGGGAGTCCGACTTGCAGCTGAAGGGAGTTATCATGGTAAAGAAGGGCTCTTGATTATTCAGTCTGGGAAGGGCGTTGACTTCAGGAAAGCTTGGACCCCGTCTCTAATTGCAGGTCGTCATGGCCCTAAGTGGTTCTGTGTGCGTCACAGCTACGTTGTTTGTGTAGATTCCCCAGAGGCCATGAACATCTATGATGTCTTTCTCGTAGACTCGGCTTTTGCAATACAGACCAAAAATAAACGTCTACGAGATCAAAAGCCGAAGGATATGGCGAGGGCTGCTAAGGAATCTGCTTCACATCCCCAACACCATAGTCTGAAGTTGATGAACTCGGAAAGGAAGCTGAAACTTCTGGCCAAGAATGAACGACAACTTCATCAATTTGAAGCGTCAATTAGATACATGTCAGAAAACTCACCGTGGGGCAAACAAAAGCGTTTTGACAGCTTTGCCCCTGTACGATCAAATGTCTTTGCTCAATGGCTTGTTGACGGTAGAGATTACATGTGGAATGTGTCTCGTGCAATCAGCATGGCCAAAGATGTTATCTACATTCACGACTGGTGGTTGAGTCCTGAGCTTTACCTACGCAGGCCTGCCGCAATCAGTCAGAAATGGCGACTAGACAGATTACTTCAAAGAAAGGCACGAGAGGGTGTCAAAGTTTTCGTTATCATGTACCGGAATATCAATTCTGCAATACCGATTGACTCGGAATATACCAAATTTTCCTTGCTCGACCTGCACCCAAATGTCTTTGTGCAGCGATCGCCAAATCAATTCAGGCAGAACACCTTTTTTTGGGCTCATCATGAGAAAATATGCATTGTTGACCACATGGTAGCTTTCGTTGGCGGTATTGATCTCTGCTTTGGGCGGTGGGATACTCCCCAGCATAGTGTAGTAGACGACAAGTTGACAGGTTTCGAAATGTCTGAAGCCCCAAAAGATGCAGATCACTGCCAGCTCTGGCCAGGTAAAGACTACTCCAACCCCAGAGTACAAGACTTCTACGCCTTAGACAAACCTTACGAAGAGATGTACGACAGGGCGAAGATACCCCGGATGCCGTGGCATGATATCCATATGCAAGTCGTCGGTCAACCCGCGCGTGACCTCACGAGACACTTCGTGCAACGTTGGAATTATGTCCTACGCCAACGCAAGCCAACTCGACCTACTCCATTCTTGCTGCCACCTCCAGATTTCAATACCTCAGATCTCGAGGTTCTAGGACTGAATGGCACTTGCGAAGTGCAGATTTTGCGGTCAGCATGCTGGTGGTCAATAGGGACACCAGATTACACAGAACACAGCATTATGAACGCCTACATTAAATTGATTGAGCAGTCAGATCACTTCGTCTACATCGAAAATCAATTCTTCATCAGCAGCTGTGAGGTTGAAGGAACAAGAATTGAGAACAAAATTGGTGATGCACTCGTTGAACGTATCATTCGAGCTTCGCGGAAAAGAGAGGATTGGCGTGCCGTCATAATCATCCCTCTAATGCCTGGTTTCCAGAATACCGTTGATCAACAAGATGGCACGAGTGTAAGACTCATCATGCAATGCCAATTCAGAAGTATCTGCAGAGGCGAAGCGTCCATCTTCGGCCGTCTTCGTGCTCAGGGCATCGAACCTGAGGATTATATTCAATTCTACAGTCTTCGCTCGTGGGGCAAGATTGGCCCAATGAAGCAATTGGTGACTGAGCAGCTCTATATCCATGCCAAATGCATGGTGGTCGACGACAGGACTGTCATTATCGGCTCGGCAAATATCAATGAACGCTCGATGCTTGGTTCCCGAGATTCCGAATGTGCTGCTATGGTACGAGATACCGATATGCTCCTTTCAACCATGAATGGCGAACCATATCTCGTAGGTCGGTTTGCTCATACTCTTCGGATGCGACTCATGCGAGAGCATCTTGGCATTGATGTTGACGAACTCGTGGAAGAGGAGCTGCAGGAGGAGGAAGAGCGCCGCAATCAGCAATGGGAGGATGATATGAATAAGTTTCATGACCAACAGACCGCGGACCGAGAAGCCGAAGATGAAATACTGCGGTCGAAACACGAGGTCCAGGATCAAGTGCTTCACAAATCCGAGCAAATGTCAAGCTTCAATCACGACGTTGACTGGGAACAAGCTGATAACCCTAACCTGAAAACGAATAAAAAGCTCACAGAAGATCCTCGCGTTACCAATAACGCGGAGCACAAGAGGGATGTGGAAGGCGAAGGCAAGGATGCATTGAAGCAAGCTGAACAGTTAGGCATAGCTAGACGTCGTGACACGTACTTGAGAAATGGCCCGCGTGGCAGTAAAGAGATATTGCTTTCGCCAAAAGAGACGAAAGCTGCCTCCAACGGAAAGTCTTCTACCACGGAAAAGGTCGTGTCACGACAAAGGTCGACCTCTCGTGTCACCGAAGATGGAGGCAACTCTTTGCCTCCACCCTCAGAGACGTTGACTCGCATCAGCTCGACACAACCGGGGCTGTCTGAAACATCCACACTTCCACCTTTACCAATGACTGACGATACTGATATTGGTGGCCCTCCGCCACAACGTACTTCGTCCCAAAAGTCTGCCGAGTTTCTGAATCCACTCATTGCTGACATGAAGCGACCATTCGTGGACAAGGACTGCATGCGCGATCCTCTCAACGACTCCTTCTTCCTCGACACCTGGCATGCCGTAGCTGAAAATAATACGAAGCTCTTCCGGCAAGTGTTTCGTTGCATGCCAGACAACGAAGTGAAATCCTGGAAGGAATACAAAGAGTATTTCGCATATAGCGAACGGCTCAATCAAGCCCATGGTGGTGGCAAGAGCAAGGACCGAGTCCAACAAGAGGCTCCAGGAAGCAGTGGGCCGCCTGGCCAGGCCACTATTGCTGACAAACTTCGCCTGCTTGGTCCCATGGGCGAAAAGGCCGGTGATGCCGAAGAGAAGAGCCATAACTTGGGAGAGAAGCTCCTTCATAACCTCGCCCAAAAGGACAATACTTCCAACAATCAGCCAATGGGCAAGATCGAGGAATGGGCAGAACAAGCCAACAAAGCACAAGCGGATATTCAGGCACAAGAAGCTACGGAACAGCATTCAGGGGCCCCTGCTATTGATGTTGTCATTGATGAGAAGGCGCCCTTAAGAACTTCCAACGAGCTCAAACCTTCGACCACCTTTGACTCAGAGACGTTGAGCAAATTGCAGTCCCCTGCCACCACTAGCTATTCAGATCCATTGAACCGAAATACGTCATCCAGCAAGAGGAGGAGGAGAGCCACAACGCGCAGCTCAAGAAGGGAATTCCATGCTAGTGACGATATCATCAGTACAGCCGATGCAGAGGAATTGATGCATATGGTGCAAGGTCATCTGGTCACTTGGCCCTACGATTGGCTGGAGAAGGAGGAGCAGGGTGGGAATTGGCTGTACAGCATTGATGGGTTGGCGCCGTTGGAAATATAGTAAGTCCATCCATTACCCCTCCTATTTCGGGAAAGAGACTGACCGTCCATAGCAATTGAATGCGTTTGTTTTTGGACCTTCATCATTCTACTTGTATAGAAACCGTCTGATTCTTTTGGTACATGCACTAGCGGCGGCGAAGCGGATACTTTTTCTTTGGTATGTTTTCATTGGGTCACTGGGTGTTCTTCATACATAGAACCTGCTGTTTCGTTGGGTCGCCGGGCGTTCTTCACACATAGAACCTGCATCTCTTAGCAAGCGTTCCGTAGATATACGATATGGTTGTTTTGTATAGTAAACTAGTGCCGGTGGGATGAGTGTGGAGGTTGACATTAAAACAAGCCTGTAAGCCTGTACATATGGTTATGCGGAAGATGGCTTATCGCGCGGTTCCTGTGAAATTAAGTTGTATTGATGAGTGTAGTTTGCAATACCATATTCCAGCTAAGCCTTTGGATGATTCTATAGTCCGAACATTCTGTTCTAATTAGATTCCAGTCCCTCAGTACCCCTTTCTCAGCTCCGAACTTCTCTCCTTTTCGACATATATCCCAAGTCACACTACCTCGCTAGTCATTATCGCTTGTGTCCTCCCCTTCTTCCTTCGCCTCTTTCAGTTTCTCCCAATCTTCATCCCATGGCAACGCTCCACCAAAAAGCTCAACCCCTGTCCTTCCCCCACCCCACTCCAGCAACCCTCTCACACTCTCCTCACACCCCTCCCCAACAACCCCCTTCACCTCTTCCCGCCACCCTCTCCCCCTCCTCTTTCCCCCCAACAGCTCCCCCACACCATACAAATCCTCTCTCCACAACCCCCATCCCCTCTCCCTCTCCCCCTCCTCCAACAACTTCCTCGGACTAACATTCTCAGGCGGATCTATACCTATGAAACTCACGCGATCTTCAGGCCAGCGGATGGCAGGAATGTGGAGGTCGAGGAAGCGTGCGCGTTTGAAGTCGTGCGAGATGATGGTTATGTGGTTGGGGTAGTGGTTGGTGAGGCGGCGGAAGAGGAGGAGGGAGAAGAGGGTGTTTTGGTAGGAGTCGGTAGCATAGGGTTCGGGATGGAGGGTGTGCTGGTGAGGGGGGTGGGTGAGATGGGCGTGGAGGGTAAGAGCGAGGTTCTGTGGAATGGGGGTATCAGATGTGGGTTTGAGGCGTTTGGGGGATGGGGAGCACTATGAATAGGCTAATAACGCAAGAATCTGGTAATATGCTGGGATCAAGAACAATTGATGTTTGGTAGAACAGCAGAGGAATGGCTGACAAACCAGATAAGATTGCCCTTCAGTCAAAGGGGTTTTGGAGAGCTTTGTAGCTCCACTAACGGCTCGTTAGCTAGTGCTGGTAGACGTCTCATGAGATCTATTGAATGAAGACACACCCTGAGAAGACAACCATGGCGTTCGGTTGGGACTCTAGCAATCTTAACGCGTAATCTATATGCTCAATGAATGTTGGCGTTTCGCCTCTCTGGAAGTTTTCGATGAGCCTTAGATGTGTAAGCTTGTGCAAGACGGAGAACTCTGTAAATCCTTTTCTTGATAAGATTGCCTTTTCTTTCTCTGCTCTGGATAAATCTGGATAGGTGCTAGATCTGGAAAGCATACTATACCCAATACGCTGGGCTTTGCAAAGAAATGTAAAGTTGGACGTGGTGGCCATACTTACCATTCAGATTCATCTTGGCCTCTTGTAGGACCACCAAGCCAAATGGCATGGCAGCAGACTATAATCAACTGCTCAAGGGCATTGAGATCCCATGGAACCCTACGCATTGAGGGTTGCCCCGAAGGAGAATGGATCGCTTCAAGTGGAGAATCAGTAATCGACATAACAAGGCATTTGAGGATGGATTTCAACAGGCTCTTTTTGTGACTTTCTAACAATAGCAAAAAGAGCTTGGTCAAGCCCGAGCCTGAGCTCGAGACAATATTGGTAGAATGGGTTACGATTGCAAGGGTATAAAAGCGATGGAGCGCACAGGGGCAACAATATAATTGGCCTCTGGTTGCCATAGCCGCCCCTGCCGCCCGCTAAAGTCGGCTCAGAGCCAGAAGACGCCGATCGCTATGCAGTATGACGCTGGACGCTGGACGCTCAGCAACAAAGGAGCTAACGATTCCCCCCTGTGAATGAGACAAGATCCGACAACGAAGACATTGCAAAAACACCGCCGCTATTCATGTAAGTAAGTGCACTCATCGCCCTTTCGACATTTGCCTTCCTGCCAAAATTTGCATGGGAGGCGAGGTGGACCGTGATATTGGAACTGCTTTTTGTTAGCACGTCGCAGAGCGAGCAGGGCCCTATGACTGTACCTTTTTCTTCTCCGGCCCACCGCTTCCTCGAGCTCTCTTGCCTTTATTGTAGTCGTTGTCGGCCTCATCCTGGTCAAATTGACGCTTGCGATCATTTCCGTTCTGATATTGATTTTGAAATCCATAACCCTGCATTTGTGGGACCTGCGGTGCCGGCTGATTTGTAACCTGCGCGAGTATTGAAGCTAGATCGGGTACCTGTGGCGGCTGAGGCACGTTATAAGGATTTGCGGCCTGGCTGCTTTGCTGCAGCCCTGCTAGCGCTGCGTGTAAGTCGAATGACGGCGGTTGCTGTTGTACCGGCTGAGGAATTTGCATATTAGGTGCTTGTTGCTGATTGGCTTGAGCGAACTGGGCGAAAATTGCTTCCAGTCCCGTGGCTGGTGGCGGGACCACGGTTTGTGGCTGCGGGACTGGCTGGGCCTGGTTCTGTTGGCTAATGATTCGAAGAAGACTAGAGATATCTGGTTGAGAAGGTTCGGCAGGCAATCGCTGACTATTCAATTGGGCATGATATTGAGTTTCCCGTTCCTGGACTTGGTAAGCACTTCTTTTTGGGACTGCATCTCGACTCGAAACATACCCTGGTCTGCTCTATTGGCGACCCGAAGCTCTCTTCGGTCGAATGCTCGCCGGAAAAGATGTCAGAGGGCTCTCGTGGTGAAGGAGGTATATCGAAACTTGAGGAGTAAACAACCATCAGCGTCGTTAATTCTCGCTGCTCCTGCCTAGCTCGCTCTTCGCTCGTGATTTCCGCGTTTCCGCCTCGGCTCGTGTAATTCCGGGCGAGTTCAGCCACTTCTATTACGCTGAAATCGATAGCTATATCGTTCTTAGTGATTGATTGGGATACAACAACGTTCTGACTTACGAGTTGGGATATACCAATCTGGTAGCACTTCCTCGGGAGGCTCATAGTCCTCGTCTTCGTCCATAAGTTCAAGATCTTTGTGCATCTTCAACATCTGACCCTCTCCACGACTATCACCAACATCACGGACTTGGCTGTCTTCATGGCCAAGCTCTTCTTCAGGATCATGTACAAATTCTCGAATTTGGACCAATATATCATCGGGTTTGAAAGAGACACGGAGCTTGCGTCGTTCTTCCTTGCGCAGTCGCTTGCGTTTCTCTTCTGGTGTTTCTGGCTTTCGAGTCTCCTCAGCTTTGACCGGTGCTGCGTCTTTTTGCGCGTGCAAATTCGCCATAGTTGCAGAGAATGAGAACGCTGGTTTTGGCGGTTCAGCGACCACTTCGACCTTGACCTCATTGCCAGTACTACAAATAAGTTAGAAACTACGTTACACTTCTGAAGATTCGACTAACCTAGGCTTGCCATCTTCCAATTTCGAAGACGTGCCGGGTTTTTTCGACGCAGATTTGAGACTGGAAAAGAATGCAGAGGGTTTTGTGGTAAGTACATTCGCCTTAGGCTTGTTAGATGATTCAGTCCCCAAGCCTTTAGATGTGGGTTTTGCATCGGCCCTGGCTGTCGTCTGGCGAGCATCAGAATTATTCCCTGATTTTGAGATCGTAGTGCTCGAGCTCTTGTTGGATAATGTAGAGGTCTTTTTAACCTCTGGCCGCGCTGTCTTCGTCTCATTTGCTTCAGAGCTTCGAGGACCGTTACTGGACGACTTTGTCGATACCCCGTTCGTCGTAGATTTCTCGCCGGTGGTTTTCTGCTTCGTAATACTCGCAGCGTTATCCAGGATCTCTTGTGCGAACTTTTTCCCTTGATCGTCGCCTCTTCTGACAAGTCTTGGCAATGCTTTGTCCATCTTCGTCTTTTCTAGGATAGATTGGTCGATAGTAACACATCGAGTCATAAGCTAGCAGATATCAGCAACCAACAACACATTAGTTTCCCATTTGTGCTAACCTCGAGCATGCTAGCAACCAGGCTCCCAGTATACTCGCTATCTTTGAAGCGGTCCGCGAGGAATTGGTAGAAAATAAGGAGGAAGGCAGGATTTTCGCCAAGCCTATGGAAAAAGTTAGATCAAGATTCATACAAGGCTACCTCTAACGCTCGAAAGAAATCAGATGACACGAATGTGAAGGACGGTGCTTAGGTTTGCTTGCCAAAGATCCTGCCTTATGGCCTGGATCCTTCAGTGCTGCCTATGTAACTGCAAGATATCTTATGACCAATTATTATGCAAGCCCTTCTCGAGCGCTTATGTACCCACACATAGTATGGGCTTGGTATTCATCTCGTGCCGCAGTTCGGCCTACTATAAGACTAGCAATGTATAGAGGGAAGTAATGTGGGCCTGCAAGCTGTCCCGCGTCTATTCGTACGCCAACACTATAATGCAACATGCGGCTAAGCTCCTGCCTATTGAGTTTAGAGCATATTTTGGTTGTTTGAGAGACAGCTATTACCGGAGGCGTGGATTTGGTAGTCACGGTGATTAGAGAGACAATGGGAGCGAACAGCGAGTCAGATGACGAAAGGATGGAAATAATACGTACTTCTCAATTATGTCTGGATGGCCGTGTTTCATAGTCAAACGAATGCACGACTCCAGAAGACGACGCTGCTCGAGGACTCGTCGTTCATATGTCTTGCTGTTAGCTTGGTCCTTCTTCTCGATAGCTTGTTGCAGAGCATTGCTTTTGATCTTCCACTTGTCACGGATGCCTTTGAATATGTCCCAGTACTCGGTGAGAGCCGTTCGTATAACGGCCCCAGACAGGCCTGTGTTTTTTGGGGCCCACACTGCTTTGATGACATCGTACTCCACGGCTTTGCTGGGATCGGCGGGGCGAGTTGGTGGTAGAGGGGATGGTTCTTCTGTTTCAATTGCCACATCAGATTCGGAGTAGTACTCCGAGTCGTCATCGGAATCAGAATCTGACGATTCTGAAGGTGAGGCGGAGTCCGTGGTAGTCCCAGATCGCGAATGAGGTGGGCGGGCAGCAGAACGAGGACCTGAAAGCTTAGCTTCGGTCACCTTGAGCTTCTTTAAAACAGGCTCTCGATCTCGATGCCAAGGATCTGTTCCCTTTTCTATATCGAGGATTAGCGCTAGAGCACGTACGTAGTTGATGAAAAGAGGACACTAACCGGCTTCAAGCAGGCGCCTAAATTCTTTGAGCGACCTTCGCCCCTTTATTTTCGGTACTGTGGCTGAAATGCAGTCAGCACTTGTAATCTCGACTTACAATATATCTAAATCTTGGATTCTTACCCTTTGTAGCACTAGATGCTAAAGTGCTATTGCCTACGAACGTAAAGCCATCTAGCCGAATAGATTTGGTGGCATTAGTAAGTCCTACAGTAGGTTTGATATGCATGCCTTTCGCAACAATTGATTCTGGCATAGCAGATGCAAGGGTAATCCAATCCTGTTGGTTGAAAGGGACCGCTTCAGTGTTCGAGGCTCTTCGCACAGGCAGCCCTGAGCCATAGTGCAGATTTTGAGGCTGCAGGTAGTTAGCATTGGAGAGAATACTTAGAGCAAGGATGCAAGCCGCAATGCTGTGCTTACTTGGCGAGAGTCTTCTGGCAAGGACTGAGTGAAAGAAGTGGAGTAATTCTGCAACGCTTGTGGGGAGATCGTATCATGATGTTGCTGTTGTTGAAGTCCTTGCTGGCCTGCGTAATCATACTGCGGGTTATTGCTCAGAGGGATTTGACCGAAATTTAGTGAAGCGTCGTATGCGGATGGAGAGAAAGTCTGGGTGTGGGTGGAATCGAAACCAGAGTAGTCGAAAGGCGCTGGGCTCCTTGAGAACGGCTGCTCATAGTCCCTGGGTTGGATACTATAGTTGTTCATAGACAGAAGGTTGGGAGATTGGTATGGATGTTGCTGCCAGCTATGGTTCCCCTGGTCGAAACCATTCACAGGCTGCTGATTGGATGGAAAAGCTTGAGAATTCCATGGTGGATCGAAAGCGTTTTCGTTGTCTGTGTTCACGAATGTGCTAAAGGCATCATTCTGGGCACCATTGAATGAATAATTGGCCCCTACGCGTTGCGCACTATTCCCGGGAAAGTCCTGATTCTGCTGTCTTGGATCCATAATGCACAGGCAGGCTCAAAACGAAGGGTACTGATCAGCCTTAGCGGGTATTTAATTCTCCGAAGCCCGGCGCTAATAAGAGAAGCGATACCAAATACGGTAAAGAGGTGGTGAGATTTCGTCAATACGGGTGCCTGCTGAGGTCGGAAATTTTCTTTCAGATTTCGGTGACTTTGGATGCTTTGAGCGGCTTGGTGCGACAGACTGGCCGTAGCTATGAGCTGAACCAAGTAACAGAGTAGAGTAGATAGTGCAGATCATAGAGCCGACAAACGGCCGGATTAGGTGTTGACGGGCACTGATACTTCGTTTCTGTTAATGGCGCATCACATTCGAACTTGTAGCCCGGGTACTTCAAGGTACCATGGTACTTTAAGGCTCAGTCTCGGGCGAGAGTAGCTTGGAATTATCAGGGCTGTCGAGAGTAATCCACCCAAACCTGCGTGCCCACCAGCCAATGTACCTCACCCCGTCCACCACTCCAACACGACCTTACCTCCACTCTATAAAGCGTGAAGAGAGCAGCCAGTTAGTACTTCATAGTGGCTTAAGCATTTAGCGAGCAATCTATGTTGCTCCACGATGTGGTACAGTGGTGGTGAATGGAGTTGGATGGAAGTGGGAGGAGGAAATCGCGACGTACTTTGATTGAAATATTACCGACGACGCTAACACTAGCTCAGAGGCTATGTCGTAATATTGAACACTGTCGACAATCTAGTCCCCTGGCAAAACAAAGAGGCCACTTGACCACTACTACCCAGATAGAGCATTTACTGCTCGGAAAGAGGGATCGCGGGCTTCAAGTGTAGCTATGATCATGGTCTACTACCTACGATAGCCAGTGCCTTTAAAATAATGGCGCCTCATCAGCAAACGCTTCGTGACCGGCAAGTAGGTAGGCCTGCCATGGTTTGCATTTGTATTGAGGCCGAATGCTAAACCCCTCGCAGCGTACCTCGGGAAGCTGCTCAACCTCAATCATACGCCATCAACAGCAAATGGCCATGACCTATCCGCTCACAAAGAGCTCGTCCCTCAGTCAACCCCGATTCTGAATTCTGATGGCGATCCCATATGGAAAGTCCTGGTATTCGATGACCTGGGCAGGGATGTCATTAGCAGCGTCTTGAGGGTTAATGACCTGCGAGGTTTTGGCGTTACCATACATCTGTTGGTAGCCTACCTCTTGGTGTACGAAGGACCACTGTGCTAACTATGTTAGCAATATCAATGCTCAGCGTCACCCTATACCCGATGTACCCGTTCTATATTTTGTTGAGCCAACGGAGGGCAACCTCAAGCTCATCAGTAGAGACCTTTCTCGGGGCCTGTACGCAGATGCTTACATAAATTTCCTTTCGTCAATACCACGGGAACTTATGGAGAGATTTGCAGCACAAATAGCGGAAGCAGGCACAGCAGACACTATTGCACAGATGTACGACCAGTATTTAAATTTCATTGTTGGCGAGCCCGATCTATTCAGCTTGGGTATGGGTAAAGAAACCTACTGGGCTTTGAACAGACCACAAGCGACGGATGAGGAGATTGACGATTTGGTCAAGAGGATAGTCAGTGGTCTCTTCAGTGTAGTAGTTACAATGGGTTGGTTCACGTAAATCAGAATTCAGAAATCTTGCTGATAGTCATACAGGGTCTATACCAATCATTCGATGTCCTAAGGGTGGCCCGGCAGAAATGATAGCTGCGAAATTGGACCGTAAGCTCAGAGACCACATTTTAGACTCGAAAACAAACCTATTCTCCAGCCATGGCCAACGGCCAACGTCTTCCTCTGGCACACCCTCGTCTCGACCCGTCTTGGTCATAGTAGACCGGAACGTCGATTTGATTCCCATGCTCTCGCATTCCTGGACATATCAATCCCTTGTACATGATGTTTTGAATATGCGTCTGAATCGTATCACAATGGAAACATTTGTTGATGCAGAAAACCCAAGCAAGGGCAAGGTCAAGAGAGCCTATGATCTAAATTCCAATGATTATTTCTGGGCAAGAAACGCTGCCAAACCTTTCCCACAAGTCGCGGAGGATATCGATACAGAACTTTCTAAATACAAGGACGATGCCAACGAAGTGACGAAGAAAAGCGGAGTTTCTTCAATCGAGGATTTGAACGTAGCGGGCTCTTCGGCGTCTCATCTCAAAGCAGCAATTACTCTACTACCAGAACTTAGAGAGCGAAAAGCGATTATAGATATGCATATGAACATTGCAACAGCGTTATTGGAGGGAATCAAGTCACGCCAACTAGACAATTTTTATCAGATTGAAGAAGGCATCACGAAGCAAACAAAAGCCCAGATGCTTGAACTTCTAAATGACCCTGAGAAGGGCAAAGAACCGCTTGACAAATTGCGACTCTTCATCATCTGGTTCCTGAGCACGGAGCAAGAGATATCTCGCTCCGAGATGGATCATTTCGAAGAAGCGCTTTCTCGCTCAGGAGCCGACATCACAGCCCTTGCCTACGTGAAGCGCGTTCGAGACGAGACTCGTATGACGATGATGACCTCTGCACCATCAGCTCCTGCTCAACCTTCCACCGACTCAAATCTCTTCCGTGGTTTCTCCTCGATTTCCAACCGGCTGACTGACCGTCTCGGCGCTGGCGCACTGGGGACCAATTTCGAAAATCTTATCTCAGGGGTCAAGAACTTTCTTCCAGCGAACAAGGATATCACTATTACTAAAATCGTGGAGTCGCTCATGGATCCGGCCTCCGCATCTTCCTCTGCTATCGCCAAAACTGAGGACTACCTCTACTTCGATCCGCGCTCAGACAAGGCAAGGGGCACCATGCCTGGTGCGCCTGCGTCACGGCAAAACTCGAATGCACCGGGCAGCTTTGGTGCAGGAACAAACGCAACTTTTGGTCAGAGGAGACAAGGTTTCAGCGAAGCTATTGTATTTACGGTTGGAGGTGGCAGTATGGACGAGTATGGCAATCTGCAAGATTGGGCGAAGAGGACAAGCGCTGCACAGGGTGCCGGTGGCCCACGGAGAAGGATAGTGTACGGAAGTACAGAAGTGGTCAATGCAGAAGACTTTGTGGAGGTAGCAGCGAGATTGGGCAAAGAAAGCGGATAATGTATAGACCCATCTAATGTGCCAGCGATGCTAGCAAGCCATCATACTCTTTCACTAATCCATATCGCCCCCTTACACCCACTCCTTATAACCCTGTTAAGCAACTCATACGGCCTCGCCTCCTTCGCCCCCTCCCCCACCGCCTCATCCAAATGCTCCAACTCCTCATCCCTAATCCTCTTCAACGTATCCACCAACTCCCTCAACTCCTCCCCTACTTCCTCCCCCTTCTCCTCCATCTCCTTCAACCACGACAACAACACCCTCACTTGCCCATTATAATGCCCCCCAATCTCCGTCTCCACAGCCTCCGTACACGCCATTGCTGCTTCCCGCCCCATTAACCCTGTCACCCAGCCGAGGGTGCTTGCTGCAGCGGTCCAGATGGGATACATGGCTGTGGGGCGAATGCGGTGTTTGGCAAGTAGGGCGTTGAAGGTGGAGAAGTGGCCGGCTTCTTGGGAGTACATGTGGTGCATTAGGGGGCGGAGGTGGGGGTGAGAGCGCGTTATGGGGGGTGTTTGGTTCCTGTATATTAGGACGGCGGCTAGCTCGCCGGCTTGGTTGACTCGAAGCTAGATAATCTTTTCAGAATGTTGCTATGCAAGTGTATGGAATGTGGAACGCACTGCGCTATCTAGGAATTGCTGCTGTTCTTTGGTGAGAGGGCGGCGCCGTTTGGCTGTGGTTCCTGACTTGAGCGCTTCCGGCGCGGGTTCTGTCTTTGGTGACTCGGATGAGGTGGTAATTGAGGCATAACTTCTTCGTGAAGTCTCACGGGTGAAGCTAGGTAGGAGGAAGTCACAGATAAGAGCTTGTGAATGGGGAGAGGATTTGTAAAGAGACCGTAGGGCTTTTGCTGACTTCATTGCGGGTATGCGAAGGCCAAATTAGATTTGAAACAGGTGTTTCAGCTTCAGGACCTCCTAACTGACGAACTGTGTAGGGAGCTCGACTGTCACTTTAGTATTTGCAGAACAATCGAGCTCATCATCACTTTTCAGTCGCCGAGGTTATCCCGGGCCGACCCTAGCGGAGACTAGCGCGGGTGAGGGTCTCGGATGTGAATGAACGCCTGAGTCCTTTTTCTATTGTCTTCACTGTTTCGAAATCTAAACCTCCTCATTCATCTATATTATGCCAGCCACCTTCATTGGGACCTCGAACTCGTACAATTTCTGCACTTCTGCCTTTCTGCATTGACAAGCCTCCGACCAGTACTACTACCTCACTTTCTGGACATTATTGCTAACGTCTTGCTCGCTGAATACCGGCTCTTGAATTAAAGTCTTGTACTTGCACGGAGCTGGCTCCCTCATATACACACTATAAGGTACTCTAGACCAGATAGTCTATCTCGAAACACAAATATGGACGTCGAGGATGCCGAGCTCCTCGCTCTCGCGGGGGATGATTCCTCTGACGAGGACAGCCCACCAGCAGCTGCTTCCACGGCCAAGGCCCCTTCTCCACTGCCTCCTACTAGCACCTCTCAGCATTATGCGAAGTCGCCTTCAGTCGGTGTGAGCAATTCCACTCCCAATGCATCCGCAAAGGCTGCAGGTGGGACCAAACGAGCAAAAAGGGCACGCAAAGACGACTCCGAAGAAGAAGGCGAAGCGTAAGTCACCGGAAGGTGACGAAGTTTCGCATCACTTTGCTCACAGTATGCTTTAGCTCCTCTTCGCCTGCATCACCCAACTCTCTCCAGTCTGCTCCTATGTCTGAATCGGACTCAGACTCTTCTCCAGCAGATGACGCAGGTGTTGATGGTCCAATTTTCCCTATCGAGAACAAATTCTATTCCGAGAAAGACAAGAAGTATGTCATGGGTCTCTCCGAAATCGAACGTGAATCCATTCTCGCCGAGCGCGCTCAACAGCTTGAGCGTAATTTGCAAGACCAGCATCTCCGCCGTCTCCTGTTAGCCCGAGAGAATCAGGAGAAATCTGCAGACAAAAAACGCAAAACTACCGATCACGAAGATAGTCCCCGCAAAAGCACCCGTCAAAAGACTACGCTCGGTGGCCGCAAGGTTGGAGAGACCTCGGCAGCCATCGACGCATACAAGCGCCAGCGTGAAGAGAAAGGCTTGCGAGACCAACAACGTCGTCGTGAAGGTGCGAATCGCAAGAAACGCCATGAACGGAGCTCTTCTAGTGCCCAAAGATATTCCAGTGCGGACGCTGATGGTGAGAGCGAAATTGAATGGCATGATGAGAAGTACGGCAGCAAAGTCGATGACTATAAAACCCGTGGCTCGATAGCAGCGGACTACAATGACGTTCGTCGTGCGACTCTACCACGTCGTGTGTTTGCAGAGTATTGTTTTTACCCGCATTTTGAAGAGGCTGTCAAAGAGTGCTATGTCCGCCTACCGAATGCGCCGAGCAAAAATGGCGATATGACCTATCAGCTAGCAATGATTAAAGGTGATTCTAGATAGCCTGCCTATCTGATACCGACTAATGAGACACAGGTATCACTCAGAAAGAAGGATGGGATTATGCCGTTGAGAGGCCGAATGGGATGAAGTTCGTGACGAACCAACACGCATTGATTGCAATTGATGGGACCGTAAAAGAATTCCATTTCAACGGAATCTCGAATTCCACCATCACTGAGGTATGATGATCTACGTGCCTCAAATCTTTACAATGCTGAAGTGCGTAGGCGGAGGTTGCCAACTTCGGAATTAAGCTGGAAGCCGAGGGCAAGACTTGGCCTACTAAGCCATTCCTCGAGCAGAAGCTGAGAGACATCGACGCAGTCGTCAATCACCGCTTTACTGATGCAGAGCTGCAAGAGAAGTTGATGCGTTCGGGTGTATTGAACCAAAAGACCATTCGTTTCGAGCGTATCGCTATCAACAACCGTCGCCGAATAGCCGAAGAACGCGGGGATGAAGCAGCTATCGCCAAATGCGATGCAGAGTTGGCAGCCTTGAATGGACCGAAGCTCAGATACGGCACCTTCCTCATCGATCCCAAAGCTCAAGCCCCAGCCCCTCCTGCTGAAAAGTCTCAACAGGACCGCCTGGCTGAATTGAATGCCCGAAACCGAAAGCTAAACAGGGAGGACGTACGCAAAGCCCAGCTCGCAGAGCGAAAGGCGGAGAGGCTTTCCCGGGAGGCGGTCCAACGTGGAGAAGCCCTTCAGAATCCATTTGCTCGTGTCAAGACTTATGCTAAGACGCACCACGATGCCAAAGAAGGCCTTGCACCGCATCGGGCTCGTGAACAAGCAAACAGCCGTGAGCCCAGTCGTTCTGTGACACCTGCTGCGGTTACCCCGAAACCCGAGGAGACCAAGCCACACCTGCCGAGCCCGCCACAGAAGTACACGGCATCGGGCATGCCAATCCTTGCCAACCGGAATATGGACGACGAGATCATTGCTTCGATGGATTTGGGAATCGACATTGAGATTTAGCCATGGGAGAAGGAGACTGGTCAGAGGGTTAGCTATGCATGAGCGGGGCGTAAAAGTTATGAGACTGAATATGCATTGTGGAATTGTGAGCGAGGCGCTGGTTTGTGGATATCTTGATACAATTGCTGGATAGGTCAGTAAAAGAGTGTATAGACTTCATTTGTATGAGTCATGTCGCATGGGTAAGGGGGTGGTAGTCCTCCTTACACAAGAGAAATAGTTATATCATTGTATCTCCAGTCATGTACAATATTCTGTACTAGAGGTTCTACTACAACATCAAACTTCAATGGCCCAAAGCCGTGCTACTGTAAAGCCTCAAATGTGTATTTGATTAATCTAATATAATTTAGATTAGAATAAATTATACAGAAGGCAAAGCTCGGACAAAGGCGGTGACCCATGGTCGGTTGAGCTGGCAAGGCGAGACTTAGCCCTTTCGGGCGTATCGAGTGTTTTGGCCCACAGACCGCGGCACGAGTAGTGAATATGAGTCGGAAATAGAAAAGGTCTTTGCACCGAATCTCAATCATAGCACCAAATACACCAACTATTTGCCTCAGCTTTCTTGCTCCTTGCACCAGGCTTGATTCTTCTCATCATATTCACATGGAACTACGAATACACAGAGAACTATACAGATTCTTACTTGATTTTAAATAGCAACCAGCCTCATAGCGCAACGATCCAACTGCCTGAATCGCCCTGCGCTCCGTAACAACACAATCTAGCGAGAATATCGCGTCTTTTGCACCATGCACGACTTACGACGACAGGCTCTCGAGAGCGGCAAGACCGTCTCTCGCAAAGCGCGTTCGAGACAGTCTTCTCCCGCCACTTCGAGGACACATTCGCCAGCGGCCTCACCTGCTGCCAGAAGCAGAGCCGTCAGCCAAGCAGGCTCCGATGATGATGGAGAACTCAGCGATGAGACATCTTTCAGGTATGGTCCCGAGATACTCTCTAATAGCCTAGGATTCTAGCTATAGAGCCTTGTCACTGCAATGTGCTACTTAGCAGGCAGCAGCTAACTCATGAACAGTGTCGGCTCCATCGATGAGATCATGAACGGAGATGGAGCCGAACTTACTACAGACGCGTGGAGATCAGAACTAGCTGATCGTATAGAGGAGATCCTTGCACGCAAGGGCAGCACGGTTCAAGGAAGAGAAAAGTGCTACAAGACGTACATTCACATCTTGACTGCTCAGTATGCGGAGGAAGAGATTCGTGGCAAGGAAGCCGAGCTTGTCGCCGCTTTCCTCAAGAGCATCAAGGAGGAAAAGAGCGAGAATGAGACCATACTTGCACTCAAAGGTTGGTGTTACTCCCGTGAGTAGTGTACCCGACTAAGCATTTCCTACAGCGCTCGCCATGACGGTCATCACCTCTCCCTCAGACCTCATCTACGAAGGTGCCTCGACCCCCCTGAAACGTACGATCCAACACTCCCAATCACACGCCAGCAAAACAGCCGCCATCCACGCCCTCGGCACATGTACCTTCTACGGTGGTGCCTCCGACGACGAAATCCTCGAAAACCTAGACTACCTCCTCGAAATAATAACCAGCGACGGGCACACCATCGACGCCCCCGACGAGCCCGAGCCCGTCGTCGCCGCCCTCGAGGAATGGGGCCTCCTCTGCACCCTCATCGACGACATATCCTCCCAATCCGAAGACGCCATCGAAGCCTTCGCCGAACAAATCAACAGCAGCTACCCCTCCGTCCAAATAACCGCCGGCGAAAACATCGCCCTCCTCTACGAAAAATCCTACAAACCCATCTCCCCCGACGAAGACAACCTCTCCGACTACCCCCCCACCGACCTCATCACCGATCCAGATTCCCCCTCTAACAAACCCCAACTCATCCGCCTCTACCCCGCCTACCGCCGCACCGACCAACTAATCCACGCCCTCCAATCCATGGCCACGATCTCAACGCGCCATCTCAGCAAAATAGACAGAAAAGCCCTCCGCACGAATTTCTCGGATATCTTAAATTCGATCGAATATCCCACCCACGGACCAAGGTATCAGAACGCAATCAGCGAGGAGACGGGAAAGAGATATGGAAGTCGAATGGTAGTAAGGATTCATAAAACGGGCGTTATGAGGATAGATCGGTGGTGGAAATTACATCGGTTGCAGGGGTTGAGGAGGGTGTTGCAGGGGGGGTTTGTGAGGCATTATGAAAGTAACGAGGTTGTTTTTGAGACGTTGCCGTGAGTATACTCTTCTTTTGATCTTGGGGACTTAGACTAATGGGAAGCAGAATTATGATTACGGCTGAAAAATGAAGGACGCCAAAAACGCGAAAGTAATGATGAAGACGAGGAGGCGCACTATATAACTAGGCATTATCCTATGCTTTTCTACTGCTTAGACTTCACCACTTCCTATGGGGTTCCATATAGCCAGCGAAAGAGAGCCTAAAACGCCTTAATGTTACACTTGTGCGAGAAAAGCTTATAAGATAAGAATAACTCGGCATAAAATATGAGAAGGGAACGAGCTATCTGGAAACATATTTGTAATGGGCCACAGAGCAATAGACACCGCAAGCAGCCAGAAATAACGGAACCTTGACTACTAGGCACAGAGTTGTAATCAGCTATGTGTTGCGGTCTTCTAACCTAGGTACCTATATCTCAAGTATTAGAATAAGGTAGACAAGCAGGGTTAGTTCTCGCGAAGAGGAGTAACTAGGGATCAGGAACGTTATAAGTGATGTAGCGAACGGCAACTTGCTCAAGTCTTGCTTAAGGAGAATAAACTTTATTAAACATGAAGAAAGCAGTCCTTGAGGCTAGTCTACGAAACTTCTTTTATGTACAATTATCCAATTGACCCAGGCCTCCACGTGATCACTTAGTGTTGCTCTGCGACTCGCTTATTCCTTCCTATGGGGAATCCTACCCAAGCTTCTATGTTGCGTTGCAACAGAGTCGCAATGGGGAAGACTCGTATCTAGACTCTCTTGTTAGCATTGCTGCGCGTAGCTTTAGATCACGTTCTTGTCCGTTTCGGTGGGTGAACACAATTATTTGCCGCTAGGAGTTGTCTGTCTGTGGTGCCAAAATTATGAGGATCAGGTCTGTCCAGCACCTGACTTGCCGTGTTGAATGGGCTACTGACATTAGCTTTGTTTTTGTGCAGGCCCCGTAATAGGTCAACTTACAGGATATGAGGTATCAGGCTGGAGACGTGCAATTTTCCCACACTTCTTTCTCTTATCACCTCCAAGTCTAAGCGAGGGTTGTGTGGCAAAAGAGTGGCGCCGTCTTAGAGCAGACGGAAATGATGATTTCGATTGCACTTTTCGATGGCAGCTCTGTTAAGTCCAGAGCACTAAGGTGGTTAGGGCGATGGCACATGCATGCAGGTGTAACCGAAGTAGGCAGAGTGGCAGCTGCATTCGGTGTCACACGCTGATTACGTTGGGCGGTCGCCACCTTCGGGTTTGTTGTGCATTCGACTACATATGCGGTGAACGAGATAGGCGACCGCTGTCGGAACGGTCTTATGGCTTTGGATGGTGAGCGGCACGCAAAAAGGATTCGAGGGAAGGGGTTGGGGAGGGTGAGATCACCCTCCACCGAGCCTCAAAACCTGACTGCTTTGTTGACCGAGCAGGGAAGCCCAGAAATGCCTTCTGATTACATGCTTTCTTCATTTTACAGAATTCTATCGCTGATGAAAAGCAGGTTGAAGATTAAGCCTTGAATTCTCCGATCGCGTGATCCAAAAGGACTCTCACATTTTGGTTTTAAACGACCACTTTGATTGCATGGGATTTCACATTGGCATGATCATGATTCTATGAAAAGCCACAGCGACAGGGTGCAGCTGAAACTCTGCATAGGTATGCAAGAGACTCTTGAACGTCACATTGATCGGTCTTTCAGTAGCCATATCCGGCAAATGCGTCTCTTTAAATTGTTGGTGAGAAATCGAGGAGTTTCCTCAATGTCTGGCAGAGGATTCCATTGATCCGGTTTATTGTAAGAGGCTACAGGTCGGTCATGAACACAAAAGAGTTCTTACCGAAAGGAAGGACAGAATGAAGGAGCACATCCTACATCCAAACACAGTCCATCATGATGACACGACGTTCACGACCTCAAACGTCTTCTGTGTCGGTGCTTCGAGGGTGTGAACTATATGACAGACTTCCGAAAACAGCTGTCAGGTTCAAACGTGAACGCCACAAGCGCTTCCCGAAGGCTGAAAGCTGCATTCGCATTCGTTTAATTCTGCAGCTAACGAGTTTAGCTTCAAATGCGACACATTGCGAGCGGATGGGTGTTTTGCCTGAACATAGCAAGTTAGGGGCTCGCGAGAAAGGAACCAGCCCACGTTACTGCTCTACTGGTACTTACACCTGCAGCCAAATTCCGATCACCTTGATGTCTATGAATGCGCTGGGTTCCTGTCCAAAAATTTCACATGCTTCCCCGTACATTTAGGTGCGTCCTCGTCTACACATTCCAAATCATTTCGAAGCAACTTCCCTTGATTTTTTCGTTGGCTTTACGGAGCTGAAATAATTTCCATTGCCTTAGTTGTCAGGCTATCTGACACAGTCAACTGCAATGAAAACCTTCAAGCCAGTCTCTATAGCATCTATCAGCATGAGCTTTCTGTCTGGCCTCTATGCGACTTACATAGCTCCCAAATCAGGGGATCAATCCCCTATCAGCGACGAAGCGTTTCAACACTCTGGTGCGTTATTCCAACCTGATTGGGTAGCCGACCTTTGGACCGCTGCGGGATGTCCGGGTATGTCTGCTATTACACTTTACGGCCCCGAAATAGGGCTCTGCCGCAACAACTTGGAAGACGCATCAGTAGAATTTGATACAGAGGATATGACCGCCGCGTTATGTGCCTACAGCGAGCTGGGTTGTACAGGAGATGTGGAGCCTGTAATTGCGGGGAAGGGCTGTACTACTCCGGATTTCACCATCAAGTCTGTAAAGGCTGTTAAAAGCTTCGTGGATTGTTAAGCGACTCCGGTATGGCTGAAAAGTGTCTCGAGGCCTAGCCTTGTGGATAGCATTCTGGACATTTTGGGTCAATTGGAAGTGAAGATTTCTTGCCCTTTGGGCTTTTCTTTCACATGGAAAGGGAGGGACAATTCTCGGAAAAACTGCGCTGAAGAGCCGTCATCACCATTTCAGCATAAGAGAGCTTGCAGTTGAGGCAGCGAAATGTATTTAAATGAATCATATGCCAATCACAACGAACGTGTTTGTCCGTTAAACTTGCGTCTACGAAGCTGGACGAACCGCTTGCCCTTTACCTTATACTGTGTTATACATATTTGGTACGATCTCGATGCAGTCAAAATGGCAGGAGCATGAAGAGAAAAAGTAAGGATGAAAATCAAAGGGCAAACTTGCCATTATGATGTCGGACAATGATGGGGAGACTCCCACCTCAAATATTGTGAGATAGGTGAGATAAAGGCCCCATCAAACTAGTGGCCCCTTTAATGGATAGTAGGCCTCACTAAGGTAACGCTACTACTATACGGACAAAACCGACAATGACCCGAAATCCCGAAATCCGAATCCTAGAATCCTAATTCCTAGAACACCAAAAACACCAAAACCCCGCATACAAATCCGCATGCCAGCGCGCATTCTAATGTTTTGATCTACTAGCAGGCCATTGCGCAGCTAAGGCATATAGGGGGATTAGGAGCTGGCATACAAGTACAATAAGAGCTGGCATACGGAGGGATTAGGGACTGGCATACGAGCGCATTAAGAGCTGGCATATAAGCATATTGGGAGCTGGCATATGAGCATATTGGGAGCTGGCATATGAGCATATTAGGAGCTGGCATATAAGTAAATTAGGAGCTGGCATATAAGTATATTAAGAGCTAGTATATAAACGAGTTTACCCCCAAGTTGGCCGTTACCCCCAGCTGGCCACCCACTTCGATGCGCAAGCTCACGACCGGACGCATGTGAAGTCAACAAGCAGTGCGATTGAGGAGTATGTGCCCCCTTTCCGTGTGAACCCTTCTCTGCAAATATTGTATGCGGCTACACCAGTTCCCTGTGAAGATCCTTTCAGGAAATGGCGGACTCTAGGTAGCAGAAAAGGCATTCGAAGGGCAGCTCAAGTCGCTTCCAACAGAATTCTTTCGACAGCTGCGGCGATCATGGAATCCAACTCAAAGGCTAGTCGGCTGTAGACGTTACTCAAGACGTGACTGGGATATAGAGGGAGGAGGAAAGCCGAACTTTCAAGGCAATTTACGATAGTAGAGGTGAGCGATGGGGTTGGGAACGTTTCTGACCCAAGCGTCACAGCGTCGAGGTTAAGAAGAAATGCGAGGGTGTAATGTAATATTAGTGGGCTCCCATCTCTCATGCGAGTCTTGAAACTTGTGGGAAGCTCTCTTTGTATTTTGATCGATGTTGTTACGGGTTGAAATTGGATAAAATGAGCGTGAATGGCCGGCTTTTCCGGATTGCTCCCCACAGTCTACCCGTAGCACTCCAATGCTTCTTCCGAGCTAGGCTATATCCTCTTGGATCAAGATCCTAGAGGACGGTAATACATTTTAGAGTGTGGGCCGTTACTGCTGCTTAATGGATGTACACTTCCTCATATTGCTGGAAAGCCACTCGAAATGTTGAGTTTTCTCCTTGTGTGTGGGATGCTGAAAATGCGGCAAATCGCATAGGGTTGTCCTAAAGGAGGGTCCGTCTGTCAGGCCACACGCTCGAACTCAATATCATCATAATCATCGTCGTCGTTGTCATTGTCACGCCGCTCTACTTCCTCTAGAATGGTGCAGTTGTGGCACAGCCCGTTCGGGACATCGCGCTCGTCGACTTGGACGCCGTAGCAGCCATTTCCCTCGCTAGAGTTGGTGCGAGACGCGAAGGGAGGACGACCATTGCAGTTGGTGACGGCGCCCGTGTTCGAGGATAAGACTATGCCGCAGTTGGAGCAGACATAGTTTGTATCGGTGCGGTAGCACATGACTGATTTTGGAAGGCACGGACCTCGAGATTCTTTACTTATACTTGGGCTGACTTCTGAAGCCACAGGAAGAGGAGGGGGGAGGGGTTGATTTCAACGGTTGGGAGAGCCTTTGCTCACGGAAGAATTGGAAATGCAGCGTATATCTATGGCTCAGGCATACCTCTTGTATCAATTGCTGTGATCAGCAGAGATATCTCATAAGGCGTGAAAGTCGCAGGATGAAAACAAGGCTACCAATGATTGAGCTCCCACCCATACGTGTTGGCAGTAGACGCACCGGGATGAAAACAATGCTACCAATGATTGAGCTCCCACCCATACGTGTTAGCAGTAGAAGCAGCAATTAACCCAATTCCAGCTGGGAAAGTCCCCGTGATAGTCATGAAGGAGCCGGCAGCGTCGTAAATTACGAGGAGATATTGTTAACCTGAGTATCTCCAGCGCAAAGAGGCAAGAGAGGAGACAACGCGGGATGTAACTCAAGGTCCTACGATGTGGCAAGCCTCATCATATCCGATCATGTCCGCAGGAAGCTCGTAAGTGGAGTGTGTGTAGAGACGGAGTATTCTTTAATAGCATAAACCATACCTTTCCTTAGCAATGACATGAACGACAGGAAGCTTCCTCGATCCACCAACAAAACGTCGAACATCAAGAGCCCCTGTCCCGCTCAACCGCAACCAAAGGGTCCAGCAGCGGGAAGGTCGGTGGCTACTGAGAGAACACTGCGTCCACCCGATCGGGTCGCGGCGACGGCGTCCCCTTCGAGCAGATGCTGTCCCAGTGCTTCACTCTCCCTACCTAGCATGCTTACTTAATCAAATACGCATGCTTAGAAGCCAATGATACCCAATTACTCCCCCCTTCCTTTCCTGCTTTCTCCAATCGATCAAGCATGTAACGTATACACCAATCGCCTACATTTTTAAAGCAGCATTACAATTCCTTTCTCTCTCTCTCTCTCTTTAAATAAGTCGTCTTTCAATACCTTACGATTCTCAAATGTTGTATATGCCTTTCGAACGAAGTATTTATTTGCACATGCTTGTTTATAGGGGAGTTGAGCATGCGTGCGGCTCATCGAATTAAATCATTCAGGTGATTTACTTTTTATATACTAATTCATACATACTTTTCTCAATCATATCTCCGTGATTGATAACCACGGCGTATTCATTAGTAGTGCGCTCTACGAGAGCAGTAGGGCAGAGCCCTAATGATGTTACATGGGAGTAGATTCCTCAACCGATTTATTCGCTTAAATCGAGGGCTTTTGTGTTTGGGAGGTCAGCAATTTTCTGGGTTATAGTATCCCTTGTGCGTCTGGGAGCTCAGCTATCTTTTAAAATAGTGTATATTCATTTTCTTATCTTTAAATATATATACATATACATATATACCCCTTATCATAGCGTATACTATTGCCTATATTAACCGTAGACCTATTATTATATAATCATAATGTAACCCCTCCCTGCCCTTCTCGTAATCCCACCATCCCCAATCCCAATAGCATTAAAATCCCTTCTAACCACACAGCAAGACTAGGTATACCTAATGCCTTCGCACCGCCTGTAGACACCGGCGCCCTATTCCTACTCCTATTCTCATTACTCGGCCTAGGACCCTGGTCTAAGCCTGCGGTAATCAACGGCGCCAACCTCTCTGTGCTCGTGCTCACCACCGCAGCGCTGTCATTAGCCGCTAATGAGACTGTCGTTCTAGAAACGGTGATAACACCACCGGGTGTCAACGTTTGAGAGCCAATGATGTATTGTGTTGCGCTGTTTGCTGAGAAGACTTGCGAACCGATTGTCAGAGGGGATGGTGGGAGATTTGGCGAGGCATCTAGGGGTATGGTGTTTGAGCCGATTATGAGGGCGGTGGCGGAGGGGGCGAGGGAGATGGGTGTTCCGGAGAGGGTTATGAGACCGCCGGGGGTGAGGGTGGGGAGGGGTGTGGTTCCAGTTGCTGGTTGCTGACTGCTGCTTGGTGGATAGGTGGTGAAGACGGCGGGTAGGGGGGCGATCGGGGATGTGGTTAGGACTTGAGAGCCTTGGGCGTCGGTTGTGGTGAGGATGACGGCTGGGACTTGAGTGGTGGAGGATATGATGCTGCCTTGTGGGTTTGTGGAGCTGATAACGACGTTGGTTGAAGCAGTAGCAGCGGCGGTGAGGAGACTGCTGGAAAGCACTATTTCGCCTCGCGAATTTGTGGAAGATGCAACGATTGGAATGATTGCCGCAGTTGCAGTGGAAACGACGGTAATTCCCTGGGCATTCGTGGTCGTCATTGTTGTTGGGATGAATGATATTGGAGATGCATCGGGGTTGAGTGCCACTGGAGAATATTTTATGGATGTGGTAGCGATTGCTTTGCCTTGGGAATTCGTGGAGGCTATGACAATTGGAACTGGTACGGCATTGCTTGTCGCGAGGATGACACTGCCTTGTGCATTGGTTGAACTCACAGCTTGTGGAAATAGCGTTACTGGTGCATCAGGAGTCAATGGGAGAAGTTTGTGAAGATTGAATTTTGCCCTTGATTGTTAGTAGACGTTTGAAACACTGGAATGGCTGCTGCAAGGGCTGTAGAAGGTGCAACGCTTCCTTGCGCATTCGTAGAAGCAACAGCTATCGGTACAACAGTTGCAGTTGGTGGTGGAGGTGGGTTGTAAGCAGCCTGACTTGATGCCGGCTGATCGTTCGGACCTGGCTGGTTACTTGGAATAGGTTGGTTGTTTGGAGCTGGTTGATTGTTTGGAATCGTCTGATGTACAGATAGTGGGCCGATTGTGGCCGCTTCATATCGTGTTAGCTGATCATTTGAAAATGGCTCGTGATTCGAATCGGGTAGTTTGTTTGGCACTGTGGTACTAGGACTTGGCGAGTTGTTCGGAGCAGGCTGTACCCCAGGGGTGGGGCTTACAGAAGCAAACTGAGCCGATTTTGGTGGGTTGTACGGTGAGGGGATGGTCGTTAGTCCTGGAGTTTGAGTTGCAAGACCTGCCTCGTGTGAAGTGGAGGTCACCGTAAGGAATAATGCGGTACTGAGGACCTCGTCCGGGCTTTCACAAACTTTGATGTTCTGACAAGACCAAAAGCTCAAATCTGGGAACAATGGCTGGATCAAGTCTTGGTCGCTACAGTCCTCCCCAATTACTGCCGCATAGGTCCAACCTCTGGGGTCCAGGCTCAGGTCCACATCAGTCTGAACGCCCACTGGAAGAGGTGGATGCGACGGAAATGTGAAAACGCCATTGTTGCTGTTCAAGCCAGAAGTTGAGATGAGTTCCAGAGAGGAGCATGACTCGGACTGGATGGTTAAGCAAGTCGATGTGCCGCTGATGACAGTCGGAAGCGTGCCACAGAAAGCATATGTTGACCCATAATCCTCGTACGGGGTGGTGGGAAAGGTCCTAATGCATGCTAATCAGTCAAAGTTCAGGACGCTACGTGGAGTAAAGTATCGTACGCAGTCATTATATGCCCATCATAAAGGGAGATTGATGCAGTCACTGTACCAGCGCTATTCGTATTAGTAGGGGTGCTGATATTGGCGAAATTCAACTCCGTGTTTTTAATGGTGGAAGTCCTCGTGCTGTTTGTCTGGTTGTTGATTATAAGCAATTTCGTTTCAGCTGTGTAAGTTGCAGTGATAGACATTTGTGACCAAGATATGTAATTGAGGTATGTTGCATAGCGATGGCAGTCGGGTGTACATCCTGTGACCATAGAATCTGGTGCAGATACACTACTAGAATTGGTGAACGTGGCTAGGAAGTATCAGTGGGAAATCCCTCAGTTCGGGATGTTGAACCAGGATATTGTCCATACTTAGCGACGGAATTGCTGACGCTTCGATAACGCACGAGAACTGTGCAGACAGGAAATATAGAAGGAAAATCATGAAACCAAGCGAGGATGAATGACTCAGTGAATTAAGCAGCATACTGAATCTCAACATAACGCTAGATACGGATAAGGTATATGACCATCTTATGGCGAATAGAGACGTGAAGAAGAGAAAGCAAGCATATGTTCACAACATATGAGGGGAAAAAACCGGAAACGCAACCTCCCACATGTCATATAATCAAGCACTCCTTCCAGAGACGAAGGATGTAGTACTCTTCTCTAAGTCCCCAAGGTCTATTTCGTACATAACAGAGCCTCGAAGATCTACGCCACATTAGCCTTGGAGCCTAGTGATTGAGAGCCTGTCCAATTGATGGAGCTTTCTTATCTGCTAAAAATGGGATGTTGAGAAGGAATAGCACGGCGTCTATGGGGAGGAGGAAGCCAATGCAGCGGACCGCGCCGATGGTGGCTGCGCCTCAATTAGATTGTTTCAATGCTCTCGTTAGTTTGACTTGCTCGAATCCTTCCAGGAATACGAGTCCGTTCCCGTAAGTGCCAGCGGCTGCGCACAATTTTAGCTAGATAAGTCTAAGGATGTGGGACGACCTGATTATTAATTCACATGGAGCACAACAGCTGGGGAAAGAATTGACGTAATCAGCTCCTATGCGAGCATAGTACTCCTTTCGTATCGCCGCAATAGATGCACGATAGCTCATGTTGGAGAAAGAGAGGATCCTTGGGCCATTATTATTGCGGCGGAAGGGAAAGGTTGGCCCTGGCACTACCGTAGGTAGCTACGATGAGGCTCTATAGCGCTTAGCTCCCTCCGAAGTTTAGGGTATATTGCCCGCTCGACATTCGTCAATGAAAGGTTGTGTGCTCGAACCTTCTGCTAAGGCTTCTGGTCTACTTGTTGCGCCCTACTCTGAGATGATTGAGACTTGAAATGCACAGGACAAGGCTAAGTAATTCTTGCATTTTCAAGATCAAATGTGCAGAGTCTGGACGTGCAAACGCATGCTTGGACATCATTGTGCAGATTGACAGCCTCAAAGTGAATTTTGGCTATCATTTCGCCGAGTACTTGTACACAAAATTGTTTTCCAGGAATGTGAGTCGTTGAGAACATCAATAGCATCGCTGTGACCTTCACGCAGGCGTTCCGCTGGGGTATCTGATTGTATATCAATCAATATCAAATATATCTTCCACACCTTCCCACTGCCCTTTACTCCGCTCCTCCCAATAATTTTCTTTTCCGCCTTTCGCGACCCACACCTCTTCACCAATATCAGCACCCTCCACCCTCTCGAACCATTTCGGTTGCCATTCCACTCCTTGCTCCTCCATTACTTTCCTTCTCTTCCGCTGCCCTTCCTCTAATTTCCCTTTGAAGGCCTCTGCGGTTTCGAAATCCCCCTCTTCAGCGGCACGCTGATCAGGCCGCAATCTGCTGTCCGTAGGCGGGAGTTTGCCTTTCTCAAGGGCAGTGATTTCGTTGAGAGAAGCGGCGAAGCTAGTGAAGCCGTAACGTTTCGAAGCCTCTGGGGGAAGCTCGGCGACGGACCAGATAGGGGGTTCATGAGATTTGACATTACCATGATCCGTGACTTGTAAGGAAGAAGTCCATTTGCCGGTCAGGCCGAGCGGCAGCTCGTCACCGTAAGAGTCGAGGACCTGGACACCTACCTCCTCACTACGCCCCGAGAACATACCCTTACTTTTGAAGGTGACGATGGCTTTCTCCCCTGTTGACTCGTTGGCAACGAACATGGTGCCCACGGGTTCAACATATTTCTCGCCTGCGATTATGTTTCGCAGGAAGCTCGTTGTAGGAGTCCAACTGAATCGTTGACCTAGTGAATGCAAGGTCACTCGAAATTTGCCGTCGGTAATCAGCTCAGCAGACTTGCCCCAAAATTTCTGAGTAGGCATTGGCGAATGAGTGAGCGTCCAATTCTCGCTTTCAGCTTGGCACGCCATACGGAACGGGCGGTGAGAGACCTTTTCACTCATGAAGCGGAAGCCTCTGTCCTCGCGTACAAGTTCAAAAGTCTCCCCAAGCAAAGGATTGAAGGGCTTGCGTATGGAACGCTCTTTGACTCGTGCACTAGAAAAATTTGCAATGGCGAATGCAGTAACGTAGAGTAAGGCCTCGTTACTAGAACTAGGTTTACTTGCAGCCTCATCGAGGAGAGTGGAGTACTCCAGCACCTCGGAAACCCGTTGAAGGAGAGAAATCGGTTCATTCGCTGATACCGGCATGGAGATCGTGGAGAAGTCTTTACCAACGTTCTTACGCAAGAAGCCGACAAGGCTAGGTGGCATAACAGTAGGTGCTGGCACTGTGTTCCTTCGTTTAACTTTCTGCGCTGGCAGCGGCGCGAGTGACTTTGACCTGGAAGGAAATGTTGGTATAGATGTTCCAGTATCTGCCTTACGGTTCCTTGCGGCGCCTCTCTCCTCATCTTCGCTGGCCGTAGAGAATTCTTCATCACTGCCAAATCCGCGCTCTGCTTCATCAGCTTCATCACCGGACTCATGATGGATGCTTAACAACTGTGAATCATTGATCCCTTCGGCATCGAAAAATTCCTCGTCCCCTTGCGTTTCAATACTGTACCGAGAGACCGTACTGGGCATGGGCGTAGATCGACGCTGCTTACTCTCGGCGAGAAGCAAAGCAAAATCAGCTACAACACTGTCGAGATCTCGGAGGAGAGACACGCAACGATCGTGCAAAGCCTCCTCTTCAGGGTGACTTTTCAATGCTTTGTTGTCTTGGGCGACGGACGCTGCTCTTTGGGTGGGAGGACCTGTCACTGCAGACTTTATTGAAGGCGTTGCAGAGACACTTCGATACGTCCCTGGCATTGGCCTATCACTGCTTTGCTTACGTTTCCAGAACGCCCTTCGTTCACCATCACCAAAGTACCCATTAGGCAAGCCTTTTTCAGTTGGGCTCCCTGAACCACTAGAAGCACCTGAAATCGGGTTAGAATCCTGCCTTACAAAAGACGGCTGTGGTGCGCCCAAAGGTAGGTATTTAGGATCAGTATCCACGGCCAGACTCTTAGCTGCATCTCGTGAGCGTCGTACTCGCTTCAGTATCTCGTCCGCTTTCGACCACTGCTCCTCTTCCTCGGGACTAGGAAGTACATTGGACGTCCTTCTGCTAAGAGACCCTGCTCTAGTCACTGGACTCGATGTGTTTGGCGCTGTAAATATCCGCGCGCTCTCCAAAGCGTGTGTCCACTCCTCAAAGTCCTTTTGAGAAACGGCCTTCAAATGCCACAACTCAGCTCCGGAATCTATACTGATCTGCCTAGTGGTTGGATTGGCGCTTATAACGGCTAGCGATATCGGCACAGCTCCTCTCACTGCTTGGGTATTTTTGTTCTGGTAGTAGGATAGGGTAGAAGAGGCGAAGTCGAGAGAAAAGAACCTGCGAGCCCAGCCCTGATGCCTTTTTCGTCTTCTCTTTTGTAAAACACCCGTGAAGAAATTCGATCCGTTAGCACTGACACTCCCCGTGGAATTTGCATTTCCGGCGTCATCTGATTGTTTTGATGTAGTGGTAGCAAGCTGGCTGAATGATTCCGAAGACCCGCGCTTTAGTGGACTCTTTCTAGCATTTAATGCATCTTTCAAACTGGTTGAACTCTCGTTGGATGAGCCTTGTATATGATGCATATGGTGGTTTGCTTGCGGGGGGGATTTAGTTGGGTAGGTCAACAGGACAAAAGTTGCTGATTTGGCGAACGATTTGGCAAAGGTGTTGTCAAAAACAAGAGCATACATTCCCCCTTCGTTTGGGGGAACATCGTAGGTTCCTGTTGACACTCTGTTGGCATCACACGTCCCGTACCAATAGATTGGTTTCAGTCCTATGCTCTTCAACTTCTCCGTTGCCGTAGATGACGCGCTCCGCGACGAATGGGACCCATGAGTCGCATCTTCAGGGCGTAAAGCTGGCGTGGGCGGTGGTTCGAAGGTGGACGAGGGCAGTTTGGGCGTTGGAGCAGCACCAGGTCCTGGATGTTTGAAGATGCCAAAGTTGATAGACTTCCTGTCCGGTCTTATACTCCAGGATATAGTATGCTCAGCCTTCACATTCACCCAACGCACGAGATACGACTTTCCGAGTACGTCAGTCAATATTACCAGGCTTTATCACCAGTCGTACCTTGCTATGTATCTCGAGCTGCTCCATACCAGCCATTCTGACCAGGAATTCCGCGCCTATACTATGAGAAGTGGCCTCCACAGTCTCGCAGATAAGAAATCTGCCTCCAGCATATTGTAGAGTGGCCTTGTTGGAGCGAAGGAATCAGGATTCGGGGCGTCCGTCATGGGTCGACCAGGGTTATTCTTGGTGAGCTTCTTATGTACGGTGTCGGCATCTACAATCTCCGGCCTCCGTCTTCTCGGTCCCACCAGTGGCTCTATTTCGCACAATGTTCCGCTTTCGGGACCAGCATCTGAATTCTGAGACATAATATGACAATATGTGGTAGTATGGTGTACAATGTTTTGTTCTGATGGAGATCAAGAATCCAGTCAATCCTCCGCTTCTGCCTCAGCTTTATCTCACGTGGGGCACAGTCAGAGCAAGAGCGAGGCTACTTTCCACCTACAAGCTAGATCCTCGTTCAGCGAATGCAAGGTATCCAATCCTGGGTGTCAACTTCGTTCGTGGGATTTCCAGTGGTCTCTTCCCCAAGAGGACAGCCTGCTCAAGGACAAGATGTTCGATCCGCCAATTTTTGATCGTCTAAAGTAAAGGTCTTTGCTGATCGTACTTACCACGCATTGGGAATGATTCTAATATACGAAACATTTCCTTGGTGTGCCAGCTATTCATCTATTCAGCACGTCATCGAGAATCTAAGGGAGAAGCACAGTATGGGATGGTTCTTGTGTACAAGCTGGAACGTGATCAAATGGGGTCAACGGTATCTTGAAAATGCTTAGTATCTGATCACGAACGTATTACCCAATGGGTAAACTACGCCTCGTCCAATATTGGTCGTCAAAAGTTATCAAATTTGTGCACCTAAAGAGAGATGGCGCTCTCTCCAGAACGTTCGCACTACATACTAGAAAGCATCGAAAAGCCAAGCACAAGGCCAAGCTGAGATGTCAAATATCAGTCGGAGCGTCCTGTCTGAGCCAGCATTTGCCTCTTTGTGAGCAGAGAGACGGCAAGAGACAGCATCAAAGTCGCAGAGATGACGGCACCCGATCCGTTACCGTTGATGGTAGAAGTTTATTATCAGAGACGTCGGTCCTGGGGGATTGTAGCTTTCTATATATAGTCAACAGCAGATCACATTGAGCTTCCACTTGTGCAGCAGAGCCTTTTAAGCCGAAAACAGGCAAGCAAAAAAGCAGATAGGCCTTCAGATGCAGTCCTCTCAGCCCTTACGCCATCGAATGTTGCATCTTCACGCATCTACCATAGCAGGCGTTTATATTACGTCGGGTATAGCTGGTTCTTTGTTGATGCCCTACCATCATACATCAGTCGTATTTTCGGACTATACATAGGCCATTGAATCCGCAGCTCCGCCGTCGTAAGCCTAGGCGGGCTTTCCAACACCCGGAGCGTCAAATACTAAGGTAGGCAACAGCCATGGCTCGCTACCAAGTCCTCAATCACATTAGCAATAGTCTTCATTAAGCATGCACAGTGCTTTGGGCCTTAGCCTTAGGTGCCATATGGGTAGGAGGAGATGCAATGCAGGGTTTGATTTTTGTTAGAATGCCCTCCGGCTCCTGCTTTATCCAAGCAATTTCAGCGTACGCAACATGACAGGCCCACCAGCATGACAGAGTTTCAGATGATGACAATTCGGAAATGAATAGACTGCGGAGACTTTGTGATTCAATGCAACCATATGATTCGGAGAACCTGCATAGACTTTCATGAGAGGGTGGTGTCCTCATGGCACCACTTTCTCGCAACAACCAATTCTTTATGAGGACAGGATGATGGGTTTCAAGGATACAAGTTGCGATGCAAATCTGTGGACGTTCATTGGTCAGGATTGTGAAACGTCCCGAAACGGGCAAGCGACTCGGAGTTTATTCGGCTCTTGGGCGCGTACTCGTCACGCGTCAGTGCCAGATGAGCAGGCAGGCAGATACATTCACTGCTGCCCTCGAGTTCTGGCATGAGGCAACCAAACCTCCTTCACCTCAATACTAAATTTCTAAACAAGACAGAAAATTCTAAATCCATGGCTTTTGGGGTCTCTAACTCCTTCAAAAGGTACTTTGAAGCTTCCTATTCCCGTCTGTGTTTATATTCGAGCTCTAACAGTATTACAACAGGGGTACAGTGAAGACCTATGCCAGGAACCGGGCGCATATTGAAGCTACCTCTGATACCGATCGACCCCGCAAACGCATACGTATGGATGTCACAGGCAGAATCATAACAGAGTATCTTGGCACTTCTGAACAAATCCAAGAACTCAAGGACAAAGCTGCCGAGGATCCATGTGCCCCTGCAAAGGCGACTGAGATTCCGAGCTCCTCGGCCACCGCTCCCTCAAGCCCTTCTGGTGCTGATCCTGCTCTTTTCTCCTCCGACGCACTTCAAGGAGACGACGATTCTGAGCTTTCCTCCCTTCCCTCGTCTCCCCCACTTCTTCCATCGCCAAAACCAAAGTCACGCAGACCTGCATTCTCTTTCCTCAAACGCAAACGAGATGTGACTGATGACGGCTCCACGAGCGAGCCTTTGTGTGACATAACTCCTAATGCTCGACGGATGAACGCTCCAATAACCAAGAAGCCGAAGACTAAGAAGTCCATGACACAGATGCAGATCGATCTTGGTGGAGAAGTAAGGAAGAGCTGTAGGACTTGTGGAATGGAGTACATCCCATCGATCAAAGAAGATGCGGCATTGCACAGCAAGTATTGCGCGATGAATGTTGGGGGCGTTGATATGGGCAAGGCATTCTTGAAGGACGATACCGTGAAGAGTATACGGTCGGAGCGAGCATTGGGAGATGAGAAAGAGATGGTTGTGACTGTCGATCGGAAATCGAGTCTAGGAGCAAGAAACAGAGTTAAGAAGGTCCTGGGGGTTGTTAATGCTGAGTTGTCGTCTGCGGACATCAAAGATGAGCAATTATGGGGCTTTCAGGATCCTGACGTTAAGGTCATCGAGACGCGCAAAACTGGCGAGGAAAGACCGGACAGAAGAGGAGATCGTTTCAAATCGTTCTTATACATGGTGAATGATAAGTGTGTCGGTTTCTGTCTGGCTGAGAAGATAAAGTGGGGGTTTCCAGTGATTGGCCCAAAATCTGGAAAAAAGCAGGAAAGCCAAGTTCTGGCGATGTCAAAGAGCTCCTCCATTTCAGTATCAATCACCCCCGATGTTGCGCTTCTTGGTATCTCTCGGATATGGGTATCGAAATCACATAGAGGTCGAGGCTTGGCCGTTGATCTGCTGGACTGTGCGAGGACTAATTTCTTCTATGGGGTCGAGGCGCCGAAGAATAATGTTGCTTTCAGCCAACCAACTGAAAGCGGAGGCCGGCTGGCAGAGCGCTGGTTTGGAGCAAAGACAGGGTGGCATGTTTACAGTGGGGACCAGTAGTCGCCGTCCATAGCCTCAGGATAACGCTTGGATCACGCAATCATCGGATTGCCCCATGGAAGCGATGAGGGATCACGCTCTTGGTGTTTGCGTATAGAATCCAACAAAAAGTACATCTCGTCTAGATCTGGCGGGAGATGAGTTTCCTCTCTAGCATTCGTACCTGCGGCAGACTGTAGGAGACTAGCGAAATACCGGCAATCATCTGCGTGCGACTCCCACTGCTCGGCGACATAGAAACATCGAGCGGTACCAACGCCTCGAGTTTCTAAAATGCCCTGTAATAAGTACTCTGTAAAAGTTATATATCTGTGTTGCGGCTGTAAGCTTAACCACAGTTGATCAAGTCTGGGCAGCTGTTGAAGTGATTTCCCAACCTCATCAATAGGCTCTTTCATACTCTTTACGTACTCCATGCGTTCCATTTCTTTAGCATCCAAGCGGCAGTCCTCCTTCAGGCATTTCCTGATCCAGGCATTAATTCCGTTGAATGCGGCATAGGAGGTCACCTTCATGTACATATCGATACCAGCAAGATCTGCGGAATACGGGGGCAAACTGATATGAAGTCGTCTGATGTCCCGGAAGTTTGGGTGAGCTTGCAACATACTCAAAGGCACCTTTGGATTCTTGGGATTGCACCAATGCCTATTGGCCCATGAGATTAGCATGAAAGAATCTGGGTCTGCGCGACCTTCGTTCATAGGTAATCTCGGTTGTCGTGGGTGCTTGACATAGATTGCAAAGGTATTTTCACGGAAGAGTAATTCCGTAGCCTCCTTACTAATCTGACGGCTAACGTGGATGATGGAGGAGCATGTTCCGTGACGCCACTCGACTGGACAATCCTTCGTTTCGAAATCCGAGTCCTCGTGATACACCGAATGGGGCAGAGCAAGCCGGTAGATTTGTAGACGGATCTCAGTGGCTAATTGCAAGAATGGAAAGAACTCCAGAGACATATTGGTAGAATTGTAGATTGGTTCGTTCTGTGGTCTACTACAAAAGGAACGTTGTTTAATATGTAGCTTACCTTGAGAGTTGTTGAGGTTGGAAGAGGTTGATGTCGGCGAAACGGCAGTAGTGCAGCAATATGCACCTAAAGTCGGCACCGCCAGGGTTAAGAGACCGTCCCTGCCCTAGGACTAGGGCTAGTAAGATCAGATAGTGGTGCTCTCGGGCTACGACGGCAGCATGGACTCCAGATCACTGCACCCACGTTCTTGCTCACGACAGCTGCCCTCATGACGGCCGTCCCTCTAGGGAATCCTCATGTCTGGCACCAACCCTTTCCGCCGTAGGAACACTGGCGACCAGACCTTCCATAATCCTCTCCCAACAGTCAGCAATGCTGCCATCTTAGACAGGTCGGAAGCTCGGATTACCCCTATAGATACTGGTCAGCCCCGCAGTTTGCACCGCAATTGGCTTTTGGCCCTTGAATGAGTACGTTTGCTGATGCTCCCTAGATATTCCCCGAATTACCAAGTCCAAGACGACCAAGACGGTACGGATCATATCTCCACATTCGGCCACATCAGGAAGTGACGATGGAGACTTCTCACCACCATCTCGTGCCCTTACATCTCCTCCACCAAATACGCTATCTTTCCAAAGTCTTGAGGACGGATCATCAGCGGATCCTTTCAGCGCAGAATCCGATGGAGGTTTCGGTATGGAGGATGAAAGTACACGGCAGAATACGTTGAGCAACTCTGGGGATAGTACACCAAAAGCACAAGGGCAGAGAGCAGTACCGGCGAATCCTTTTGCGAAAACCTTGGCTCGCCTCAATGCAGAGACCCAATCCAGCCTTACAAGCCCAGAACTTGAGCAACGACCTTCAGAAGCGGAATCAAGAGTCAGCAGGCCGCACTACGATGTTGATGACTTCAAGAAGCTCTTGCTGAAAGGCGAAACAAATACCCCTGGTCCGACCACAGCAATGCCTCCTGCTGTCAGCTTCCAGGGTCAGCACAGCATTGGTGACAGTAGTAGCAACACAGATGCATCCTCAGTGTCACGGCAATCGATCTTCGAGCCATTGTCCAATCCACCCCAGGAGTCGCCTAGGACGTCCTATGAGAGTTCGCCAGCGGACGAAGAACGTCAACAGCTAGCTGGGAGCCCACCACTCAATTTGGGGAAGACCAAACCTGCGGTCCCGAGACCCCGTCATGGTAAGCTGGTCAAACCAAACACTCCGCAGACCGTGTCCTTCGAGGACCCGACGTTGTCATTTTCCGACCCCATGACATTACCAGTCGGTCCAACCCAAAAGCTACCAGGTACGCCTAACAACAAAAGCAAACCTCTACCAGCTCTACCAGATACAATACAGACTTCGGTAGCTGCTAACCCAAATCCTGAAATTTCCAAGAGACATTCCTACTCAGCATCTTCGGAGCTTCAAGGTAGTCCAAACCCCCAAAAGCGCAATCCACCGGCGCCACCACTATCGAGAAGACACAGTCTTAGACCAAAGCCGTTTGTCACCTCAGAGCGATCTACGCCAATATCAGAAGAAGACTCATCAGATTCCTTCCCAATATCCCAGTCTCCTCCCAACACAGTCTCAAAAGTTCCTCCCCCACCCCCGCCGCGTCGCGCTGGTCAGGTGAGGGGTGAATCACCCTCTTCTATATCTACGACTACTTCAGCTGTCGCGGTACACCCTCAGCCTAGGGATGACGATGCTAGTATAAAATCTGCAAGACCTCAACCTCCGACGCCACCAAGTCGGAGCCCGTCTCTTTCTGCCGTCAAGCGACAGTCAACACAACCCTTCACTGGTTCTCCTTCAATGGCTCCTCCGCCGCCACCGAGAAGACGAGGCTCTAGTGCGAGCAGCTATAACTATAGTCTATCACGTCTAAGCGGTAACTACAACACGACAGCTACTGAACGTATGAGAAGCGATTCGAACGCTTCTTCAATCTCACAGCTGCCTATGAGTTCACCAACTCCAGGCAGCCCGGAAAGCAGAGACGTTCTGGCAGACTTATTGGCCTTGCAAAGGGAAGTGGATGAGCTAAGAGGGAAGTTCGCGAATTAAGAAGGAATGGCTAAAAATCTTGCAGTATCTATCTGCTCTGCATTTGGGAGGCGGTGTTCGGACCGAGCCATTGTTCGTAGAAGCTGGACGTCTAATTTTTGGGTGGCGTTGAGGGATGTGATAGCACTTCATGGAGAAAGACAGTACAGAGCGTAGGAGTAAGGTGATTAACGGTGCGTTATTGTAACTAAGACTACTTGCAACATGTTCATAACTTACCATTGCATTTTTGGTGACGGCGTCAGGGGTAATCTATCGGGATATGGTACGCAATCAAGTGTTTGCAAATGAAGATCTCGTGCTATGCGATCGCTGTACTCCTACAAGTCGGCAAAGAAGTTAGATATGGCGACGAATTCGCTAGTTGAGACCCAGAACTATCCTCTACCGAAAAGAGCAAGGAAACAAATATGTGGAATCCAAGGCGCTCATCCATCAAAGAGCGTAGGGATATCAGCTTCATGGAAGCCTGAGTAGAAGGACAGTCTCATTGTGGAAGACATGGCAATAATGGAAGTGGATCTCAGAGGCTCCTTCAGGGCCTGATGTTGAAGAAGTTGACATACAATGCATATCATAGTCAAACAGAACGAAACTGATCATTCCTTCTCCACAAAGAGTCCTCGTCTTCCTCTCAAATCTTTCGTGAATGTTTCTTCAAGCACATTGTGTCATTTTTTATTGACTTATAAAGTGGGTTGAGTATCTTGTATGGCAGTAGGGCTTCCAATGATCGTTGCCACAGACATTGGCATCTATCCTGCAGAATAGAGATGATCTTCTTTTACTTCCACTCAAATACAAAGTGAGAGACGAGAGTGCCTCATCGAGGTATTTGTCAAAAATTCTGGTGTATCAAAAGCAGTCATATTGAGAGGACAAAATATGACATGATCGAAACCTATCTCACGCCAAATAACCCTCATGTAAGGTAGATGCTAGAATCTGCACCATGATTATTACATAATGAAGTAGTCCAACATCCCATATCCCACCAACACCTTTCCTCCCCCCAGCAATCCCCTAATCTGCAAGCCTGTAGCTCACAAGCGTATCAACACGATGATTGCTCGTACTAAAACTCCTCAACTGCACCTTCTCCCCATTCTCAATCTCCTTCGCATCGCTATCGCCCCACTCCATTGGCACCTCTGAATCAGCGTCCGCATAGACCAGCACGTTAAAAGTGCAATCGCCTGCCTCGAGCTGTGGTAGAAAGGTTACTGAGGCGGTGATTTGACGGAAGATGGATTGAATTTCCATTTGGATTTCCTTTTCGGTTTTCTCTGGTGGTGGTTCGGAAGAATCGCTGCGGTGAGGTTAGATGGTTTGTCTCCTGCAATGGTAAGGGACGAGGTGTGGTTTTTTGCTTACGCAGGTGCCGCGTTTTCCTTATCTGGAGGTTTGGAAGTATCTTTGGAGGAACCTTTTTTGGATTGCTTTTTGAACAGCTGGACATCGAATTGCCAGCGTTCGACGTTTTCGCCAGTCTCTTTGCTGGTAATGACAACTACAAGCTTGGAGATCTTGCCGCTTATCATCCACTTGTTAAGCTGAGACATAATCTTCTTGATGTAGGCTTTGACTTGGTCGTCCGAAGTGACTGCTCATGTTGTTAGCACAAATGAGTACGAGGGACCTTTCTGGGCTTGAACAGGAAGGAGCACAGACCAAACATGTTGAGGCCATATTTCTTGACGCTGAATAAACGTTTAGACTACATGTTGATAAATACAATGCACAAGCTTACGCTGTAAAGTCTTCTGCTGGATATACGCCGCGTTGAAACCTTGGTATTTATTAACATGAGATATGTCATTATCTTAGACGAGATAACTCACAGAATCGTGTTGATGGAGAACTCAAACTACATTCTATGAATATTTTTGGTTCTACATTTGGCGCTTTCGACTTACGAATTCAGCAACGGTTCTCGAAGATCCTAATGGGTCGTTACCATTCTGTAGCAGCCTAGCGACTCACGAGAATGAATACCTTTCAGTGACAGTTTGTGTACTTTTGATTTATCCTTTTCTGCCGACATGATGAGTTTTTGCCGGAAGTATTATTGCAAAGCCCTCTGTAAGTGAATAGATAGATGTTTATCTCAATGTTGGTGGAGTAACCCTAAGTGGCCGAATTTTAGCCGGGAGGTTCTTGAAAAAATGCTAGTTTTGCCCTTTGGGCGTATCGTTCCCAGTGACCAGAGACGCTGAATTATGAGTTTGCAGGCATCGTGACTGATGCGACGATGCTTTCGGCCAGTCTTCAGAGCCCAGGCTGGCCACAAGTGCGTCTTCCCACCCTGGAGTCGCCCCTTCACAACATCACCATTCTGGCAAGCGAATCCTTCGAAGAACGTTGTTGGCAGCTTAGAGCAAAGGATATCTGTAATACCACTGGAACGCTTTCGTAATTTCTGCATCGTCGCCCATGTTGACCATGGCAAAAGTACTCTCAGCGATCGGCTCCTTGAGCTCACGGGCACGATTGAGCCTGGAGGGAAGAAGCAGGTCCTGGACAAGCTCGATGTGGAACGAGAGCGCGGTATCACGGTGAAGGCGCAAACATGTAGCATGCTATACAATTACAAAGGGGAGGACTATCTACTGCATCTTGTGGACACTCCAGGACACGTCGACTTCCGCGCAGAAGTCTCCCGTAGCTATGCTAGTTGTGGTGGAGCATTGCTTTTGGTGGATGCCAGCCAGGGTGTCCAGGCTCAGACGGTAGCAAACTTCTACCTCGCCTTCTCTCAAGGTCTTCAACTGGTACCTATAATCAATAAGATTGACCTACAGTCGGCGGAACCTGAGAGGGCATTGGAGCAGATCAAGGATACCTTTGAGCTTGACCCCAAGACTGCGGTACTCTGCTCTGCTCGGACTGGACTTCACGTTCAAAAGATCTTACCGGCAGTGATCGAGAAGATTCCAGCGTAAGCACTAGACGCAATTGCCACTGTGATTGTTGTTTTGCTAATCAACTTAGGCCTACCGGCGACCACCTCAAGCCATTGCGTATGCTGTTGATCGATTCTTGGTATTCCACTTTTAGGGGCGTTATACTTCTTGTCAGATTATTCGATGGAACGATCAGAGCTGGAGACCAAGTGGTCTCTTTCGCCACTGGCATCAAATACCATGTTGGCGAAGTTGGTATCATGTACCCCGATCAAACTCCACAAACAATGCTCCGAGCTGGTCAGCTGGGCTATATCTTTTTCAATCCTGGTATGAAGCAAAGTAAAGAAGCAAAAGTTGGAGACACTTACACTACGGTCGGCTCGGAAAAGTCTGTGCAGCCTTTACCCGGCTTCGAGGAGCCGAAGACCATGGTCTTCGTTGCAGCATTTCCAACCGATCAAAGTGAATACGGCCACCTAGAAGACAGCATTGATCAGATCGTGCTCAATGACCGAAGCGTCACCATACAGAAGGAGTACTCTGAAGCTCTCGGCGCTGGATGGAGACTTGGTTTCTTAGGAACTCTTCACTGCTCGGTGTTTGAAGATCGATTGCGACAGGAGCACGGCGCTAGCATTATCATTACGCCCCCAACGGTGCCTTTCAAGGTAATCTGGGCGGATGGGACCGAAGAGACCATTCGGAATCCGGCAAAATTTCCTGACAACAAGTTCAATAACCACAAAGTGGCTGAGCTTCAAGAGCCTTATGTCTTGGTTACCATCACTCTTCCTGAAGACTTCTTGGGCCCGGTCATCGAGCTTTGTGAGGGTAATCGCGGTGAACAGAAGGAGCTCTCATTCTTCACAGCAACCCAGGCTATCCTCAAATACGAGCTTCCCTTGGCACAGCTTGTGGACGATTTCTTCGGTAAACTCAAAGGCATCACAAAAGGCTATGCCAGTCTCGATTATGAAGAATCTGCCTGGCGCAATAGCAATATTGTTAAGCTCCAGCTACTGGTCAACGGAGAAGCAGTAGATGCAATTTCTCGCGTGGTGCATAACAGTCAGGTTGACAGACTAGGCAGGCAATGGGTCACAAAGTTCAAGGAGCACGTAGACCGCCAGATGTTTGAAGTGATAATACAGGCTGCAGCTGGGAGGCGTATAGTGGCAAGGGAGACAATAAAACCTTTCCGCAAAGATGTGACAGCAAAGCTACATGCAGCTGACATTAGTCGGCGGAGGAAGCTGTTGGAGAACCAGAAGGAGGGAAGGAAGAAGTTGAAGGCTGTTGGGAACATAAGCATCGAGACGAAAGCATTCCAGGCTTTCTTGGCCAAGTGAAATGGCTCCTTAGAGATAGTGACATTCGTGCGTCGATAACAATAGTAATTGAGCAATATAAGGAACGATTAACAAATGTGTTCAATACGAATTAAGCGTTGAAAATACTTCTCGATAAGGTTGGAATGAGCACAAGGCCGTAATCGAAAATAAATGATGTTGTTTCAAGGACGAGCTAGAGCGAAAGCAATAAGAATTGAGGAAGAATTACTCGAAGTTGTAGTTCAGCCAGGATAAGGCTGCATGCATGTTAGGCCGCGAATGGACATATTTTCATCCAATAAATTTGCGCGTGCGATTGCCGGCGCTAGCAACAAGATCTATCCGCAATCTAATGCCGTTACCCCACACGCTATTGCTCACCTTTGTTGAAGTCAATTGCTGATAAGAGACATCTCCAAGGCCGAACAATCATGGACGCCTCTATTCATTCCGTGCAGACCCTTCGGTCCGCCCACCTTCCACACAACCTCAATCATGCCGGAAAAGCGTAAGGTGCTCAATTCAAACCGTAGAGTACATGCTGACAGTGACAGAGGCTCTTTGTTGTATCTCCGTTGATATCGATGCCGTGGCCGGATGGCTTGGCTCGTATGGTGGGGAAGACTCTACGAGTGATGTCTCAAGAGGTGAGCGGGCATTGCTACTAATGGCTCTCGGCTGATTGATATCAGGTCTTTTCGCTGGCACCGTGGGCGTTCGCAGGCTTTTGAAGCTGTTTGATAAATACGATATCAAGACCACATGGTTCATTCCGGGACACTCACTTGAGACATTCCCCGAGGAATGTGCTATGGTGAGGGATGCTGGCCATGAGATGTATGATGCCGTTGACTGGAAAGAAGCAAGTTCGCCGTGCTAATGCAATAACTTTGTAGTGGGCTCCACGGCTACTCGCACGAGAACCCTGTTGCTATGACCGTTGAGCAACAGCATGCAATTCTGGACAAGACATACAAAGATCTCACAAAGTTTTGTGGAAAGCCACCGCGAGGTAGCGTTGCGCCATGGTGGGAAGCAAGCCAAGAAGGCGCGGAGTTGATGCTCAAGTACGGTGTAGAATACGGTCAGCCCCTCCCTGAGGCGTTGAAGCTGTTAAGTTTCGGAATCCTCACTGATGCTGTGGACGTGATCAGACCACAGCCTCTCCCACCATGACTGCCTGCCTTACTTCCTCCGCACCGGCGATAAATGGACCAAAATCGATTACAGTAAACACCCAGATCACTGGATGAAGCCTGTCGAGAAGGGTCCCGATACTGGCCTCGTCGAGATTCCCGCCAACTGGTATCTCGATGATTTACCACCCATGATGTTCATCAAGAAAGCCCCAAACTCACATGGCTGGGTTAATCCCAGGGATGTGGAGGATCTGTGGAGGGATCATTTTGATTACTTCTACCGAGAGTATGACGACTTCTGCTTTCCGGTGACCATTCATCCGGATGTCGGCGGGCATCCACACGTAATTCTCATGCTCGAAAGGTGAGTCTCGCTTCCTGCAAACTAAGTAATTCGGAAGCAGCCTAAAGCTCAATCTTCTCCGTAGGTTGATTGAATATATCAGCAAGAAGCCAGGCGTCAAGTGGGTAACCATGGCAAATATCTGTGATGACTTCAAGGCAAAGAACAAACCAGTCAAAGGCGCAATGATGCCTGCGGAACATGGTGCCATCGCTAAAGATCCCAGTAAGTGCATGACTCTATGATTCGAATATCTAGTAATTTCGCTGATACGGCTATCCAAAGATCTCCAGCTTAAACTGGCTGAGTAGAGGAAAGCGCTGATCCATCCGATTGGAACCATTTTAGAAGGACCCTTCATTGTTAGTAACAAGTGCAGAGCAGTGAGGAGAACTATCGGCATATAAACGTATATAGTATATTAGATGAAGTATTGAATCCTCATATCTATTAGTTCGCGTCGTTCATGCTTCATATCCTCCCTCATTTTTAATGCGATGTGTATTCTCCTTTTTCTGCAATCGTCTTCTGGCATTGGGCCAAGATAGCTGCCTGCCGTCCAACATCTGCAAGACGACTGATCACTTCCCTGTTACCATCGACAAAGCCATACAAGGCATAGGGGATATCCACTTCTATGCAGAACTCTTGTACAAGCTTCTGTGTCCGGCGCAGATTATGCCGCGGCATACGGGGGAAAAGATGATGTATAGCTTGAAATTGTAAACCTCCGTGGAAGAAATCCAGCCATTCGGGGCAATCGACGTCCATGGTAGTTCGCAACATTTTTTGTGGGAAGGATTCGCTGATCCCAAGATCGGCGGTGCTCATGGCGAAGTGGCTCAAGGTAATTTGGACGTGTAGTGGCGCTGTAATCATGTGGCTGATCATGACGAACGCCCAACGGCCAGATGCTGTAGGGATTGACTTATACACCACTAGATATCCGAACCAATACCAGAAGAAGATCTGTCCAGCCATCTCAAACCACCGATGCCACCATGCAGGGCCTTTTTTTGGCCCTAGTCCCAGAATGAGGTATTCCCAGCTTAAGCGGTACAAGTTAAATCGGCCAAATAATAGTATGGGGTAGTAAAGATAATGCTGATATCGAATAACGAATTTGGCGAAAGGGTCGTATGTCATAATACGATCGTAATATGTGCTTTTCAAAGACTCAAAAAATCTGTGGGAAATTGCGAAGAACGGCATATGTTCTATGTCAGGATCGTGTTCCGGTGAGTTCGTGACAATATGATGGACGTTGTGGTTTCGCTTCCACCATCCCAAGCTCAATCCACCAATGAAGTCTGCTATGGCCATTCCGATGACTGTGTCAACTGTAAAATTATGTGTAATGCCCATGTGCCCTGCATCGTGGACTGTGAAAACCAATTGGTGCCAGCACGCTCCAAGGAAGAATCCGCTTGTGCCGTACCAGCCGTAGCGCAGGAGTAAGAGGAACATGCTGAAAAGAAATACATATCGACAAGTTTCGATGAAGTATGCGGTGTAATTGCATTTGAATAATCCTTCGGCTTGGAGCCTATCGTAAAGAATGCGGTACCTTCGTACAATGTCTTCCTGTGTCGCTGTATCTAATGCGGGATATTTCGCAAGGTCAAAATCGATCTCTTGTTGTGTGCGAGCATCCATGAGAGAGAGTTTACTGTCTTCATTCGTTGCCGGCAACTCGATTGAGGAAAGAGAAGAACAAGACGATACTTCGTGGAGGTCAGAGTGCTTGCTCGATTGTCGTCGCCTGAAGTCGCTTGCACTCTCAATGGGATCAAATATAGCTGACACGCTGGGTGAGCTGCTGCCACTTGAAGATATGTCCTCGTTCTCCTCTTCCTGCACTGTATCGGTGTTATGATCATACGGCCTGAAACGGCCACCTTGGATGGGCGGCAGGAAGTTGTTCCACCGTCCTTCAATCCTGCCTATCTGGAACTTTGACATGTGCTGGCGGGCCTCTATTGAATGCAAACTATCAATTGGACGCAATTAGCAAAGATTGTCCTCCCTTGTAGTCATTTGGCTCATACGCATTGACTTCATCCGTGGCATCTCGGCCCACCATATGCATAATAGCCTTATCCCCTCCTGGATGATACCTCAGCCAGGCATCTGCCTTGATGACCTTCCCATCTATGATGATAATGGTTCGACCATCTGCAATCATGCCCTCAACCTGTTTTCGAGTGAGGATTGCTTCTTTCCGAGACATTGGCCTCGATGGGCTGGTTGATACAGCCATGGTACGATTAGGCGACCTGTTCCATGGGTAAAACTCTCCTAAAGCCTGGCCAGGAATCTATATATAAACGAATGTGTTGTGCATTGAGCTGGGAAAACCTGTCAAGGTTTGAAGGAGCCCAGAGGCGAATGCCTAAAGTGGGGTCCAACAGTTTGGGCTGGACCCTAACGTCGATCTCCCGGGAGTCTAGGCCTGTTCCTATCATTACCTTGCTGATACCATCTTCAATCACCAACCTTGTTCGCGACCGTGGATTACATCAATCTACAGTTTCAATCTACTTCAGTAGGATTTGTCTGTCGGTTACAATATGTCAGAGAAGGTAGAGGGGCTGGCTCAAGAATGGCTGAGATTAGACCAGGATAACGAGACGCGGTCGAAAATCGAAAGGCTTTTAGAGCAACAAGATTACGCAGAATTAGAAAGCCGGCTCTGTACCCGCCTTATTTTTGGTACAGCTGGTCTCAGGGCACAGATGGGCGCGGGATATTCCTTTATCAACAGCTTGACGATTATTCAGACTTCCCAAGGACTCGCGGCGTACTTACTAGAAGAGGGTGTGGCTTCTGGTGGCATTGTGGTCGGTTATGATGCTCGCCACAACTCAGAAAAGTTCGCGCGACTCGCTGCTGCAGCATTTACTGCAAAGGGGATACGGGTGTGGTGGTATGAAGATCTCGTCCACACTCCTATGGTACCATTTGGTGTGAACGAACTGGGGGCAGCTGCTGGGATAATGATCACTGCGAGTCACAATCCTGCACAGGACAATGGTTATAAAGTTTATGGATCAAATGGATGTCAGATTAACACGCCAATGGACTCTTACATAGCTGCTTCTATAACGAAGAATTTGGAACCTCTTACGTGGGACATCGAGAAGGGAGCAAGCCTCAGGACATCTATTCTGGGTTCAATGAGAGCAAAATATTTCCAAAAGTTATCTGCCTTCGTCGGCTATCCCGATCGTTACATGAAAAGTGCACCATTTGTCTACACCCCAATGCACGGTGTAGGCAACAGCTACATGACAGAGATCATGACGCGATTGGAAAACACATCCATGACTGTTGTACCAGAACAAGCCAAGCCAGATCCTGATTTCCCCACCGTAAGATATCCAAATCCGGAGGAGAGTGGTGCCCTAGACCGTGCAACAACGCTCGCGGACGAACGAGGTATTCGGCTCGTCATTGCGAATGACCCTGATGCAGATCGATTTGCGGTAGCTGAAAAGATAGATGGCCATTGGAAACAATTCACAGGTGACCAAGTTGGGGCGCTCTTTGCTTATTATTTAGTCAAATCTAAAAAGGACCATGTTCAGACTGGTGACAACGAATGGGTTCTTACCACCGCGGTTTCATCTCAAATGATTTCTGTTATGGCTGAAAATGATTTCAATGTGGGCGAGACCCTTACTGGCTTCAAATGGCTCGGTAACAGAACCATTGATTTGAATAAACAAGGGAAAGTGACGCATTTCGCGTACGAGGAAGCTCTTGGGTATATGTTTCCAGACATTGTACGTGATAAAGATGGCATCACAGCAGCCGTAGTATTCCTATGCGCTTGTGCCGAATGGGGCTCACCTTGGGCCAAGATGCAGGAATTGTATCAACAATATGGGTATGCTGCTATGAAATCTTAGCGTTCGCGCGGTAAGGTTGACGACATGGTACAGTTACTTCGAGACAATGAACACTTACTGGAGATCATCGGACCTAGAGACCACAGCGGAGGCCTTCAAGCGTGTGCGAGCGTTAGGCACGCCATACCCTACCAGTGTTGTAGGAAGGAAAGTATTGCGTTGGCGGGACTTGACCATAGGCTATGATTCTAGCACCGAAGATAACATACCTGATTTGCCTTCCTCTTCAAGCAGCCAGATGATCACTTGCTGGCTTCATGGAAACTCAGAAGATAGGGGTATTCGCTTCACCGTCAGAGCATCTGGTACAGAACCTAAAATTAAGAGTCAGTAATATTTCTTTATTTGGTTGGTGTGAAGCTAATCTTTGTCCCAGTCTATTTGGAATGCCAGAGTAGAGACCCAGAAAGTGCATCAAAGGGTGCTGCTGAAGCTCTAAAGTTTGTGGCTCTAAACTGGTTCAACGATCCGCGTCTTGCAATCGAGCAAAAATATTGGTATCTACTCTAGATGCCAATGAGGACTCCTTCGCTCCTTTTTCGATCAAGAAATAGCTGCCGTTACTCATATTCAACCGTTTAAAAAACTACTTGGTTGAATGCTTCGAGAGACAGAAAAAAGTATTCGAGCGTGAAGATCTCGTTAACATGACTGGAGGCCCGGCACATCATGGATTGGTAGCACGATCACAGGTAGACAGTTTGATGCATTAGAGCACAAGAACACAAGGATAGAGGTCTTTGCCACAATCTAAGCCTATTTGCAGATCGTCTCTTGATAGTCCAGATTTGGCCCATATAGTTCGATTACCAAGCTAGAGAACGTCCACATATTTTAAGCAGCAATTGTAACCTCCACCTCAACCCCCGCCTCGATATTGATGATAATCTGCTTGACAACCTCTGTAGGTGCGTTGAGACTGAAGTCGACACATTAGATTAGCATGTGTTCTGAGCACCACCACAGATTCTATCTTTCGTTTTTATCCAGAACCCTCAAGGCATCTCGGATGATGGCACTCACTCGATCAAGCGCTTGTGAATGCGCATCTCATAGGTATCCCATGTCTTACTCCCTTCACCACAAGGTGTCTTTCTCGTAGTAACCTTCAAGCTCTTCGTAGGCAGGCGTACGGGACCTTTTACTCGGAGGTCCTTGGACTTTGCGCGCTCAATGAGCTCTTGGCAGACCTTCTCGAGGGATTGGACCTTTTTCGAGGTGAGGGTGACTGCGGCGGTTAGCTAGTTTCTTCCCGATCTCTGGAGATTCGGATATTTACTTCGGATCTTGTGGATTTTCTGGACGAATAGCGGTCAGCATGGTCTTCAAGCTCGAGCTGTCTGAGTGGAAACGGACTGGTCCTTCACCATAATCTTTCTCTGGTTTTTGGTAAGACATGTTGGGCTACTTGAGAAGCTGCTGAAGAGCTGCTGAGGAGTCACGCTGGAAACTTGAACGCCAATCACGACCTGAACAGCTGGGTTCGGTAAGGTGATGAAAGGCTGGTGGTGTGTGGAACTCAGAGTACTGCAGCATCTCAATATTGTGGATGCAAAAGACTTGGCACTCGCTTATATCTTAACTCCGAAAAGTCCGATTACTGGCTAAACTTTTGTGCTTGCTGCTACAACTTCAGTTCATTCCATGATGCGGAAGTCGGCTCCTAACACTCTCAAGCTACCTCGCAAGCTCTTAGATGAGCTTGGTGCGTCCGAGTCTGACCATAAGGGGCTTAGAAAAAAGTCTTATGGCCCTACGAATCGCAAGGAGCAGAGGAAAGCAGCCAGAGTGCAAAAGAAATCAAGTCATGTCGCATCGCAGGCAGCGCGGACACCGAAGCATAAGCCACCTCGTGATGGTCGAGGGCAAGATAGTGAGGGGCCCAGCGGATCCGCAGTCATTGTTCGGAAACCGCAGACCAAGGTGCCCTCAGTTCAACCACTGTCGCTGAAGTCCATCTTGAAGGCTCCCAAGTCTACCCCTCAAGCCATTGAAAAGATAAATGGCATCGTTTCGCCATCTCCACCTCCAGTCGCAAAACCTTCTCGTCGAGTTCAACAGCAACTTACTGCTGATGATGCCGAAATCAAGGCGCTAGAGAAAGCACTTGGCATAAAGGACAAGAAAAAGCTGCCAAAGTCTTTCGTGGATGACGGACTTGACGACTTACTGGATGGCATAGATGATGCTGTAGGGCTTGATAGCTCTGGCGGAGGCAAGAGAAAGAGAACAGAAAATGAGGAGTGGCTTGAGAGGAAGCGACAGAAAGCGCAACGAAGCAATCTTGCTATCAAAGATCCCGCTGGCAGTGGGTTATCAGATGATGAGGAAGAAAGTGCAGATAGTGGGTCTGAGGAAGACTTAGAGGAATTTGATGAGGACGATGAGAATTCTGCAAGGCAGGCAGGCTCCGACGACAATTATGAGGATTTGTCAATTGTAGAAGAGGAGGATGACAGCTCGCCACCAATATCAGCCAGTAAAGGGCGCGAGAACCCATATGTTGCGCCCATAGCTAGGCCCAGCGCTTTGACCGGAGAAAAATATATTCCGCCGTCACTTCGCCACAAAGGGTTGGGAGGATCAGGATCAGAGGACCTTTCACAACTACGGCGGCAAATTCAGGGACTTCTAAACCGTCTATCTGAAGCCAATCTCACCTCACTCCTCAGCGAAGTGGAAAAGCTATATCGAGGTCACCCACGCCAACATATCTCCACAATACTTCTCGATTTATTATTAGGCTTGTTGTCTGATCCAACGTCCTTACAAGACACTTTCATAATATTACATGCAGGCTTCATTGCTGCAGTTTTCAAAGTCATAGGCCCGGATTTTGGGGCTCAGGCCATTCAAAGAATCACCGAGGAATTCTTTGCGAATTTTGATTCCAAAGCAGACTTTGACGGTACAGGGAAGAAATGCACTAACTTGACAAGTCTTTTGGCGGAGTTGTATAACTTTCAAGTTATCAGCAGCAATCTAATATACGATTTTACTCGATTGTTCCTCAATAATCTATCTGAAATTAATACTGAGCTTCTGTTGAGAGTCGTTCGCATAGCTGGCCAGCAAATGCGGCAGGACGACCCCTCTTCTCTGAAAGATATTGTAATCCAGCTTCAGAGGGTTGTGGCCGAGATGGAAGAGGATAGTCTCTCGGTAAGGACGAAGTTCATGATAGAAACAATGAATAACCTCAAGAACAATCGAATGAAAACCGGTATTGCAGCATCTGCAATCACTTCGGAGCATACGCTTCGGATGAAAAGAATATTGAAATCTTTCAATCAGCGAACAATTCGAGCTAGCGAACCACTCGGCGTTGGGTTGAAAGATCTCCAAGATAAAGACAAAAGAGGTAAATGGTGGTTGGTCGGAGCCAGCTACAGAACTGATACTGGAGATGACAATTTCCAAAAACAGCCTTCACCTGTATGTGGAAACGACTGGGAAGACAGTTCAGACAGAATCGGCGTGGTTGGGGATCTTGAACAGCTCGCCAAAGAACAGCGTATGAACACAGATGTTAGACGGTCGATTTTCATAGCCATCATGTCAGCGTCAGACTCAAATGATGCTTATATGCGACTTCTGAAATTAGGTCTCAAGAAAAGCCAGGAACTAGAGATACAAAAGGTGTTGGTACATTGTGCTGGAGCAGAGAAAGTGTATAATCCGTTCTATACCTTCTTGGCGAGACGGATTTGCAGGGATAAGAAGCTTAGGATGGCGCTTCAATTCTCGTTATGGGACCTCTTCAAGCGAATGGGCGAGGCAGAAGACGATGCGGAAGGAGATGAAGACGAGGGTGATGATGGAAAGCTTGAATTGAGGAGCATAGTGAATCTTGCGCGAATGTTTGGAGTATTGATCGCGGAGGATGGCATGAGCGTTGGCGTCTTAAAGGTATACTGACTCACAGCTCGACAAGACTCATATACATGAGCTCATGTGCTGACCGTAGTAGAACCTAAAACTTGCATATCTGCGGACCAAGACCCGAACATTCGTAGAGCTGATGCTCATTACCGCCATCGTCCACTCCCAGCAAAACTCCGGCGAGAGCAGAAATGAGAAGACTCTGATGGATATCTTCCTCAAGCCTAAAGAGATCTCTCAAATGGCTGGAGGCTTGCGATATTTCCTAAAGAAAGTCGTCAGTAAGACGGATGTTGCTGGTAGCAAAGAGGACACCGCAACAGTCAAGTGGGGCTGTAAGGTAGCCAGCGATGCACTTTCAGTCATAGCAATGCGGACAATACCCGACGACTACGCGTTAGAGAACCCTTCATGAACCATCCAATGCAAGGTCCGAGGCACTTCTAAGGGGATATGATATGGACGACAAGGACTCGAGCCAACAAATTGAATTTTGGGCTAATGAGATTCGGAAGGCCAACTATCGAATTAGTATTGAATGATGGGATGCCTGAAAACAGAGTTCTACGCCAGGAACCGTGGGACTGCGTCCCACTATGTAATACTACACCGATAGTATCAAGTCTGCTCGGTGATAGCGTTAGATCTAGAGATATCAAAATATTAGAGTGGACTGGAAAATCATTGGCGTGAGAGTTAGCGAGGCCTGCGCACACCGATATCTGAACCTGCATGAAGGATTCGCTGGGCTAGCATTGCATGTATTAGCGACCGTGAATGCAGGGTGGTGCGGGGAACATGGGACAAAAGGGGCTTTTGTTACGCCATCGTGGGACTTCTTTCCTTGTGAAAATTGTACGAAAGCTATGGATTCGCGATACGATGTTGTCGTTGTTGGCGCGGGTCTGCAAGGTTTGGCCACTGCCCGGAAGTTCCTCCAACTGGACCCAAATCTAAAGCTCACAGTCATTGAGAAGAACAAGACTATTGGCGGTGTTTGGGCCGAGGAAAAGGTCTATACAGGCTTATCATCCAACAGTTTGCGTGGAAAGTATGAGTACTCAGATTTTCCCATGGATGACAGTTTTGGCGTGAAAGAGGGTGAGCATATTCCTGGACGGTGTATTCACGAATACTTTGAGCAATACGCGAGAAAATTTGATTTGAAAAGGAGGATTCAGTTCCAAACGAAAGCCAATGTCGCGGAGAAGATACAGAATGGCTGGAATTTGCAGCTCGAGAACGTCATAAGCAATACCCACACTTCAAATGGAGGCGACAAAGCTGCTCTCCCAGTTCCAGCAGTGTGGAACATCAGTTGCGCTAAGCTCATCATTGCTACCGGGCTCACATCGGTCTCGGAACCTATCAATATCAAAGGTCGTGAGAACTTTACTGGACCCATTGTCAACTTCTCGGACTATGCTCGTGAGTCTTCCAGAATCTGCGAGGATGATGCCATCAAAAATGTGACCGTCATGGGAAGTGGTAAGTCGGCATATGACTGTGTCTACCAGAAGGCTGCCCATGGAAAGACTGTCAATTTCATCATTCGAGCGTCGGGTCACGGTACGTGTTACATGGTACCCACGTATATATATCTCGGACCCTTCAGATGTGTGCCCGAAAAGCTCTTGACAACCCGACTATTTACATTCTTCTCCCCGCTTGTTTGGGGTGACGCAGACGGATTCGGCTTTATAAGAAGCTTTTTGCATGGGACCATTTTGGGTAGATGGGTTGTAGACCGGTTCTGGGACAAGCTGGGATCGGACCTGATAGATCAAACACACATTGCAAATCATCCAGAAACCAAGAAGCTGATCCCGATTCACAAAGCGTTTTGGTATGGAATAAACACGGGAATGCTGAATTATCCGACGTACAAACTGATGCCTTGGTATGCAGTATGGGCTGGAGATGGGAGCCAAGCATCGAATTTCGGCCAAAAGAAATACATGCAGACTTGGGGATTCCAAGCGCAGACCTTACCAGCACGCAGAAAGAAGTGTGGGACAGACTCAATGCCCGAGCTGACTTGGAGATACTCGAAAGATTTCCTAAATTGATGAGCGGGCCAAAGATCAACCATGATCTGCTTGCTGATACCGAGGCACCAAGAGTAGAGGCTTTCCCTTGGAGGTTATGGCGAGGCATAGCACCACCAGCAGTAACGACAAGAGATCTCGTCTTCCTTGGTTTTGTCCTGCAAATCCAGAGCCCGATACGGAGTGAGATCAGCAGCATCTGGGCATATGCATACATGTACGACAAACTCAAAGGGCCGTTGAAATCTGTGGCCAAGCCATCTACATCGCTACATCTAGGTCAAACGCTTCCAACGGAGCAGCAACTACCGGCTGCAGAGAAAGGAGAATTTGATGAGATCATGTATGATACGGCGCTTTTTAGTCGGTTTGGAAAGTGGAGGACGCCATGGGGGTTTGGGGCAAGATATCCGGATCTTGCCTTTGATAGTATTCCATACTTGGACTTGTTGCTTCGTGATTTGGGATTGAGGAGCTGGCGGAAAGGGTGGGGATGGCTGGGAGAGATCTTTGGGGGCGGTTATGATCAGACTGATTTTAGGGGATTGGTCGAGGAGTGGGAACAGAACCAGAGAGAGAATGCTTTATAATTGGACGATGCCACCTGGGTGGCATAGACGAATGACAATTTTCAACCATGGAATTCTTCATCGCGTTGCAACCAATACAGCGCAACCATCGTCTTTTCAGATAGTCCCAGCTTTAGGAGCCTGCTCAATAAGCTCCCTGCCATTTTTCATTGGAGTCTCATTGCGAACGAGGCAGTCATCGCTTAGAGTGTCCCTCACCATTGGCCACCCCCGAGTAATCCTCTGACTCGGATTTGACGTAATTCCTGGAATCTTATATATTGTGGTCAACAAATATGTTCTACATAAGTACCTTGAACACCACCTCAATTGCAGAGCGTCAAGTGGAGGAATGATATACCTAAATAAATGTACTTGGTAGGAGAGAAAAGGTATTTCGAACCCGTTTGTAGGCGACTCCGCTAGCGGATGCGCCGCCACTTGCCGTCCCGGCGGTCTTTGGAGCTCTAAAGCATGCTGTCAACCGGTCTTACATATTTTCTATAATTTTTCTCACTCATAACTCCGCCTTCAATCCCTCTTTCTGACCTGGTGTCTCTCTCCTCCTCCTACGCCTTTCATTCCCTTCCCATCTCCGCCATGCTTCGTACACTCGTACCCAGAGCGGTCCCAAGGTTGGCGGCAACAGGACCTTGCTTATATACAACACAATCTACCGGCTTCTGTCTGATCAAAACAAGGAGGCGTGGCTATGCAACAGAAGCCTGTGAGACCCTTTTACATAGTCCGATCATCAGAGGTTGCTAACCTCGAATAGCGGAACATGACCTTGTCATAATTGGAGGGGGCGTTGCGGGATATGTTGCCGCCATAAAAGCAGGGCAAGAGGGCATGAAGGTAGCTAAATAAATCTTACTAGAAGGTCTCAATGCGCGCGTCAACTAATAGCAAAGCGAAGGTGGCCTGTATAGAAAAGCGCGGAGCCTTAGGTGGAACATGTCTGAACGTCGGCTGCATACCCTCCAAATCTCTCCTCAACAACTCGCACCTGTATCATCAGATCCTACATGACACGAAAAAGCGCGGAATAGATGTCGGCGATGTCAAGCTCAATCTAAAGCAGATGATGGCCGCGAAAAACACATCGGTGGAGGGATTGACAAAGGGCGTGGAATTCCTGTTCAAGAAGAACAAGGTGGAATATATCAAGGGCACAGGGGCATTTGTAGGCGAGAACGAGGTCAAGGTGAACTTGGTAGATGGTGGAGAGCAGACCCTTAGAGCGAAGAACATCATAATAGCTACGGGGAGCGAGGCGACACCTTTCCCGGGACTTACGATAGACGAGAAAAAGGTTATCACGAGTACGGGAGCAATTGCACTGGAGTCAGTGCCGAAAAAGATGGTGGTCATTGGGGGGGGTATCATTGGTCTAGAAATGGTGAGTCTACCCGATCGATTGGGTTGTCAAAGTGTATACTGACTTCCGTCAATGCAGGGCTCTGTCTGGTCACGGCTAGGATCAGAAGTGACAGTCGTCGAATTCTTAGGCCAAATAGGAGGGCCTGGTATGGACGCCGAGATATCAAAGACTACCAAAAAGATATTAGAAAAACAAGGCATGAAGTTCAAGCTCAACACCAAGGTTTTAGAAGGCGATGCCAACGGCGAGGGCGTTAAGCTCAAGGTCGAAGCCGCAAAGGGAGGCAAGCAAGAGACCGTAAGTACCCATTCCACCACTCCGGTCCGTGCAAAGTCTCCTAACTAACCATCCCCTCAGCTCGACGCCGACGTCGTCCTCGTAGCCATCGGTCGCCGTCCCTACACCGCCGGTCTAGGTCTCGAAAACATTGGTCTCGAAGTCGACAACAAAGGCCGCCTAATAATCGACGAACAATACCGGACCAAACTGCCCCACATCCGCGTCATCGGCGACTGCACCTTCGGCCCCATGCTCGCGCACAAAGCCGAAGAAGAAGCCGTCGCCTGCATCGAATACATAACCAAAGGCTACGGCCACGTCAACTACAACGCCATCCCCAGCGTCATGTATACCCATCCCGAAGTCGCCTGGGTCGGCCAGAACGAAGCCGAACTAAAAGAACAGGGAATCAAATATAAGACCGGCTCGTTCCCTTTTAGCGCCAATTCTAGAGCTAAGACGAATTTGGAGACTGAGGGAATGGTTAAGTTTGTTGCGGATGCGGAGACGGATCGGATTTTGGGGATTCATATCGTGGGGCCGAATGCGGGGGAGATGATTGCGGAGGGGGTGCTGGCGCTGGAGTATGGGGCTAGTAGTGAGGATGTGGGGAGGACGAGTCATGCGCATCCGACGCTGGCGGAGGCGTTTAAGGAGGCGGCGATGAGTACGTATGGGAAGGCTATTCATTATTAGGGTTTTGGAAAGGAAAGCGTAAATGTAGTGAAGGGCGGTGATACTGGGAAAGAGAAAAGGAGTTTTTGTAAATATGTGATATTGTAAAACATATTCTACTGCCACTCAACTGGACATACATACTGTGAAAAAATCTTATGGCATTTTAGAAGAACCTAATCAGGACTTTTTCGAGCAACTGGTAAGACACGGCCTCAACACCGCACCATCAGATATATATATCCAATCCATAACATCTATAGACTCAAAAATTCCACCCCACCCACTCCCTCCTCGGCGGCAACTCCGGAACCCACCCCCCCTCAAAAACCCCATGCTCCTTCAAAAACCTATACTTCTCCCTAACACCCTCATCATACCTCTCCACCGGCAACTCCTCACTCTTCTTAAAAACAGGCGGACCATCCGGAAACCAAATCTTCGTCCATACGCCCTCGGGAGATTTAAAACATGGTTCCTCGTCGATATAAGTGACAGGTTTGTTATTCCAAGTGCGGAGTTTGTTTTGAGCGTCTTTTTGTACGGTGAAGGGGGGTTGAGCGGATGTTGTGGAGGTGGTGGGGGCGGGAGCTGTGAGGTTTGGGGGGTTAGTGTGATTTTGGGATGGGGATGGGGATGGGGATAAGGATGTGGATGTGGAGGGGTGGGAGGCTTTGAAGGCTTGGAGGTCAAAGCCGAAGGAGGGGACGGGACGGTTAGCGTAGTAAATACGGGTCTTACTGGGTTGGCCAAATAGAGTTGGCGCTGTTGTGGGTGGGTTTGCGAAGGGGCTTGTTGTGGGTGGGGCGGAGGGCTGGCCAAAGGGGTTTGTGGGCGCTGCTGTGGGTTGGCTAGGTGCTGTGGTGGTGTTGGATGTTGTGGGCTGGCTGAACGGAGATAGCTTGGCGAATGGGCTAGATTGGGAGGGAGCTGATGCCTGTCCGAATGGATTGGGCTGGGTGGAAGATGGTTGACCGAATGGGTTTGGTTGTGTAGGCGTTGATGGTTGACCGAAAGTGTTTCTGGGTTGGTCAGTTTGCATACTCCCGGTAGTACTCGCAGGTGCACCGAAGGGCGATGCATTTTGGGGCTGGCCAAAGACGCCAGGGGCAGACGGTTGGCCAAAGGTAGGAGCAGGAAATGAGGGTTTGCCGAAGGTCGAGGAAGGCTGGCTAAAGCCTGCACTTGGTTGTCCAAGCGGGGATGGATTCCCAATTACAGACGGTTGGCCGAAGGATGACTGGCCGAAAGTAGACGCAGGGGCTGAAGGCTGCCCGAACGCTGGCTTGCCAAATGTCGACGGTGCGGATGGTTGCCCAAATGTGGGTGCTGGATTTGAAGGCTGACCGAATGCGGACGTGGGTTGCTGACTTGGAGCCTGGAGCTGGGGTTGCGTAGGCAAGGCTCCTTTGGCCTTGCAGATGTCATTTCGATTTGGATGCTCGTTTTCACCGTTTAAGATATATTTTATAGCGCCATCAACATCATTAAGAGCGGTCCGACACTGCTGCTCTGCATTGTTGACTAAACTTTGATACTCTCCGACGGCTTGCTGTTGGTTACCCTGCGCAGTCAATTCATAATGGCGGACTCTAATCTCCTCGAAGCTCTGTTCTCGTGGCTGACCACCAAACAACTGCAGAGGTGCCTCTCTGCCTGGTCCATAGGCGGAAAGTATCCATTGTGGCAGCTCCTTGGACAGATCATTGGTTATGATATTCTTGTCGAGCTTGTAGCTAGAAAGTTCGATCAGCAACGTCATACGAGATTTCTCAGATTCCATCTCACGGTATTTCTCTGCTTGTTGATGTGCCTGCTATTGTTAGAAGCAGTAATCCGGTTGTACCATACATCCGCAGAAATGAGCAGTAGTAGGAATCTTAAGGAATACAAATGTTGAACTACACGATACAATGTCTTGAGAGATAAAAAAGAGGGAAGATGCAGACGATGCAGACTGAATATATCTGATAGGAAAGACACTAACTAGCACGAGGTTTACATACTTCGAGGTGAGGAACCGCCAAGGGGACTGGAGGCATTCTGTAGCGGAGCAAATGGATTTCGCGTATTTATACCACTCCTAGGATGCTCATTTTTGCATGATTCTTGCTTCTCGTGTCAGGTACTGTACTGTTCAGGTTGAGTGAGTGCCTACTTGCCTCCGTATCTACAATTTCCTTGCAGAAAGAACCGACAAACGGTCATCTTGACGGCATGACCTTGTTAGATAGTACATATAGCTTGATTTCGAGTCTCTTCAAGGTGATGGGAAAGAAGGAGGCTTGACTCGTAAATTTTGGTGGTTTAATGTTCCTGATTATTATGATACCGTAGGCGCCTAGACTTAGGGCATTGACCTAGAAGTAGAACTATGTCCTCGGCGCCTCTAGGTGTATCGCGACCTATCATAGTAGCTAGGTACCTACGGCAATCTTTAGCTGTGCCTTTTAGACCTGGAACCAAATCCATTCAGTATGCCCAGTTTTAGGAGTTTTCCCAGCAATGCTATGGCAGCAGATGTACAAAGACGTGGTGATCCTTAGGATATTCGAAAGTTGACGAGCTTTTCATGGAAGCTGGAAGGCTGCTTCAGAGGCGTCGAATGGTGAGCAGGGACGATTAGTCCGCCTATTTGAATCAAAGGAGCCTACTCTATCGTAGCAACAAGCTAGAAGCATATTCTATCTGTACTTATCTTCAATGCAAACCGTTCTTGCCCATGATATGTAAAGCGTCCTCCATTTCATCCTTGTCTCCTTGTTCGTCGTGTATTTTAGGCGACCGTGTCAAGGTGAGTCAGCAATCGTAGCGCAGCTTTCTTTTCAGCTCCCAATCATCAGGCTTTGAGAACCCAGGATCCTTGCGGGCCCAACACAGGACTTCAATCCTCGCTCGATGCATCCACTGCAAAAGATGCTGGCAAGCTGGCCGAGAACCGAACCGGATCTATCGCCAGAATTCTGGTGTAGTTACCAGTATCGAGAAAGAGCCTGCCGGCAATGCTATCGCCTATGAAGGCACACGGCCTGTTGGAAAGTGCGGCTGCGGTGACGGGTTGGTACTCAGACACGACAGCGACGAGGTTGGTGGATACATGTCCAGGCTTAGAGCTGGGCAAGCGCTTGGGGAAGAATAGCTACTGACGGTACCAGTACTCAGGATACGCTCGCAAAAGTATTCCTCGAGGCAAAGAGCATATTCGAGGACAATATAAGGCATGCTGGCAAGGCAGGACAATCGCCTTTCGAAGGGAAAACCACGATGTTAGATGTCCAGCTAGAGCTTTCAAACGCTCTAAAGCGGTATGAGTCGACGTCGGAGTCGAAAGCTCGGAGATGGCTCGTGGCTCTTTCGGAACGAATTGCATTCTACGGGCAGATTTTCGATGTACTAGTTCAGCAGCACCCAGAGTATGTGTCATTGGCTTGGGGCACGTTTAAATTTGTCTTCCAGGTAATCCTTTCGGCGTTCCATGGGCTATTTCGAAACAAATCGACGGCGCGCTGATATTCTGCCCATTCACAGGCTATCCTGAACCATCAAGAATTAGTCAAAAAGCTTGCCAAAGGCCTCGCTCAGATCGCCGACATCCTTCCAAGAGCGAACCTCAGCCTCGTTCTCTATCCGACAGACATGATGCAGGAGATACTTGTCCAAATGTACGCACACATTCTGCAGTTTCTGCACCATGCATTACTTTGGTTTAGGCAGAATAAGTTGATGCATACTATCTCTTGCATCGTTCGGCCATGGGCAATCGCATACTCAGAGCACTTCGAAGCCATCAAAGAAGATTCCATTCGTTTGGACAAGTTATCAGACATGGCAGCAAAAGCGGAACTGAGAGACACTCATCTTGAAGTGGTTGAGGCGAGGAAGGAGTGGGCGGTCGCGAGTTCAGAAATCAAACTCTTGCGAAATGACAACCAAAGGTTAGCAGATATAATAAAGAACGGTATGGATCGGCTGGATCAAACAGTGTTATGTGAGTAGCAATGTGCTCAGGCCCTTGAATATCGCTGACTTTCGGCAGCATTGCACAAGGAAATTCAATTCGACTTTCGAGAACAAGCAGACACACTGTGTTCGATACAATTAAATCAGATCCTATCCATCTCCTTCCTAGAAAAGCTTCCTACTTCAGGAGAGAGCCTTGAGTACTGCCAATCGATCCGGCGCAGAAGCAGACGCCGAATGGCATTACCTCTCCCTGAGGTTTCAAGACTATCGCAATGGGCTGCACTGCAGAGTCACTCATTGCTCATACTGCAAGGAGGCTCTCTGGCCGTCTCCAAAGCCTTCATGGTAGATCTGATAGCCTTGGTCCGGGATACCAAGCTACCAATAATCTGGGCCCTACGATACGCGAACTACTGGGACTCGTCCACCACTTGCATAGATGTGCTACGCATGCTGGTTCTTCAGGCTTTGCAAATGAATCCTCGAGTCTTAGGCCAAGGACCCAACCCGATCACATTTACTCACATGCGCGAAGCTGCGTCTGCGGCAGATTGGCTCCGCATACTGGGTCGTGCTTTGCATGGGCTTCCTCGCATTTTTATGGCACTTGATTCTGGTTTACTGTCGCACGTGACTACTAACAATAAATCCGAAGCCACCGAACTGGTCGATTTGTTGCTCTCAGGGCTTCCAGGATCTGTCAAACTTTTCGTGTCTGCTGTCAATCTCCAATCTACATATATGGATGAGTGTAGTGAAGGTCAGGCGTGCGTAACTCTCCAAATGTCCAGCCGCGGCGATATACATGGACCACTGCGCAGAAGACGAGCGAACATGAACCGCAATGGTAACAGAGCAAAATTCCGAGGTCGATCGAGCCTTGAGGTGATGAGAGACAAAAAATTTCGAGATTGGACTCTCTGATGACACAATCTGACTGCGATGATTCTCAACGGGGTCTGATGCCGGCTACTTAGAGCCACTTGTGAAGCTATACAAGATTCTGCTGATATTGAATTGGAAAGACTCGGATAACAAGACGTAGAGTGCATATGAGAGCAAGGATCGGACGACCATGCTCGAAGCTGAAGTTGTTAAGTTAATAATATGTGACATTGATGCTCAAGACATGGCGGTTCAACTTTATAGACACTCTAGATACTCCTTACGGTCTCATTGCAGGCCCTGATGTATATATATAAGAAGCTAAGCTCTTATCCCTTCTTCTGTTGCCCATTGAGCATCAGTGTGACCCTGTACGCGTTTGAGATAACTGTTGAACTCGGTAGATAAGCTCAGCGCATGTTCTAGATGTCTCCATTCCAACTGTTCTTTCTTGTATATGGCAAGCTGTCGAGCTGTAGTCAGTGTGTTACGTATTTGCCTACCGTTCAATTCATGACCTGCAAGCTCGTCAAGACGATTACGCAGTTCGTCTAGGTCTACGTCCTCTTCGTCCTCTTCCAACATCTCCAGAAAATTTTGCCATATCTTCTTGCGTGAGGACCGGGTGAGTGCTTTGTAATAAAGGGCTACTTGAATGCGCGACTTGAAAGCTTCATCGAACGTCCCAACGCGGTTGCTTGTGAGCATGAGTATGCCATCGTAGTACTCTAGAACGCGTAGGAAGACTGCGAAAGCTATGAGCGCGACTGTTTGAGGATTATTTTGCTCTTCAACATTTCACTCACCTGAGACGAGGCTATTTCTCTTTAAATCTGACATGGACCGCTCTTCCAGAAAGACGTCCGCTTCGTCTAGCAAAAGCACTGCATCTTCCTTAACACCTATTTGGCAGTAGAGTGATGATATTCATACCGCAATTCCATTCCTTGCCCAGCGTTAATACGTTGTTGAGATACTTCTCGACCATATCTGCGCTCGTACCAATGTCTCCACATGTCACGCGGTAAAGGGGCATTTCCGCTATCTCCGCTACGCTGATTGAAACATCAGCCTTCACGGAGGGCGGTCAACAAGAGACTTGAATGTATACCTTTCTGCGGCAACGCTAAGTACATCTCGAATGTCCAATGCAGGGGCACATACCAGCTGTTAATGATTTACCAGTACCAGGGCCTCCATGTAGAAGCATGATGAGGCCATTGCCTTTGCCGGCGATTATGTCCTCTCTCTTCCCAGCTAAGCCTAGTCCCTGTTTCACCCCTCGCTGTGATGTCCTGACTGTCACTAAGGCCTTAACAAGTTCCTTCGTTTGTGGTGGCAAGACCAGCCGATCATACGCGGTTTTGTTCCAAGTCACGGGTCGAATATTGTCGACGAATATGTTAACTATACCAGGTTCGTCAGAAGATTTTCGTACAAGTGTGAGGTGACGCCATACTCCATTTTTTTTCAGTAAAATAGAAACCATATGTATCTGGTGGGAGCAGAAGTTGGAGATCTTGACGATCTGTTGGCTCAAGGGACTCGGTTAAAGGTCTCGGATCGAGTGGTAACCTGTCGGACTTGTCAAAGCGGAAGGCTTCGGAACCTGGATGTATTCTATGAAACGTCTTGTGGTCAATCATGAATCTAGAGTCAGGCTGTAATCGTCATTAAAAAGCCCTGTATGCATAGCTGAGGCTGATTTACGTAGAATTGATCTTTCGACTTGTTCCATCCCTTGTATGAAATATAACTTTGGTTCCGCAGACTCCAATGTTTCTGTCCTCGAAGTACCAACTTTGTAATGACATCCGAATTTATGAATTGCAGCGGCACCACTGGTAATGCTTCAATGTTGTATTGCGTGTCTTCAGGAATCCTTGGTAACACCAATTTCTGTTGTTTTCTGGCCAGTCCAACCCCGTCCATTTGCCAATGCCAGCAATCCAGTTTAAAGCTTCCGACATCTTCAACAGCAGCCCACTTTTGTACCACATACGCGACAAGTTCACCAAGAGATCTATCAAATGTCACGACGATGTCATTAGGGACGTAAAGTGTGAGCTCATGTTCCCTCGTCATGACCCGTTCCCGGAACAACCTATCAGCTTCACGATAACTATCACCATACATCTGTGACATATAAGCAAGGAGAGAGTTGACATATGCAGACGCTTCCGGATTTTCGTCTACATATTCCTGCAAAAGGAGGCGATGATGGTAAATATATAGATAAGGGTCCTGTAAAATCTGCCCCTCAACTAATGGAGGAGGAATCGCGGGTGTTATCGCACCACTGTATTTGTCCTTAGGCAATTTGTTGGTGTAACATCGAGCAACGGCGCACAGAGCAGATCTCAGGGTACTTGACGTGACGTATATTTCTTCGTCTCTGATCGGGGTTCTGCCTGGACATTGGTAACGTCGCAGCACAATGAACGCAAGATCCGAATTTTCTTCCATGTATTCTTCAAGATCGTAGATGGGAGCCCGTCCCCCAACGTGAATCTCGCCAGTGGATTCAGTCGTCTGCCTCTTCTTTTGCGTCTCCTCGCCACCATGAGATGAAAAGCTTGCGGATGGCGCGTCCTCAAAAAGGTTTGCACGGTGGTAGGGACGTTGGTAAGAGCTATTGCAATCGACTTTATAGAGAATTCGAAAATGGCAAGACAGCGCCTGTATAGATCAGTTCGTTGGACACTAAACTTGTCTAAGGACGTACTTCATAATGTGAGGCCTGATCTAGACCATTCGCAATTTGCCCCGTTGTGGCCGAAGTGGAAGCCAGATTCTCCTCCAGGTCTTTGGCAGGGGGGTTCCACTTTCGACGCTTTCTTCCGGACCACTCTAACCGCTCAGCTTGCCTTTGGGCTAACTCTTCGGAATCTTCTGGATCGCGGGCCATAAGCAAACGCTTTTTATTTTGTTGCTCCAAGAGCATGAGCTGCATCTGATAATCTCGTAATGCATTCGGTGTTGGATGCAAAAGCTGCGATGATAGGAATGCCGGGTCGGACGGGATCCCGGAAGTCGATTCGTTGCTGTTGCCTTCGCCGTGAAAACCTTGTAGCCTTCGTGCCTGCTCTGCTGAATGACCGGCCGCGAAATCCTGCGAGATGGTGTAGTCAATCGCAGCTTGTAGTGTTTCATTCGCGACATCTTCAGTCGAAGGCTTGAAACTCAGCATTACTTAGTAAGCATGTATAAGGCCATGGAGGCAGAATTGATTCTAGGGTTGCGGGTATATACTTCTAGTGGGGCTGAATTGAAGGAGGCGTGGCTGCATCAATAGTGCCTTATCTACTGTACCTACCTTTATTACCTTGATGCCGTATATGTAAGCTAAATGCGAGCGGTGCCGTTTCCTTCATTCCCACTTGTTACCCTGTGTATGTACGTAGCTTTCAATCATAATCACTTTTGGGAGAAAGACACCAAAAGTCTTGATCTCAGCTCCAGAGTCCCCTAGGATGAGAAAGATTATATCAGGGTTAGGGTTTGCTAAGAATGGCTTAGCGCAAATCTTTGAACCCTCTGACAGCTTAAAGCCAAATTTTATAGAGTTATAAATTCTCCAGCTGTCTAGCATAATAGAAATAAAGTTATTAATTTATTTATTTCTATAAGAATTTATTGAATTAAAAGGGTTTTAAGTGAAAATATCTAATAAGATTACCTATTATAGGTCTATTCTATTCTAAAAGGACTAGCGTTTTATAAGGGGTGCCATTATTTTTATCTTTTGTGATACCTAGAATCCTACTATAATAACTAGTAGCTATTAGAGTAGCTTAGCATTAGTAGTTAGTTGCTACAAGCATTACATTAACACTATACTAGCATAGATAAGCGGAATATATTATATTACCCTACTTTATCTTAATAAGCTTAAAGGGCGCATGCCTTATAGTAGTAGGATCCTTAATAATTAGTTTTCTAATATAAACTAATACCTACTACTACTATTTTATATTTTTAAGTAATTCTTAATAATCTTATTATATAGTACTAGTAAAGTATAATAGACCTATATTATAATTCTAATTACTCTAATCTTTAAGGTTAAAGGCTTAGAGTAAAGTAAGATAATATTTATATAAAGTTCTACTTATAAAAGTATATAAGAGCCTATAAATAAATTATAAATAGACTTATTAGAATTAACTATTAATATAGATATATAATAATAAAGAATTTAGTAGCTAATGTTATAAGTAAAGGAGCTTTAAGCTATAGTAACTAAATAGATTATTAAAAAGATATTATAAAATTCTAATAGTAAGTTAAGTAAAAGCTATATAAGTAAGCTAAGTAAACCTTTAATTAAAAAACTTTATTTAGTAGCTTTAGTAATATATTTATACTAGTACTAAAAATAATTTACCTTAAAAAATATATCTATATTATAGAGTATTAGAAGGGGAATATATTTACTAATTTACTAATACTAAAATTAAGTTCCTTTTAAGTTATAAGTATTTTACTACTAATAGAAATAAGATCCTTTATTATATATAATTACTTAAAAGTAATATACTACTATAGTAGTAAAGTTAGTTTAAGTTAGAGAATATTAATAAATATATCTTTAAATATTTTTATAATTTCTTATTAGACTTAGTAGTAGACTTAATAAACTATAAGCTCCTTATATATAAATATTAGAATAATATAAAGTAAAATAAGAAATAAGGTTTCTATTTTTAAGACTTATTTAAAAGAGTTAAAAATATACTTAAAGCCTCTACTAAAGATCTTTAAGGTAAGTATATTCCTTAGTAAGCTATACTTAAATATAAAAGATAAGATCCTAAGTACTAATAATATATTAACTATATAAGAAAATATCTTAGTTCTTATAATTATATAAGAGAGGACTCTTAAATAATTTTAGTAGAGACCTACTAAGCCTAATTATAAAGGTAAATCTTTAGAAGAGTGTATTTTAAAATACTTTAGTAATAATAGTAAAAAGCTATTATTAAAATACTTTAAAAAAAATAAAGATAAAAATAAAGATAAAGACTACTAGAAATTTAAATCTACTATAAATACTATAAATAAGTTAGATTATAAGGCTAATACCTACTTTATATATAAAGGAAAAGGGTATTAGAAGAAGGATTATTTATAAAGAGATAATTTAAATTTTACCTTAATTAATTTAGTATAGTTAAAAAATAATAACACCCTATTATTAAAGTAATAATAAAGTAAGAAGAAGAAAGACTAATAAAAGCTTTTAATCCTCTATATCTTAAGAGCTAGGTAATAGCTTAGGATATATTTTATCTCTTTAAGAAGCTAATTAATTTTAGAGCTAAAATTAACCTAGTTACTTAGTAGTTTATAATATAATATAATTTATAGCTAGAATATATAATCTTACTAATATTAATATAATTAAGTAGGTAAGGTACTTATTATTATAAAGTATATTAGTTAAGCTATAAAGCTATTAATAACTAAGGCTAAGAAAAGAAGTATAGCTCTTTATTCTATATTATTAATTAAAAGGGTTCTAATTTAATTATTAGAATACCTATACTCTATAAATTAAGTATTATAATAGATATATTAGTATACTAATAATAATATTAAGTTAATACTAAATAACTATAAATTAATAAGCTAGCTAAGTTTATATAAATTCTATAATAAGAGTAAGAAGTATTTACTATAGTAGAGTAACTCTAGACTAATAAGTTTAGTATATGAATTATTCCTTATAAACTATAAGAGTTTAAGGATATCTTTTTAAATAAGAAGGTAAGGATCTTACTTAAATAAAAATAGGAAGATTATATTATTAAGTTAAATAATAGAGAGCTACTATATAGTCCCCTTTATAACTTATTAAGGGTAGAGCTAATAGAGCTATATTACTACTTTAATAATACTCTAGTAAAGGAATAGATAAGATATTTTATTTTATTTATAAAAGTACCTATCCTCTTTATACTAAAAAAGAATAGAGGGTTATATCTTTATATAGATTATTAAGAATTAAATATAGTAATTATAAAAAATAGATATCTATTACTCTTTATTATTAAGATATTAGACTACTTATATAGTACTAAGAGATTCTTAAAGTTAGACCTAAAGAATATATATTACTATATTTATATTAAGTATAGTAATAAATAAAAAACTATATTCTATATATACTATAATTACTTTAAATATTTAGTTATATTATTTAGGCTTATAAATACCTCTACTACTTTTTAAGTATATATTAATTAGACCTTAGCTAAGCTAGTAGATATAATATATATAGTAAATTTAAATAATATACTAGTCTTTTTAAAAGAGCTAGTAAATTATTAATAGTATATTAAATAAGTACTATAATAACTCTAATAATATTAATTATATATAAACTTAAAAAAGTATATATTTAATACTATTTAAATTAAATTCTTAAGATTTATTATATTAATTATAGGTATAGAGATAGATTTATATAAGATTACTACTATTAAAGAGTAGCTAAAATTAAAGACTTATTAAGAAGTCTAGGTCTTCTTAAGGTTTATAAACTTTTATTATTATTTTATTTATTATTACTCTACTATTACTATACCTCTTACTAGCCTTTTAAAAGGTAGTAAGGAGAGTAGGAAGATAGAACTATTTAAATAGCTTAATAATATAAAGTAAGTATTTTAATAGTTATACTAAAAGTTTATAAAAGTATTATTACTATAATATTTTAATCTAGTATAGAAAATTAGGGTAGAAACTAATATATTAGCCTTTACTATTACTAATATTTTATCTTAACTTAATAATATAGGCTATTAGTAGCCTATAGCCTTTTAGTTATATAAAATAATATTAGTAAAGTAAAACTATAAAATATATAACTAAAAGCTATTAATAATAGTAGATACCTTTAAATAATAGTAATACTATTTAGAAAAAAGCTTATACTTAATTAAGGTACTAATAGATTATAATAATCTATAAGAGTTTATAAAGCTAAAAGAGCTAATACTATAGTAAGTATACTAGGCGCTTAAGCTTATAGTATATAACTTTAAGATAATATATTATATAAGGAAAATTAACCTTACTAATCCTCTATTAAGAAGGCTTAATTATAAAGGCGCTTCTCCCTATAATATAACTCTCTTATTAATATTATAAAATAAGTTATTACTATAATTAGAGAAAGAGTCTAAGCTATATATATATACTAATAATAATATATTATAGATAACTTTCCTAATTATAGGTATTTAAGTAGTAATACTAAAAAAGACTATAAAAAAGCTTATTAAAGGCCTTTATAAGAAGCTTTAAAGATTACTAAAATAGATTATTTATAAACTATAAGACCTTAATAAATAAGTTATAAAGTTCTAAAAAAATAAAGATACTATTATAGTATAGTATTATATAACTTATATAGATTAGTCTTTTAATAGAGAAGATTTTCTTAGGTATAAAGAGTAATTATATATATTAAAAGATAGTACTCTATAGTAAGAGCTAATTAGTAGATACTATAATAATCTATTAATAGAATATTTTAGTATTATAAAAATATTAGAGCTCTTATAGCATAAATATTATTAGGCTAATATTATAAAGTAAATATAAAGCTATATTAGGACTTATAATATCTATTAAAGGATAAAGGTTCCTTAATACTATTCTTATAAAGAATTATAATTATCATGGATTAATATCTTAAATAGGGCAATGTTAATGGTGAAATAGTATTGTAGCTATAAAGGAGGAAACTATCTAAGCTGCCTGCAGCTACTATATATAGTAGATGGGAGCTAGGCCTAATAAGGACTAATCTATGTCTAGGCGTATATCTAAAGCGCTGAGTCTATAATACTACCTCCCCCTTTATAATAGCAATGTCCTTATTGCCTAGCTATGTATAATGTGCTTTAAAATAAATTATATGTCTTTATATAATGTCTTTACTTATAGTAGTTAGGTTATTAACTGCTAGTTATAAGTTATATATTTAATCTTATATCTTAGGCGTATTAGTATAGCTTCCTTAGTTAGTTAGTATTTTTAGTATTATATATATATATTATATCTTAATTTAGCTTTATAATATTACCTCTAATAGTCTTTATCTATATGAGCTATATATTAAATAGGCTAATAGTACTTCCTATTCTTATAAAGTTTAGAATATTAAGTATAGACTTAGCTTTATTAGGTTTTTATAGTAGAAATTAGCTACTAGTAGAGGTGTACTAGTTACCTTTATATATACTTACTATTTAGGCTCCTTGTTATAAACTAATGTTGTAGGTATTCTGAAAATAAGTAATTAAAGAGTAAAGGGGAATAAGGTAAGCTAGGTATAACTCTATATTACTTAATAATATAAGATTAAGTCTTTAAAGGCTAGAAGTAACTATTAGTTTTAACTATAAAGTTAAATATAAGGAGATCTAAACTATAAGTAAGAGCCCTAACTATATAGATATAAGAAAGTCTGCTAAGACTATCTAGTTTAGTAAATTTAATCTATAAACTATTTAAACTTCTTATAGTTTAAATAAATTATTTAATAAACTATCTAACTTAGTAGTTTAAATATTTTAAACCCTAAACTATTTAAACCTCTACATAACTTAATGCTAAGTTTATCTTATAATATATACTTATAGAGTGTATACTATATTATATATATTAGTTTCTAATACTATCCCCTTCCTTTAAGAATTTTTATCTTAAAGATAATTATCTATCCTTTATGCTATAATATGCTACTAATCCTCCTTTAAAATCTACCCTCTACTATAAGCGTGTCCTAGAGAGTACCTATTCTAATAAAATTATGCATTATTATAATAGCTGCGTTCATTATAATAAGGAGTATAAGATTAGCTTAAATTCTAATTCCTATATTAAGTATTCTAGAAGTGGTTTATCTTATAAGCTTACTTTTTCCAAAGCTAAGCTTCACTATATTTATAAGAAGAGACGTGAAAAGTTAGAGGCTGCTTATTAAGTAGTAACCTAGATCTAAGAGTTAATTACCTATTAATTAAGGCTTTATACTAAGGCTAATAACTTAGAGAAATAAGAGGAGGAATTAGTTCACTATAAGCTATAGAATATAGAGGAGTTAGAGGCTAATAAGATAGCTAGTACTATTAATAATTTTCTCTTTAACCTTAATTCTAAGATACTTAAGATCCCTTTAAGCTTTAACTAATCTTTCTTTATTCCTATTAAAACTATCATAGAAGGTTCTAACAGTTCTTAAGGTTTTTAAGTAGTTCCTATATATTTTTAGTATTATTATAATTCTTCTACTTAATAAGATATTACTAATCCTACTAGTCTAGAATTTTTTTAACTTCCTACTTATCTTCTTCCTTAATTTCATACTAAAAGGTTTCTTATAAGGGTGTACTAGAGTCTACTAGTTCTAAAAGTAATATATAAAAGACTAGGTATTATTTTAAGTCCTTTAGTAGTTTAAGTTTATAGTTAACTAGTCCCTATTATTCTAAAATTAAAAATAGTCTAACCTTTATATAATCTAACTTCTTACTAGGTCTTTTTAATTTTATATTTCTAGTTAAGAGGTATACTTTATCCCCCTTCTTTAGCTAAGAACTATTTTTTTAATTCTTATTAGCTTATTACCTAACTATTTTATTTAAGTTTATAATAGTTTCATTTAATTTATTATAAATTTCCTTAAGTTCATAGGCTTTAATTAGTGCTTTATCTATATTAGGTCCTTACTATAGTTATAAAAAGCTATTTATATTTTTCCTATAATTTATAAAGAATAGTATTATCCTAGTTATCCTAGATAACTTATTATTATATGTTAGTTATACTATAGGTAGTAGCAATACCTAATTATTTTACTATTAATTTATATAGTACCTAAGGTATATTTCTAATATCTAGTTTACCCTTTTCATTTATCTATTTATTTAAGGATAATAGGCTATTAATATTCTTAACTTAGTCCTAATTATTCTTAGTAATATCTTCTAATAGTTTAAGGTAAATAGCTTATCTCTATTTAATATAATTAATTTAGGTATGCTATAGTCCTTTATAAGCTTATCTAGTAGTATAAATACTAATTAATCTACTTTATATTTTTTCTTAAAAGGTACTATAATTATATACTTTATTAGTTTATCTATAATAACTATAATAGCATTATATACTTCTAATATTATAGGGTCTTTAGACTTTAGTAATTTAGTAATAAAGTCTATTATAATATTATCTTAAGGTATCTCTAGTATAGGTGTAAACTATATTTTCTTATATAGTTTATACTTTATTAACTTATTTTATTAATACTTAATATATTTCTTAATATATTATTCTGCCTTTATTTAAAGCTATAGTGTATTATAATTTCTATAAATAAATTCTATTATCCTAGTAACTCCTAAGTGCCTGTGCATTAGGTTATTATAATAATCCTAGATTATCCTCTTAATACATTTTTCTAGTATGTACATCTTACTCTAGTAGCTTAGTATTATTATATTAGGTTATTCCTTATATAATTCCTTAGCCTTAGCATCTTTATTATATACTTTTATTAGCCTATTTATTATATTTAGTCCTCTAACTCTTATGGTTATTATAAGTATTTATATATTTAGCACTAATAATCTATCTTTTTCTTACCTTAGGATAGCTTATTTATTTAAGTCTTTTATATTTATATAGTCTAACCACCTACTTAAAGCATTAGCCTATCTATTTTTTTTTCTTAGAGTATAGTAGATTTTAAACTTATACTATCCTAAAAGTTCTGCCTATCTAACTTATCTTTAGTTAAGTACTTTTATTATTATAAAATTTAAGAGGTTCTTATAATTAATAAAGATATTAAGTTCTAAATAGCTTTTAGCATAAACTCTTTAATATTTAAATACTTCTACTACTATAAGCAACTCCTTATTATAGATATTATAGTTTTATTCTAGTACTATTATTTTCCTTAAATAATATATAACTAAGTGCTACTTACTATCCTTCTACTAATATAGGTACGCTCCTATAGCTAGATTTAATATATTAGTCTTAATCCTTACTAGTTAATTAACTTAGAATATATATAATACTAATAGTTCTATATATACTTTTTTTAGTTATTTAACTATATTATCCTATTATTCTCCTTATTTAAATTTTACATCTTTAGCTACTAGTTTCATAAGAGGTAGGGCTTTTTTTAAGAATCCCTTAATAAACTACTTATTAAAGTTTAGGAATTTTAAGAATACCTATACTTCTTTAACTATTATAGATATTAGCTATTCTTATATATCTTTAATCTTATCTTAGCTTATCTAAATACTTTATGTACTAATATTATACCTTAGGAAGTTAACTTTTATTTTATAGAATTTATATTTTTCTAGTTTAAGGAGTAGTCTATTCTATCTTAGATAGTTAAGTACCTCCTATATATATTAGATATATTCCCTCTTATCTTCTAAGAATACTAGAATATTATTAAGGTAGGCTACTACTATTTTATCTAGATAGTGCCTTAATATATTATTAATTAATACTTAATAAGTTACTAGTATATTAGTAAGGCTAAATAGTATTACTAAGTACTTATAATATCTATACTAAGTCCTAAATACTATCTTCTATTCCTTGCCTTCCTTTATATAAATTAAGTTGTAAGCCCCTCTAAGGTCTAGCTTTATAAAGATTTTTATCTTTCTAAGTTAGTCCTAAAGTTTACTAATATTTGGTAGTAGGTACCTATTTTTAATTATAATATTATTTAGCTTTTAATAGTTAATATATAGCTATAAGCTTCTATCCTTTTTTAGTATAAAGAGTATTAGGTAGCCTACTAGTAATTTAAATTCTTAAATAAATCTTTTTTTTAGGTTTTTTATAATATACTTGTAAAGTACTTAGAGTTCCTTTTCTAATAATATATATATAGGTCTAAATGTTAGTTCCTTACCTAGTTTAAGTTTAATCTTATAATCTTAAGGCTAGTATCTAGGTAGCGCCTTTATATTTATTTCTTCTTAAAAGAGCTATATATACTTAAGGTACTCTTTAAGGATATTAAGAGGTATATTCTTCTTCTTATTCCTTTTATATTATTTAACTAGTTAACTCTTTTCTATATCTATAAAATTAGATCCTCTTTTAAGGCTATCCTTATTTAAAGTTATAGTATTATACTTTATAGTAGTTTTTTTACTTAACTTCTTATATACTACTATCTACTATTAGTATATATATCTAGAGCTAGTAATATTACTAGGCTCTTATAATATAAATATTCCTATCTTTTAATTAATTATTAGGTTCTACTTTTTTAACTAAGGTATATTTAATATAATATAGTAGTTAGCTATCTAAACTATATTAAAGGTAACTTTCTTATAATATTATTAAAAAGCTACATTTAATAGAGTTGTCTCCTTATTAATATTTTCTAATAGAGCCTCTAACTTATTAATTATCTAAAGTCTATAGGGTTCCTTCTTGCCTACTATTAGTAGGTTCTAGATATGTACTAATATTTCTAATATAAAGTTCCTTATTACTTCTAAGTCTATTATTATAATAGCCCCTTAGCTATTAATTTTAATTAGTTTCTTTATAAGTTAGCTATACTCTACTAAGTTTAGCTCTTTTATAGGGGTTATAGCATTTATTTTCCCATAACTACTTCTATTATAAAGGAATAATCTTTTCCTATTTCTCCTATCTTAGGGTTGAAGTGTCCTATAGGATAGAATTTAGCTTTAATTTTTTTATTTATATATATATAATAGTTTAGAAGTAAGTATACTTTCTAAGAAGTGTAGTTATACTCTTCCTTTTAGTAGTTATCTCTTAGCTCCCTCTTTAGTACTATATACTATTTTTTAGGCTACCTTAAGAATATTACTGCTTCCTGTTTTTATATTAGGTACTATATATATATATCTAAGTTATAATAGTAGTAGGCGTGTAAGTAGTATTAAGGTATATATATAATTTCTTTAGCCTCTTATCTTATATTATAATATCTTAAGTAAAATATATCTATATACTTACTCTAGTATATTTTATTATATTATTAATTATAAGAGTTATGCTAATAATCTTAAGATCTTTTAATTAAGGAGTCCTATTCTTATTGTTTCTATTATTCTTCTTTTTAATCTATAGGTAACTTAGATTCCTATTCTTCTTCTTAGTTTACTTATTCCTAATTAGAGTTATCTTCCTAATTCTATTCTTATATTCTTTAAGCCTTTCTATCTTAATCTAGTTTAAGCTGTTTATTTCTTATTTCTTAGAACCTATTATAGTACCTATTATATTGCTCTAGGTTTTCAAGTTTTATTATCTTTAGTAGGAGTATATTATTCTATATCTTATAAGAAAACCCCTAAAGGTAATATTCTTATTAGTTAAATATAGTTATTAGATCATCCTAAGCTTTATTATCTACTATTTCTAGTTCTTTAATATATTAAGTAATTACTTTTTTATTATTATAAATCCCCTAGTTTACTAGTATTATACTAAGTTCTAGATTATCCTACTTTAATAATAGTTTGCTTATTTCCTTAGCTTTATCCTTTATAATAATAGCTTATATTATGTTAATCTATAGTTTAGATACTATATTTTTTAACTTATAGTCCCTAGTAAAGTAGCCTAGTTTACTATAGCTATAGTACTTTAGTGCTTTTTTATTTACCCCTTTTATTAGCTTTCCGCGCATGCGTCCCTTCTTTATTATATTAAGTTCCATCAGCATTAGCCTATATAGGTTAATAGATTATTTATTATAGTTAGAGTTAAAGCTTTACCTATACTAGTATTATGCTATATTAGCTCTAAAGACTCCTCTATTATATCTTTTTTCTATAGCTCTTTTAAAGAGATTATTATTAATCTAGATAGCTTTCTTTTAGAGTTTATTAAGTATGTCTAAGCTTACTCTAGTCCTTATTAACTTATTCTTAATATTTTTTTTTAATTTCCTTCTATATATTATTATAAGTATGTTATTATCCTATTTAGTCTTAACTATATATTATTAGAACTATATTATATACTCTACTATAGATCTTTTCTATTTAATATATTAGATAACCTATACTACTTAATTTATTTTATTAGATAGTATAAACACCTTATAAAGTTTAGCCTTAAAGTAAGTAAACCCCTTTATCTATTTTACTATTTCTAGTATATTTAATAGGTTATCTAAGTATCTCTATAAGTAAAGTTATACTTATTTTTATATATCTCTATATATAAAGGTAATAGTAACTACTATATATTACTTAACTAGTATATTATTATAAAAGTAAAGATAAAATTAGACTTATATTAGCTACTCTTTAAACTTCTTTCTTTCTTTATAATAGAGGTTTAGTTAGGTAATCTTAATACTCCCTTTAGCTCTATTATTAATATTATTATAATACCTAGATTAGGTAGTTTTATTTAAGGTAGGTTAAATTATACTCCTTTAGTTTAATATACTTATATTAAGGGTATTTAAAGTATTATAAACTAATATTATAAGTATTCTAAAAATAAGTAATTAAAGAGTAAAGAGGAATAGAATAAGCTAAGTATAACTCTATATTACTTAATAATATAAGATTAAGTCTTTAAAGGCTAGGAGTAACTATTAGTTTTAACTATAAAGTTAAATATAAAAAGATCTAAATTATAAGTAAGAGCCTTAACTATATAGATATAGAAAAGTCTATTAAGACTATTTAGTTTAGTAGATTTAATCTATAAACTATTTAAACTTCTTATAGTTTAAATAAATTATTTAATAAACTATCTAACTTAGTAGTTTAAATATTTTAAACCTTAAACTATTTAAACCCTTACGTAACTTAATACTAAGTCTATTCTATAATATATACCTATAGAGCGTACACCACATCATATATGTTAGTTTCTAACATATATTACTATTATATTTAGTTAAAATAAGAAGATAATTATAAAGACTAGGTAAAAATAAGTAGTTATATATTTAATAATATTATAAAGGTAAAGGGATAGTATTACTACTTATTAAGATATAAGTACTATATACTTACTATAAGTTATTAAAGGATTAAAGGATTAAAGAATTAATAATATTAAAAAAGTATTTAAAGGACTTATATATTATAGCTAATATATTATATTATAGCTAATATATTAT